>OX328132.1:36735648-36755648 GCA_946811695.1 Gonocerus acuteangulatus | reverse complement strand
ATTTTATAAATACTCTTGAAAAGTTAAACCAAGTTTGAAAAGTTCTATTTATAGGATCTGCATTATCTTAGCTCGTTACCAGATAACTTGCTTATCCCTTTACTGTGAAACCTAAATTTAAAACTTATTTAACTTTAACAGTTAAAAATAAATTGAAATGCCTGCTGAAACGGTATCTTCAAGAAATGTTAGATTTTTGGAGCTATTTTCGTTCTAATATGATTTATATATATATATATATATATATATATATATATATATATATATATATATATATATAATACGCCTGTTGTGAATCATAATAGCTTCAGTTTGTTTCAAGTATCTAATTTATGTTAATGAATATTAAGTATTTATTTTGAGATGTTTGTACATTTGCCCGTATTGTTGTCATAGAGAACAGTTGTTAATTCTGTGATATTTTTACATTTTTCGGTTTCGTTCTTGATGCAGATCTAGCGTTGTTTTTCTTAGGTTTTGTCCATTTCCTCATTGTCGATGAAGATTTAAGCTCATTTAGATGTGTTTTCGCATTTCTGGATATTGTTAACGACGAAAATCTATTGTTGATTCTGAATTTTTGTACACTTCCCATTTACGGGTAGATCTAAATCGCTAACAATAGTTAGCGATTTAGATCTAGAATTCATTTTAAGGCGTTTGCAGATCCGCTGATATTGTTTAATTTTTTTTTATTTATTTTTTATTTTTTTTTTTTTGTAATTTGTCTAACTTTAAGATATTCATTCTAAATGACAAATTTTAAGAATGAGTTCAGAATTGAAAACTAAAATGACAAAAAAATGTTCATAATAAAGCTATGAAAATTCGGTTTCACTTTACTTGAAATTAGATATTCTTTATATCGACTTCTACAATATTTTTTATTTCTGTAATAAATAAATAATTATTGTAATAAAAATATTCTTTTTCCATCTTATTGTTAATGTAAAAAAAAAAATAGAACTACTTTAAATAAACTAGTACATTTTAAAGTTTTCTTTGAACTGAGAGATGTTTATTCGTTAATTTGTACTGGAAAAATTATTAAGGAAAATAATGTTTTATTATTTTCTTCCATTATCTAATAACGATCGTTTGTCCATTATGGGAATTCTTTCCCGTATTATTTAATTTAACCAAACCTTTTTTTATAAACATTTTGATTTCGATTTTTATTGTTCTCTATTTATAACTAACGCCCGGTGGCCGTGAGTGTTAAGCACTTGCACTCCGTGAAAAAAGAAAAGGCATCAGCCTTATTCTGGCTAAAATAGGGTGGTAACCTATTGACAACCCGTTCTAAAATTCGTTGTCAATAATAAATGGACGTTAAAATATAGTAATAATATTTATGACAGTGCTTTTTTGGCATGTTTTCTACAAGTTATCCTATGGCAAAGTTAGGAATAATGCATTTCGAGTTTCCAAGTCTCTGCTTTGTGCGAGCTGATACTTTTTGGTCACTCTCTTCCTAAAAAAAATGCATTCGATTTGGGCTTGAAAACTTTATGCCAAAGAAAATTACCATTTTGAATGTCGAGGAAAAATACTTTTCCTTTTAAGACAAACACTACTAGAGTAATGGGCTGAAAAGCAGCTGAGGTGAAAATCTGGCGAGTTTCTGGAGGTATTTTGAATGTCGAGGAAAAATACTTTTCCATTTAAGACAAACACTACTAGAGTAATGGGCTGAACAGCAGCTGAGGTGAAAATCTGGCGAGTTTCTGGAGGTATTTTGAATGTCGAGGAAAAATACTTTTCCATTTAAGACAAAAACTACTAGAGTAATGGACTGAACAGCAGCTGAGGTGAAAATCTGGCGAGTTTCTGGAGGTATTTTGAATGTCGAGGAAAAATACTTTTCCATTTAAGACAAAAACTACTAGAGTAATGGACTGAACAGCAGCTGAGGTGAAAATCTGGCGAGTTTCTGGAGGTATTTTGAATGTCGAGGAAAAATACTTTTCCATTTAAGACAAAAACTACTAGAGTAATGGGCTGAACAGCAGCTGAGGTAAAAATCTGGCGAGTTTCTGGAGGTATTTTGAATGTCGAGGAAAAATACTTTTCCATTTAAGACAAAAACTACTAGAGTAATGGACTGAACAGCAGCTGAGGTGAAAATCTGGCGAGTTTCTGGAGGTATTTTGAATGTCGAGGAAAAATACTTTTCCATTTAAGACAAAAACTACTAGAGTAATGGACTGAACAGCAGCTGAGGTGAAAATCTGGCGAGTTTCTGGAGGTATTTTGAATGTCGAGGAAAAATACTTTTCCATTTAAGACAAAAACTACTAGAGTAATGGGCTGAACAGCAGCTGAGGTAAAAATCTGGCGAGTTTCTGGAGGTATTTTGAATGTCGAGGAAAAATACTTTCCCATTTAAGACAAAAACTACTAGAGTAATGGACTGAACAGCAGCTGAGGTGAAAATCTGGCGAGTTTCTGGAGGTATTTTGAATGTCGAGGAAAAATACTTTTCCATTTAAGACAAAAACTACTAGAGTAATGGACTGAACAGCAGCTGAGGTGAAAATCTGGCGAGTTTCTGGAGGTATTTTGAATGTCGAGGAAAAATACTTTTCCATTTAAGACAAAAACTACTAGAGTAATGGGCTGAACAGCAGCTGAGGTAAAAATCTGGCGAGTTTCTGGAGGTATTTTGAATGTCGAGGAAAAATACTTTTCCATTTAAGACAAAAACTACTAGAGTAATGGACTGAACAGCAGCTGAGGTGAAAATCTGGCGAGTTTCTGGAGGTATTTTGAATGTCGAGGAAAAATACTTTTCCATTTAAGACAAAAACTACTAGAGTAATGGACTGAACAGCAGCTGAGGTGAAAATCTGGCGAGTTTCTGGAGGTATTTTGAATGTCGAGGAAAAATACTTTTCCATTTAAGACAAAAACTACTAGAGTAATGGACTGAACAGCAGCTGAGGTGAAAATCTGGCGAGTTTCTGGAGGTATTTTGAATGTCGAGGAAAAATACTTTTCCATTTAAGACAAAAACTACTAGAGTAATGGACTGAACAGCAGCTGAGGTGAAAATCTGGCGAGTTTCTGGAGGTATTTTGAATGTCGAGGAAAAATACTTTTCCATTTAAGACAAAAACTACTAGAGTAATGGACTGAACAGCAGCTGAGGTGAAAATCTGGCGAGTTTCTGGAGGTATTTTATATTCCATTTGTTAGATAATCATTCACATTTTTCCATTACGCCTAAATGTTGAACAATTGTTATTATTATTTTATTGTTTTTTATTTATGAGAATATTTTATTTTAGACGAATAAAATTAAATTACTTCGTGGGACTTTTTTTATTATTCATTGTTTATTGCAAGGACCGAAATAAAAATTAAATGTTTCCTAAAAATTATGACAAAAAAATTACTCCATAATTTATATTTTTAAAATTAATGAATATCTGTTATGAAATAATTTTTATTTTAAAGTTTTTCAAAATAAAAATTATTAGAACATTTTTTTAAAAAAATAATAAAATATATCAATTACGATGGAATTTTTATTTTTTTTCCCCAATAATAAAAATTAAAGGTTAAGTGAAACTCATTTATTAAATATCTCTTATCCTCGGAATAAATAAGTAGGTGCTTGATTTGGAACCTTTTGTTTATTAGAAGTTATTTTTTTATGTCAGTGAATCAAAGTTTGTCTAAATCCAATTGATTTGTATGAGTATATATTGTATATTCTAGAATTTGTTTTTGTGCATTACTTTTTTTTTGGTTTTTGTTTCTATTCATTATTTGTCGCTATGTGTGCGAGCTCTTGAAATCAATAAATCTATTCATTATGGCACTAATATTAATATTGTTTTTCTTTTTTTAAAAATAATGTTTAAAGTTAAAATAATAAAAAATTGTTATTAAACATTTTTATAAAAAAAAAATTTTGAAATAACATTATTCAAATAATTTTTATTTTTAAATTTTTGAAATAAAAATTATTAGACAATTTTTAAAAAAAAATAATAAAATATATAAATTACGATGAAATTTTTATTTTTATTTCCAAAAAATAAAAATTAAAGGTTAAGTGAAACTCATTTGAAATAAAAATTAATAGTTATTTTCGGTCCCTGGTTTATTGATGCATTTATGTAAAAATATAGAAATGTTATTTTCCTGACTTACCCGTGGCTGCAGTAGCATACTGCCTAAAGGTAGCAAGCTGGCGTGTATGCAACATTACTGCAATATCGCTGAGGATCGACTGGGCAAACTGTCAGGCTGTTCCCCTCCCTTCACACGACTCCTGTACTAGTACCACCAACCTGGGGTAGTCTATACTCATCCCTACCTTTCTCTTATCACAACCTCTTATCAATAGGTCCCGTCGTCTCATCGAGGATAAAACGGATTTAGCAGATATCCCGATTGAGAAATGAGATTCTCTCGCCCGCATGACGCCTTCATGGGTGGTGTGAATAAAACGGAGTTGATACTACCACTTCAGTATTTTGAAGTTGTAACCAGAGTTGGGCAAAAATTATCTTCGGATAACGGATGACGAATAACCTAGGTTATCCGTTATTTGTCAAATATAATTTTCGGATATCCGTTATCCGTTATTCGAAATTATTACCATTTACGTAAAGTTATCCGTCATCTTTTATCTTAAGATTTCATTTCAAATAATTTTTCATCTTACGGATGAATTTTAATTCGATGGATAAATTTTCATCCGAAAGATGATTTTTATATTTGGAAGATCTGTAGAAAACCAATTTACTACTTAATCATAATGTATTTATTTATTATTTAAATATAATATAATATGTAATTATTTAAATTATTATTAAATATAATTATGTATTACATTATTATTTAAATATATAATTAAACTTTAAATTAAATTCAACATAGATTTTAAAACTACTCTTTTCTCAAACATTTCATCAGAGAGTCGATTGCTTTTTGGAATATCCGTTATGGAAGCAAACGAGAACAGCCGTTCGACTGGTGCTGACGATGGAAGTGCCGTGTTGTACTTAAAAAACAATTTCTTGATGTTTAAATATTTATTTAAAGAGTGCAATGCCATGTGCAAACGAACAGTTTGTTTTTGCCCGAATGGATAGAAAAAAGTGGTATTGTGGACGGATAACGAATAAAAGATAACGGTTAATCAAATGACGAATAAAAGATAATTCACCCGTTTCTCGAATAACGGATAATTGGTCATCCGTGGTTTTATGATTAACTAGTAACGGATAAAAAATTATCTTTTATTCGTTACTTAAATAAAAAATGATTCGAATAAGCACAACTCTGGTTGTAACTACCTTTAGTGTGATTAAACCGTTCCTACAACTACCTCCTGTAGATATATCTCGGTTTTCCCGGAAAGGTAGTTACAACTTCATTTTTGCTGTGATAAAAGAGCTACAACTACCTAAGTGTAGTTACATCTTCGTTTTCTTGAAGTCTAAGGAGGAGGAGACTTCACTTTTGTCAGCTATTCTTCAAGATCAGAATTAATCTAGGCGCACGGTAGTGCGCCAGGCCAAGTTCCGGCCTAAGCATACTGTGTGTATATTACAGGAGGTCTTAGAGGCGATTTTTACCCTCTCATAACTTTCAACCAGGTAAAGATGAAGTTATGAAATTTTACACAGGTATTATACTACTAGATGTGAGTAAAACTGGAAATTTTCATAATTCTACATCGAATAGTTTCTGAGATATAAGCGATCGAAAATCGGGATTTATAGGACTCACTCACTCATCAAAACTATTAGGCACTTCCCATGATGTTGTGTTTGACTCCGCTTCCGGGGCGGGGGCGTGCCAGTTTTGTCCTTCGGAAACCCGTCATTCCGTCCGAAACCCATGATGTGGGGTATCAAATGAATCGTCTCGGTATGAAGAACCTATATTTGATGTTTTAAGAAACAATTAGACGCATACAGGCTCGGTCAAAATCTTATACCAGCTGTCTGTCTGTTTGTTTGTTCCTTATACAAATCCGTACCGTTTGACCGATCTTGACCAAACTTGGGACACAGATGGGTCTTGATACGGGGAGAATCATAGGCTAGGTTAAATTGTCTATCAGCTGTCTGTCTGTCTGTTTGTTCCTTATACAAATACACACCGTTTGGCCGATTTTGACAAAATTTGACACACATGTCGGTCTTTATCCGGGTAGTGTCATAGGCTAGGTCAAAATCGTCTATCAGCTGTCTGTCTGCATGTTTGTTCCTTACACAACTTCACTCCATTTGACCGATTTCGACCAAACTTGGCACACAGGTAGGCCTTGGTCCGGGGAATGCACTAGGCTAGGTAAAAAAGGTCTTTCAGCTGTCTGTCTGTATGTTTGTTCCTTATACAAATTCACACCGTTTGACCTATTTTTACAAAACTTGGCACGCAGGTAGGTCTTGATACGGGAGTGTCATATTACCTATGACGTTTTGTACTTTTTGTTCCATCGGAAAGCCATCATTCCTTCTGAAACCCATCATGTGGGGTATGAAATGAATCGTCTTGGTATGGAGAACCTATATTTGAAGGCCTTCTACACTTTCCTATTGCGATCTTTATCCTCGGGATAAGGTTCCTGTGTTTTACAGTGTAATAGTTTAGTTAAGAGAGCAATCAATTTGTCCTCAAGAGTAATGTCATCTGGAAGAGCTTCTAACTTTTCTAGGCTAGTGATTAGACGTATGTAGGTTGATTATTGGTATCAAATATCAAGCAGTAAGGAGAACTTTATGCAGAATCCAAAGACCCTGGTTTTATATGAAGTACAAAAGCCAGTAGGTATGCGGCAACTAAATTTTAATTAATACTTAGAAAAAAGTAATGAGATCCCAAAAAAAACATAAATGTGAAATAGAAACCAAGTTCCTCCCCCCACCAAAAATATTTGCCAATACAAGAGATGATACAAGAAAGAAATGTCCAAGTTCATTACTTGGAAGACGTCATAGTTACTTACTAAGAACAGTAAAGACACTTCAACTGACCTTTAAAAACAACAATAAAAATACTTATATCCAGTTACTAAAATATCACTTTCCTCAACCAGGTATATTCTTAAACTTGGCAATGTTTAGTTTTCTCTCTAAAGATAATTTCGGCACAGAAAAAAACATTGCCAAGTTTAAGAATATACCTGGTTGAGGAAAGTGATATTTTAGTAACTGGATATAAGTATTTTTATTGTTGTTTTTAAAGGTCAGTTGAAGTGTCTTTACTGTTCTTAGTAAGTAACTATGAGGTCTTCCAAGTAATGAACTTGGACATTTCTTTCTTGTAACATCTCTTGTATTGGCAAATATTTTTGGTTGAAAATATGGTGCACTTAATACACTAACTATACTACTTTTTTGGAGTGTAGGATGGTAAGGCGCTTTTTTGGGGGTTTTAGGAAAGATATTTCTCGCTTTTGGGGGGAGGGAGTGTTTCTTTGTGGGGGGAGGAACTTGGCCTCTATTTCACATTTATGTTTTTTTGGGTACTATATTAATTTTTACTTTGGTTCAGGGACGTATATAGGAAATAATTTTTGACTAACGGATAGTTTGGGGCTATATTAGACCCCAAAAAAAATATATTTTTGTGGACTAAGTGATATTATTTAATTTATTTTTGACATATTGTTACCGATTAAATCAAATTAAATTTCGGGGGCGCGCTGCAGATATAGAACGAGTTTTGGGGCAACTGAAACAAATGTTCCCAATTCTTGGCAACTGTGTAAATGTAGCACTTGAAAGAATACCAAAACAAGCTGCTGTACTGCATAATATTGCTAAAAACCTTAAAGGCCCTTTACATTTTGAGGAATTTGACCACGTGACAGACAGTGTTGCAACACAAGTTCATGGAGAAGAAAAGCGAAATAAAATGTTTGCCTTTTTATCTCCAAATTATCAGAATGCCTAACGCCTAATCAATCAGTAGGTATATTTGATTTAATATAATTTGTATAATTATTTATTTAAATTTTAACGTCCATTTATTATTAACTAGGAATTTTAGGACGGGTTGTCAATAGGTTACCACCCTTTTCTAACCAGGATAGGGGTGATGCCTTTTCTTTTTTCGAAAGATAAGTCACCACGCCTAGTGGGAATCGAACATAATTTGTACAATAAACCAAGTTGTAAATTACTCAATTTGTTTATTAAATCAATTTAATTTTTTATATAAGAAATCTCTATCTAGAGATTTCCCTTCAGTTATTCTTTCATCTTCAGATGACGATGTCATTTTGCACAACTTAACTATTGCTCAACGACAAGAATGAATATGTGTGTGGCAGAGCCTGACAAGGAAGGTACTAATGAAAACAGGAATTGAAACCTGTATGGGTAGGAAAGGGTCGACACGTTCCAACATGGAAGACAGCCACTACTACAGGGTAGTTGTATCTACCCCTAGTTGTAGCTTCAGTTTTTCCAGCTACCACTCCATCCAGGGTAGTTGTAACTACGGAGTGGTAGCCTTTCTTTAATCACATCCATCTGAGTTGAAGCTAAAACAACACCGTAGTGTCTACTAGGTATACACTTCGGGTCTTTTTGCGAAGACCACATCCAGTTACTTTTGAAGTAGCAGTAGTGATTGTATCAGTGATTTAGCGCATGCGCATAACTCCTTTGCCTTCCTATTGGAGGATTGGATGACCAATTGCATTCGTTCTTGCTGGGAGTAAAGTAACCTTCAACAGTGAATTAGCTTTTATTTATGAAAAAGCTCTGCTTATGTTTGTGAGAAAAATGAGTCTTTTACAATTAGTTCGCGATGTTCCTGACAAAGTAAAAGGGATTGGTTTCTGACTGGGAAAAATTAATGGAATCCTATTAATTTTAGCGAGTTGGATAGACTAGAGTCGCTACAATTAATATAATTCTATTAATTGGGAGTTGGATTGACTAGGGTTTTGATATTTTCTTGAGCGAGCGGAAACGCATAGCATGTAATGCCTAATAAATGTAAAATATCCAAAAAAGAGAGAGATAAAAGGAATAAAATATGTTTGTTTACAAATAACGTTGTTTGTTATCCTTCATAACCTGCAAAACAGTCAACTTTAAAGCTTAATAACTTATTTCATAGTTGAGAGAATTGATTTTGATCATATTAACCTTTTTATTAATAAATATTGAGCACTGGACTAATAAGCTGGAGGCCTGAGTTCAAATCCCGAGCAAGCACTGAAGATTTTTTCTTCTAGTGTCTTCGTTCACCGGTTGAATTCGGCCTCCCTGACCGTCCCTAGGCCAACCCAGCCTTTAATTAATTTAATAATGGGTACCTTGGTTGGTGCTAATGATTCTAGCAGTCGAAGCAGCCAAGGGGAAAATCAGGCGGCCGGAGCATAGTACTGACCACACTATCTCCCTAGTGTGCCGTATGGTCATGAATCAGATACCTCTATAGTATCTGCCCCTCAGGGCCCTCGTGGCCTGTTACGGGACTGATTTTTTTTTGGAGTTAAGGAAGTATTATAAATAAAATATTTCATTAAAAGGCATGAAAAGTTTTGGGATTTTCGTATATTTTCTAAGAAATCTTGAAAACGGTTGAACAATCGTAGTAAGCGGAAGGTGACCATTCGAAAGTCTACTAAATTCTCTAGAAAGACGGTTCTGATGTAATTTTCGATGTGGCGATGTCAATCGGAGGAATAAGGACTTTAAACTTTGAAATTGTTAATTTTGCTATTTTAAAAGGGTTTTTGTATCTGTTTACTAAAACATAACGTTTTACTTGGCTTTACCTAGCTTATAATAATAATTGCATTTAACATTAAAATGGTTATTGTACAAAAAAAAGGTAAGAAAATGTGAAACAGTGTGATAGTGTTTCCAAGAGCGAATGTTCAGAAGGTAGGGGAGTCGCTTATGATACTGTTATTGGCGCTGCTGTGACACCTTAAATATATTTTCTCTTCGCAATAAATGCTACTATTCTTTTACTAATAGCACTAGAGATATGAACGGAACCGCGCTAAAATGACGCAGTTCCTGCGAGTCGAACATTATTTGCAATCTGGCGGATGTTTTAATGAATAATGTTTTTAACCAAAAATTCAGACAGAATGTATAAACTTTGTGTTTTCGCAAATTGATATTAACGGATGTATCAACTGCGTGTACATCAGCTGTATACACGTATATATATATATATATATATATATATATATATATATATATATATATATATATATATATCCAGGAATGAAGGACGGCTAAAGGTTTTATTTCGAAAGAAACGTTTTTAGGCGGTAAATGTGTACTGACACAATTACCTAAGCTTTTAGATAACAATGTCATGTAATTTAATTTCATTAAGACGTATTGTATTTAAATATTTTTTATTTACCTTTTTTCGTGTTTATTTATATATATATATGTATATGAATATGAATGTATGAAATGTATGTATGTATATCCTTAGGATCTGTTTTATTTGTATACTGTATATCAATAATATTTTATAAAATTTCTTTAAATTTAAATACGTTATATTTGTAGGAAAATTAATATAAAAAAAAAGTCAAAGTTGTAATGCTGAATTCTGATTTATTACTACTAAGGTTATTTAAATATCTGTATTTTTCTTTCAATATTATTAATAACGTCAGAGTATTGAGTCCCTGATTTTTTGCGTCGGTTTTAAAATATTTTTGACATAATTTGTAATGTATATTGACCCCGTTGACTTTCTTGATTTTTATTTTTTCCTCAATTTAATGATATTGCCTTTTTAAAGTAAAAATTACTATTTTAATCCAATACTATGATTCACTACTGTAGTGATATTGATATTTTTAATATTTTTCCTGCGAGTATGGTGTTCTGCGGTTGTGGTTTTTACTTTTGATTGAGGTTTCTTCCATTGAGTGTTCAACATTTTAAAAATTAAATTTATATACAACATTTTTATTGAATGTTGGTTTTATTTTATCTTTCTGTTGCTGAGATTTAAATTTAACCTATTTCCGTTATACACTCTAAAGTTAACGTTATCTTCAGAATGTTGTCTAAATGTATTTTAAGTAAAGATGGAATGGTTGGGATTCGGCTAAAAAAAACCTCAATATGATTTTTGTTTAAAAAAAATCTATATTTTGGACGTTTCGGCTACTCATTGGTAGCCTTCGTCAGCTAAAAAGACAAGAAAAACAGAAATTCATACAAAAAAAAAAAGTTTATAATTGAGATAAGTAACAGAACTATGAATACACTTAACTTATTATAAAAGAACAATTTGGTCTAAAATTCTTAGAATGAGTAGAATGAAAATCAAAAGAAACATAACAAAAAGAAAAAAGGCTATTATATTGAAGTTTATATAAGTATATAGGTGCTAATAGTAACAAAAATTAATTATAACAAACAAATAAGATACTACATACCTATGGAAATGCCTGGAGGCAGAGGAAGACCAATGTTGACAGTTAAGTAACCATTGTGGAAGTGTCTAAGAAAAAAGGAATCTACTAGGGTAAATGAAACGGAAACAAACCAGGTGGTGGGGGAAGGTCGGTAGGGATCAAAGGCCTGTTTATGACAGGAAAGGAGAGAAAGGTGTTAATGGAAGGATACACAAGGGGCATGGGAAAATACTAGGTGGGAGGTCGGGAGAGTTTTTGAAAAATATTAGAGTACATAGGAGAAATACCTTATTTGTCAGTTTTGTAGTTTATATTGTTTTTGTTTAGGTTTAGGTGTACACATTCAGAGATCTGTAGTCTTTTTTTGTTTCGTTCTGTAGAAATAATTTTCGTGTCGTCGAAGTTAAAAGAATGTTTTTGCGTAATGGCGTGTTTAGCAAGTGCAGATTTTTCTATTTCTCTTTGTTAGTGATGGTTCGTTTATGTTGTGTAAGACGCGAGTGAATGTCATTTATGGGTTCTCCTATGTATACACCATTACGGGAAGGGGTTTGGCAAGGGACTTGGTAAACACAGCGGGTGGTTTTGTCAAAGGGAATGGCATTTTTAAGTTTGGTATAGAGGGTTTTGAGTTTGTTGATAGTTTTCAAACCAAAATTTAGGGAAGGGTAGGATTTTTTGATCGTCTTCGTAAGTTTCTCAGTCAGTCCAGGTGTAAATGGTAGGGAACGGAACATTTGGGAACTGGGAGTTAGGGAAGAATTGGGAGAAACAGTGTTGGAAGGTTGGGATTTTCCTTTTTTTTACAAGGGATTTTACGCAAACAATTTCCCCCCAACCTCATAAAATCCCTTGTAAAAAAAGGAAAATCCCAACCTTCCAACACTGTTTCTCCCAATTCTTCCCTAACTCCCAGTTCCCAAATGTTCCGTTCCCTACCATTTACACCTGGACTGACTGAGAAGAGACTTTTTTTTTTGTATTATTAATTTCTGTTGTTCTTGTCTTTTTTGCTGACGAAGGCTACCAATGAGTAGCCGAAACGTCCAAAATATAGATTTTTTTTTAACAAAAATCATATTGAGGTTTTTTTAGCCGAATCTCAACCATTCCATCTTTACTTATCACCTCGACGGCTAACTATCTAATCATCATGATAAATGTATTTTGATGCAATGTATGTTTGTTACACTTTATTATTATCATCGTGTTTAGAAATTTCCTTATTATTTTTCGTCCAAATTTCTAGATTTTTATATCAAATTGAATTGACGTTAGAAAAAAAAACTGGAATTAACTTAGACAATTGTTTTTCAGACACATTGCCTTTTGTCAAAAACACAAAGTATTGACTGCAATAACGGCAGTAGGTATTACTCTATACATTCTCAATATCCTTGGTCCCTGTCAACAATGCTTCTGCAAGACTTACAGAGCCAACACTCTTATTTCCTTTGTCAAAAACACAAAGTATTGACTGCAATAACGGCAGTAGGTATTACTCTATACATTCTCAATATCCTTGGTCCCTGTCAACAATGCTTCTGCAAGACTTACAGAGCCAACACTCTTATTTCCTTTGTCAAAAACACAAAGTATTGACTGCAATAACGGCAGTAGGTATTACTCTATACATTCTCAATATCCTTGGTCCCTGTCAACAATGCTTCTGCAAGACTTTTACAGAGCCAACACTCTTATTTCCTTTGTCAAAAACACAAAGTATTGGCTCCATGAATCTATTCTCCTCAGTATTCCTCATCTCCGTCGACGAAGTCCCCGCAAAAAGTCCACATAGGCAAATCTCTTTTGCCTTTTGTTAAAAACCCAAAGCAATAATGGCAAAAGGTGATTACTCTATACATTCTCAATATCTTTGGTTCCTGTCAACAATGCTTCTGCAAGACTTTTATAGAGCCAACACTCTATTGCCTTTGTCAAAAACACAAAGCATTGGCTGCATGAACTTATATCTCTTCAGTATTCTTCATCTCCTTTGACGAAGTTCCTGCAAAATGTCCACATAGACAAATCTCTTTTGCCTTTAATTAAAAACCCAAAAAATTAACTGGCGCATAATTCCTAATTTCTCCAATATCCTTCATCTCCGTCGAAGAAACTACTGTGAAAGGTTTAGTATAAAATCACGAAGCATATTAACAGCTACATGAGTCTACTATTTCTCAATATCCTTGATCTCCGTTGAATCCCAGATATATAGATTACTACTGTCACTGTAATCAGTAGTCTGGGTGTAGGATAAATATAAAACGTAGTAAATCAGTAGCCACCCGACTGGGAGCATTATCGTTAGGGTAATCTCTGAGATTCAGTTGGCCCCATAAGCATAATACAGTTGATGCTAGTGTCAATACAAAGAAAACTCTCATTGAATTTATCGTTTCTTGTAATCTGGTTTTACTTTGTAAGCAAATTAAAGCTTCGGCCTAGTTCGCTTAATTCCAAACGCGCAATAAATTGTAACTTCAGCCAAGGACCACAAAGTGGATTCTTTGGGATCAAGTTGGATCTCCTGGGGAGCGCGTGACATGATTACGAAACATCTTGGTAGAATGTTTTTGTTTTTTGTTAACACTTTCAATTGGTTTAATCTATTGGATTTTAGTCCTTTTGAACACTTTGTGTATATTTTTTTAATGATAATGCCAATATTATCAAAACAAACGACGGCCTGATAAAAATACGTTTGTTTCCGATTATCAGCTATCAGTTTATCTTAGGCACTTTATTAGGGGTAAACTTTTCTAGGCTAAAAAATTGAATATATTTCTATTTTAATAATATTTGAACGTATGAGTAAAATATTTGTTTTTAAATACAAATAAAAAAATATTTTTTTTATATTTAAAATTGTTTTATTAATTTATAATCATTAGGTTTTTTTTTTTTTTCCTTTTCTTTTGGTGCATCTACTGCTGAGGTCATTAGCACCATTTTTTATAAATCATTAGTAATTTTGTTTTCTTAATTTTATTTTTATCTGCGATTTTTAAATTATTTATGTATATATTATTTTTTTTTTTACGGCGCATCGACAACTAGGCCATTAGCGCCGACATCCAGGGTGCAGGGAGGAATTTTCCCAACGAGCCTTGGGATGAGAAAATTCCTGCCGCCGGTGGGGATAAAACCCACCATCTCCCGCTTATGAATCTAAGGCGCTAGCCACTAGACCACGGGAGGCCCCTGTATATATTATTATTACTTATTTTTTTTAAATTTCATAATGCGGGATCATGGATAAGTTCATGTATAAAGTCATGACACAGCCAATGTACTTTATTATTGTTCAGATATTAAATAAACGTTGTAATTAAAAGAAAGAGAAAAAATAAGAGAAAGCCGGGAAAAAAATGAAAATCACTATTTTCAACTGTCTAGTTTTTATCCCCCTTTTTCAGTATGAATAATTTATTTATCCACACAAAATCGACGTAATTTAATTTTGAGTTTCTTGGATCAGTTCCTTCCAGATTTCTAAGTGAGGTGTGGCTTACTAATAAAGTAAAACATATTACAATAATTTATCATTTGTTATTTTAGCGCTGTTCCTCCCTCCCTCTATAGGGAGGAAACCCACTTATGAGTTTGACTCCATGACGCAATCCGGAAGTGCGGACACGAAAGTTTTACGTTTCAGAACCCATAGAGAACGAAAATAACTGTGATTCAAAATTGTGTATATATATATATATATATATATATATATATATATATATATATATATATATATATATATATATATATATTCTACTCTAACTTTCTAGTCTGCACTTCCAGATGGCGTCATGAGGTCCATCTCATAAGTGGGTTTCCTCCCAATGGAGTATCAATTTTTGATCGGGTGATGTCAATCCGAGAAATAAGTGCTTAAAACTTCAAACTTGGTATTTTTGTTCTTTTCAAGGAGTTTTTGTCTCTGTTTACATAACGTTTTATTTGTTTGTTTTTGTTTTTTTTTAATTATATTTAATAGTAAAATGAGTTTTAATAAAATAAGGTGGGGGTCTCCCGTGGTCTAATGGCTAGCGCCTTGGATTCATAAGCGGGAGATGGTGGGTTCGATTCCCAACCTCCGGCAGGAATTTTATCATCCCACGGCTCGCTGGTAAAATTCCTCGCTGCACCCTGGATGTCGGCGCTAATGACCTAGATGTAGATGCACCGTAAAAAAAAAAAAATAATAATAAAAAATAAATAAATAAATAAAATAAGGTAAGAAAATGAGATGAGTATACGTATTCACAAAAAAAAAATGTAAGGGGTGTGTTGCCTTGTAATAATGAGGCTAGTTTAAAAAAAATAAAATTAGGAAAAGCAACACAAAAAATATATTTTGATCTGTTTCTATTTTCTTAGAGAAATATGTCAACGCCTTTATCGAGGGCAAATGATTTCGTGAAGGTTTTTCTGAATTTTAGCGACACGCGCTCGCCTCTCAGCCATCACTGCTTATATACACGTAAGGTTTCCGTCTATCACATGGCGAAGATTAAAGCCACTTGAGATGGATAATGAGCCAAAAATATTGAGGAATTCACTGTATAATGAAGCGACCTCGTGGAATTTGTGATTTTTTCTTCTCTGTTTGTTATTGATTTTAAGTGATCCTCAATCCCCGTGCTATTATCAGGAAATATAAATTATGTGTACACATATTCTGGTGTATATCTGAATTTTACTGAATATACGTCATTGCAGTTTAATCCAATACGTTTTGAAGTGCTCCTGATGATCTCCATGTGATATTGAGTGTCTCATCAAATGTATTCTTAATTATAACTGTTTTAGCGTGTTTCCTAACCCGCATATTACGTCGCCCCAATGACACTGAGATTTCGACGTTTCGTAACCCATAAGTTACGAAAAAAAAGGTCATTCGAATGTGATTTTTTTTTTATTATAGCTGTTCGAACAATCCCAAGTATTGCAAAAACACTTGTTATATATCGTCTTCCATAAATACCGTATTAGTGACGTTTTGGAGGTGGAAAAAAGTTTATTTATGACGAAAAAAGATGAAAAGTTTCGGTTACTACTGATTAAGAAGGTTTTTTCACCATCTGTCTCAAAATCAGGTTTTTTCACCATCTGTCTCAAAATTGTCGAAAAAATAATACTAAATTTATTAAAGTGTAATCCTATTAATATCCATTTCGTAAATTAAGTGCAAAAAAAAAAACAATATTTAAAATGGCAATTTATAATTTACAGATATGATGAAAACAAATATTAAGTAGTACCAAATTCATGAAGAGATGAATATAGTCAGCCATTGAGGTTATAATGAGTTTATTCATAGTTCCAATGTGCAAAAAGTATATTAATGAAGATTTGTGCAGGGCTTACTCTTTTTTTGTAATTATAATATATATACTATATAATAAAATATTTTATTTATATATTTATATATATATATATATATATATATATATATATATATATATATATATAGTCCTAATTTAAAACAACTCTGCTCATTAACAAATACTCATTATTTATTTATTTTATCTTAGGGTCATTTGATTATTTCTCATATCTCTTGTTTTTACAGGAGCAGAAGATGTTGAGCGATTTACCGGAAATACTACAAATATTGACTTCTTTCGCCTTATACTAAAAGATGAAAATTATATCCTTATTGGAGCAAGGTATTTATAATAGTCATGAATGAATGTATGTAGCATTTCTTAATAGAATACTCATAATAAATAAATAAAAGTGATTAATAAATAAATAATAATATAATACTGTTTTTTGTTGTAAATACATCTGGAGTGCCTCCCACCTCTATAGGGCCTCCCATATTTCTGAAGTAATAGTCTGACTTCCCACAGTGACTAGTCCTATCAGGAAGTGGAGTCTGCTGCGCCTTCCTATTCCTGATTATTCCAGATCTTATTCCACCTGGTCCTGTCCCTAGCATTCCTCATCCACTCAGCACCCGGCTTATACTGGATGAAATTGATCCAACTCTTGCTCTCTTTTGTCCAAATGAGATCCACTCAGTAGCCTGCTTTTCCCTACTGTCATTCTCTTGCCGAGTAACATGCCCTGCACATGTCTTCTTTGCATGTAATAGGCCATATTTCATACCTGATTGTGCCCTTGTATCTACATTTGCTAATTTCTACCTCCTTTTTACGTTGAGAATACACCTCTTTACCAAGCGTTGACGTATATTTTTAATTTGTTTTCTTGGGCCTTAGTGAGAGACCATTATAATAGTCATAATTGCCACTAATTCTTTTCTTTTATAAAAAGCATAAATTTATCAACTAGTTCTTGAATAAGTTCAATTTTACTATTGATATATACTATATACACATGTGTATGCAAATAATTCATCAGTTTAATCATCTCCTATGAATCAATTACTAAAATATTTTTTCTCCATTGCCTGAAAAATATTTACCATAAAATTAAATACAGACTTGTTTAATTCTAATTTAAGTAGTATTTATGATTGATCTATTTCTCATTCTTTTTTAAATTACTCAAACTTGTAGTTCTTTATTATTGCAATAATAATTTTATCCTTTTTTTCAGGAATTTAGTTTATAATATAAGTATCTCAGACTTCTCTGAAACTCAGGTAAATACACTTTTATTATTATCAAATTACATTTGGATTATGCAACAGATATCTTATTCATTGCATTTAGTGAGGCATTAAGTATAGTCAAATATTATGCTGGAATCAGATCTAAAAATGACAATTTTCACCAAAATATGTATATTTATTTTTGTGTGTTATATTATTCTTAAAAGTATGTTGGTATAAATTTTTGTTTGTGATTGCAGCGGTTGCAGTGGTATTCCCATGATGATTTAGTGAAAATGTGTGTGGTAAAAGGAAAAGATGAGGTAATTTTTTTAACTATTGTGATCGTTTACTTAATTACAATTCCTTGTTGAGTTATTTATTTAGTTATTATAAAATGGAGTTCACACAACATGTATGTATTTATATCAGTTATATATATATAAATATATACTTGTTTTTTGTAGCCAATAGGTCATAAAAACACTCCTTTCACTTCCTGTATTTTATTATTTTCACCCTAACCGGTTTCGAGCTATTCTGCTCCTCCTCAAAGGGTATTTCATTCGATGGTCATTTCCCATCACGTACATTATATAAAGTAATTTTAATATTGCATAGCAATATGCGTCTCAGGGTTATGAAACACTTGACCTATTGGTTTAACTTTTATGACCTATTGGCTACAAAAAACAAGTATATTGAAGTTTAAGGTCAACAATGGAAGAAAAAGTATATAAATATATATATATATATATATATATATATATATATATATATATATATATATATATGTGGTAAAACTGAAGTTTAGCGTCCTCACAAATGATTACGTTAACATTTGTATGCATATATGCATATATATATATATATATATATATATATATATATATATATATATATATATATATATATATATATATATATATCAGTTTATCTAGGATAACTAAGGATATAAATACAGTATTAGAACTGTGAAATATTGAATATATCAAATTCAGTGATAATATTTTGACTTTAGTTATGTTTTCTTGAGTTTATTTTTTTTTTTTAAATCATTATTATTATTCTGTGTACATTTTTTATTGTTACTTGGATAATGGTATTGGTAGCCGATTAGTGCAAATAACAGCCTGACTTCATTTTTAAAGAAATAAGAATATATAACCAACTTATATACAGACTGCTGTTAAAAATAAAAATCACTAATCTGGACCAAGAATCTCACTCCAAACCTATACAGGGTTTGTAAGTTTATTGTCTCTAAAATTTCAATATTAGTATTTCATTCAAATAACTACTTTGATTCTAAATTAAAAGTTAAGTTTCAATTATTACTTCTAAAAAATGACTCCTTACTGTTCATGAGCATTCCATAATTCTGAACTTTTTTAGGAAAACTGTCAGAACTATATACGAATAATAGCCAAAACAGAGCAAGGTAATCTTCTCCTTTGCGGAACCAACTCGTTTAAGCCAGTATGTAGGGAATATTCTATCGGGGTAAGCATAATAATAAACAGTGTATCTATATATTATAAATATATGCTAATTTCAGATCTAAAATAATTATTTCAAATTTCAGAGTGGTAGCTATACTTTTATACGAGAAAAACCAGGTTCAGGCAGTCTGCCCATATGATCCTCTACATAATAGTACAGCAGTATATGTTGGTATGTATTTATTTTTATAAAAATTAAATAATAAATCTACTGGTCTTATAAATGAAGAGTAAATTCAGCAATGGTTTTCCACTTTTTCAATGTTTATAAAAATACAATTTAAAATATTCCTCATTCTGTTTAGATGGTGACTTATATACTGGAACAGTAGCTGACTTCTCTGGAATGGATCCAATAATATATAGAGAACCACTTCAAACTGAACAATATGATTCAATGAGTTTAAATGGTAAATACGAAATAAAGTGAACGTGTTTTTGTTCTTATGGAAATTATTCCATTTTTCTTTAACATTAATAAATAATCAAATAAATTGAAATAATAATCAAAGAGAGAGAGAGAGAGAGAGAGAGAGAGAGGGAGAGAGGG
>OX328132.1:36672323-36735448 GCA_946811695.1 Gonocerus acuteangulatus | reverse complement strand
CCCAATTGGACAGCCGCCATTTTTGGCGGTAAAAAATCCCTATATGCATTTTAAGGTCTACAAAAAATTGAGAACCTTTGTAGATATCTAAGAAATGATATAAAATTAAAACGTTGCTAATAGACAAAGCAGCTCAATGGAAAAAATCAATTGTAAAAGCACTGATTTTGCGGTATCGTAAAATACATTATGTTCAGTTTCAAACCCCCCACCTTTCTCAGACAGCTCTATCACCAAAATCGGTACATATTTACTCTCTATGCATGTATAATAATTGCCCACAGTCAAAATCATGAAAATAAAAAAAGGTTTGGGAACTTTTCTAAACTCTTCAATATTGTTGTCATACCTGTTGGTGAGGACCATCGTCACTGGCATCTGTACTGTAAGTACGTCATTATCAAGCCACTGTTCAGTTAGTACAGTTAAGTGGGTACTAACTTAACAGTGGCTTGATAATGACGTGCTTTTGTCGCAAGCGCTTGCCTACAGTACTCGCACAGATGCCAGTGACGACGGTCTTCACCAACAGGTATGACAACAGTATATTTACTGGCGGACCTAACCCCTTAGATTATTTACCCTACAATATTGGGTAAAATTGAGCCAATTATCATTATCAATACACATATTTTCTGTGTTTGAGCTCTATAAGTCCTCAAAAATACACTAGAATAACCCCAATTCAAGCTCCCATTACTCTGATGGTCAGAATAAATGTTTTCTAGCATTTTGGGAAAAATCTGCGTAAGAAAAGAACTACTTTTTTCGCATTTTCATAATAAAATAATTTACCAAACAACGTATTCCGATTATATCAGTGAACAGCTTCGCAAGTACTGTTCAAATGACCCAAGTAATGAGAAATGGTAATGGTCCTATTGGGATAGCAATGCTGTATCCACTTCCACAGCGATCCGATGAAGGGTCAATCAACCATATAATAATATATATATAGCTATAAAATGTTATGTTATGTAGAAACTCTTGGCTTACATTCAATTTTGCATACATATCTAATTTCTTTTGACATTAAAATCAGTCCTGTAACAGGCCAGAAGGGCCCAGAGGGGCAGATACTGTAGAGGTATCTGATTCTTGACCATACGGCACACTAGGGAGATAGTGTGATCAATACTATGCTCCGGCCGCCTGATTTTCCCCTTGGCTCCTTCGACTGCTAGAGTCATTAGCACCCAAGGTACATTATTAATTAAATTAAATAAAGGCTGGGTTAGCCTAGGAACGATCTGGGACCCCAAATCCAACCCTCGAACGGCAGCACTAGAAGAAAAAATCTTTAGTGCGCGCTCGGGTTTTGAACCTGGTCCTCCAGTTCATTAGTCGAGTGCTCTACCACTGAGCTAACCTCGCCCCTTTCTTTTGACATTTCAACTTCTAATTTAATTTGTTTGTATTTTTTTTTAGGCCGTTTTTTCGAGAGTAGCAAGAGTGTGTAAATACGATAGAGGTGGGCCTCATCGCTTTAGAAACCGATGGACTTCATTTCTAAAATCAAGGCTTAATTGTTCAGTCCAAGGAGATTTTCCTTTTTATTTTAATGAAATACGTAAGTACTTATTGGGTCGTATCAGATGAAATGTTAGTTTTTGTATGTTTGGAGTTATCTTTTTCTTAGGAATTAGCTCAGCTAGGCTCTTCCCTAACAACTCATGAAATGATTGCATCCCTTAGAGCAGGTACCAGATCTGTGTAACGAATAACCAAGCAGTTTGGTGAGACTAAAAAGCTGGAAATATGGGTACTATATGAGTTAACCGAGGCCCAGCAGCTCATTCAATCGTAGACGTGTTCCTCACATTTGTTACATAACAGAAATGAGCCATTTTTGGATTCCAAAAAAGTAATGGTTACAGTTTGGTGGAGTATGACTGGTTTAATCCATCGCTCTTTTTGACAGCTGGTGAAACAATTACTGCCAGAAGAATTTCAAAATTGATCATGAAGAATTGCAAAAAAAGGCAACCTTCTCTGTTAAACTAAAAGAGTCCTATTCTTCTTCATGACAACGCTTGTTTCCACATTGCAAAATTAATTGTAAAGCTGAAGCGTTGAACATAGAGGTCCTTGCCTACTGACCATCATCATTGGATCATTCACCAAGTGATTTTTATTTGATCAGTTGTCTGGATAACTTTTTTAAAAAATGAAAGATTTGGCAATGAAAATGAACTGAAATCAGCCTTCCAAAACTTTGCATCTTCCTTGATGTATAGACAGTGAAGAAGTATATTTAAATTATATTATCTATCAAGTTTTATAAGTGTAACCTCTGAGAGAGGCTACGCCTGATCAGTCTTGTTCTGAACTTCCTTTGTGCGGTACTCATTAAAGTGGTGTTTCTATAATGCTGACTGTTAATTATCTTTCACCTTCTCTGCCGTTCCCATATTCATTTTAATAGGTTATGGGCCCAGAATTCATCGCTTGAAGTAATACATATGTATAAAATAATAACTTGGTTCGAGAAAGTAATCACTTATTAACATAACCTACGGAAACGGCGTAATGGCTACCGCTAACGTACAGTTTTGTTTACCGTTCTTATCCGACAATAATAATTTCGGGAATTGGAAGTTTCGTGTAAAAATGATTCTAGAAGAAAAGCAACTGCTAGAAACTATCCTACAAACGCATAAAGAAGTTCCTAAAGATCAGAAAGAAGCTGCTCTTATAAAGGACGCCAAAGCAAAGTCGGTTATGGTACAGTGTTTATCGGATAAGTATCTAGACCTAGTTAAAGACGCCAAATATGCGAGAGATATGATGAAGTCCTTAGAAGAAGTGTTTGAAAGAAAAAGTGTTTTCAGTAGGTTGTATCTGAAGAAAAAGTTATTTGCTCTTAAATATGACCCCAACTACAAAATAGAGGAACATTTCCTACATTTTGACAAGCTCATTAGAGACATTGATAATACTGGAGCAAAAATGGAAGAAACAGACAAGATCTGTCATCTCCTTTTAACAATGGGTGATCATTATAGTACTGTCATAACGGCAATAGAAACCATGAAACAAGATCTAACTATGGAATTTGTCAAATGCAGACTGCTGGAAGAGGAAATGAAGAGAGAGGGTCAACAA
Source organism: Gonocerus acuteangulatus (assembly GCA_946811695.1). Taxonomy (NCBI): domain Eukaryota; kingdom Metazoa; phylum Arthropoda; class Insecta; order Hemiptera; family Coreidae; genus Gonocerus; species Gonocerus acuteangulatus. The sequence goes on along the minus strand of OX328132.1, from coordinate 36,732,343 downwards.
CAAACCATATCAACACAAGGTGAAGTCGCATTTAAAATAACCTGCCATGGGTGCGGGAAAGTTGGCCATAAAATAGCAAACTGTTGGAACAAAGAAAAACGTGACGGCTTTAAAAGGACATCTACAAAGAAAAATTGTAAGAAGAATAATGCCAGTCCGCCTAAGGCACATCAAGCAGGCATGACATTTTCTGCCTTAAATTGTGAAGTAAGTAACAAAAATGACATTTTTATATTGGATTCTGGAGCTACGAATCATTTAGTGGTTGAGAATTTACAAGAATACATGACAGATATAAAAGATCTAAAACAGAAAGTGATAATTAAAACTGCTAATGGTAGTGAAATGACTGCAAGCAAGTATGGGAAGTTTATAGGACTTTCAAATAATATAACTATTTCTTTTGAGGCACTAATTGTTCCTGGATTAAGAAATAACCTCCTATCAGTGAGTAAACTAATTCAGAAGAATTTAACTGTCATATTTAATAATGACAAAGTAATAATTAAAGGTAAAAATACCTATTTGAAATGTAAGAATGGGCAGTGTAACCTCTTCTTTTTAAAGATAAAACCTAAATGTGCCAATGTAAACAAAGAGTTTAGTGGGCTAAGTTCCAGTAAGGGAAGTTTATGGCACAAAAGGATCGGACATCTAAATAGACGTGGATTACAACTGTTAAATTTGCCATACAATGATGAAAAGTGTCCCCAATGTCTTGAAGGAAAAGCAAGGAGACTACCCTTCAAAGGAACTGCAAAATCAACAAAGGAAATTGGTGAACTAATCCATTCAGACATCAGTGGACCAGTGAGAACTCCAACAATGGACAATGAACGCTACTTCCAGGTAGTTGTGGATGATTTTTCTCATTTTACTACTGTATACCTCCTGAAAAATAAAAACGAGGCAGAACAAAACTTAATTAATTATGTAAAATTTGTGAAGACTCAACATGGAGCCAAAACAAAACGTATTCGACTTGACAATGGTACTGAATTCACTTCTACAAATTTTAAAAGGTATTGTAGAGATAAAGGAATAATTATTGAATACACAATGACCTACACGCCTCAGCAGAACTCAAAATCAGAGAGAATGAATCTAACTTTAATGAACAAAGTCAGGACTAAATTTGCTGACAGTGATCTACCAAGACACCTTTGGGGTGAAGCTATCAGGTCATCAGCTTATGAACTGAACAGATCTCCGACAAGTGCTCTTAATGGCCGTACACCAGCTACAATATGGTATGGCAAAAACGATATCTCCAAGTTAAGAGTATTCGGCTCTCAAGCATGGGTTCTAAAACTTCCAAGAGAAAGTAAACTAGAACCAAGAGCAAAACCTATGATAATGGTTGGTTATGCAGGAGGAGGCTACCGGCTGTGGGATCCACTCGACAACAAGATTGTTAATTCTCGAGATGTAACTTTCGATGAAACGAAACTTGGTGTAATAAAAAAACAAGATTCAAACCAATATAATATGAATGACACATTTGAAGAGAAAATTGAAAGACCTATGGAAGATTATAAAAAGGGTACAGAAGAACAATTGTCAAAACCCTCATCAAATAGTGATGACAGCTCTGATGATTTCTACGGTTTTGAAGATGAAGAAGAAAAGGATGAGAACAATGGGAGAAGAAATATCAAACAGCCCTCAAAACTAGATGACTATGAGTTATACATAGCATATTGCTTATTAACCGGTGAACCTGAAAATTATGATGAAGCTATCCAATCAGGTGATGGTTGGGAAGAACCCATTCAAAATGAAATTGATGCTCTTGAACGTCATGGTACATGGGAAGTTGCTACATTACCTCAAGGAGAAAAAGCAATTGACACTAGATGGATATTTAAAGTCAAGCAAAATAGACTGAAAAAGGCTCGACTTGTAGCTAAAGGGTACCAAGAAAATCCTTCATACAATGTTAATTAATATTATTATATGTTTTTGGTTGTATTATTTTTTTTTAAAAAAAAGTATTGTTATTGCAAGTCAAAGAAAAAAAATATGTGTTATTTTTATAGTTTGACTTGAGCAGGGGTATCAAGTTTTATAAGTGTAACCTCTGAGAGAGGCTACCTCTGATCAGTCTTGTTCTGAACTTCCTTTGTGCGGTACTCATTAAAGTGCTGTTTCTATAATGCTGACTGTTAATTATCTTTCACCTTCTCTGCCGTTCCCATATTCATTTTAATATTATCTAATAATAATAATTTTTTTTAAAGGAGTGTTTTCTTATAACTTAAATTGGTGATAATGATCTTTGCAGTCGATGTACCAGAAAAAAAGAAAGAAAAAAAAAACAACTGAAATTTACACTTTTACTCATGTTTGATACGTTAAAACCAATATTATATAGTAACTTAACATTCTGAAAATACATAATATGTTATTACATTTTTGTGTTACTTTAAATATTTCAGAGTCTACTACTGAGTTAGTTGAAGGCACGTATGGTTCTGTCACAACTCATTTGTTGTATGCTGTTTTCACTACACCAGTCAACAGTATTGGGGGATCAGCTGTTTGTGCATTTGCTCTACAAGATATAACCGATACATTTGAAGGAAACTTCAAAGAACAATCAGAATTGAACTCAAATTGGTTACCTGTACAAAGTGTGAAGGTTGGTTGCCTTTTAAACATAGTACAATTATGAAACAAGAGCATTTTATTATTATAGCTATTACACATCTAATAGTTTTTATTATTATTGGCATCTGTTGACACTCATTTTAGTTTGCATCTACATTTTAAAAAATATAGGAAAAGAACATTCTTTTATATTGGAACTGTTTTAAACAAACAGACATGATGACGACAACAAACCTTTTGACAATCAGTACGGCATCATAAAGTATCACCAAATTAATCAGTGGAATTTAGAAGCAATCTTATTTCTTTAAAAAAAAATAGAATATGTTAGTTACAATGAATATATAATTTTAAACATTTTCTTACATTTTGCAGGTTCCAGATCCACGCCCAGGACAATGTGTAAATGATTCTCGAACACTCCCAGACCTGACATTGAATTTTATTAAAACTCATGCACTTATGGATGAATCAGTTCCCTCATTTTTCCGGCAACCAATTCTTGTTCGAACTAGCTTTCAGTATGGCATTAACCTTTTTACATAATTATTTAAGCATTATTTTATTGAAATATGTTATTTTATTATCTCTTAGATCTGGTGTCAATAGAAAGTACGCAAATATAATATCCAAAATGATCTTTAAAATAAATAACTACTTTCTCATGTAATTCATATTCATTCCAGAAAAAATAAATGCTCCAGCCCATTCTGAGGGTATTGTATAATAATGAAAAAATATAGAATTTGTTTGAATCACATCTTGCCTTTGTTTGCTAAGAGTACAATATTTTTAGATATGAGATTCCTATGCAAGAAATGTTCTATTTTGCTAAGGGGGTTTGTTTAACAATGTTAATAAAACTGAAATTAATACTAAAAAAATACATATATTTATTATTTTTTTCTTAAATCATCAATTTGCAGAATTTCAATGATATATTTATATTCTTCTAAAATATTCTAACAAAAAGTCACAAATTTCAAACGTTTTATTGGTTTCATTGTTTAAGTGTTAATTTTAACACTCAGAATCTGAGGCAATGCCTCAATAGCTGAAAATTAGAATCATATCCAACATACAACACTTTTTAAGATGGAACCATCAAAATTAACTTTCTAAATCCATTATTATTCATCCAATCCTGTAGAACTCATCTAACAACAGGTACTAGGTCTTTTCAATCATTTTTCCTTGGACAATTTATATATTGAAAACAAATTAGCGGTCTTCTAAATCTATTACTTCAACTCTAAATAATAGAAAAAAAGATTATCAATTAAATAAGAAGCTAAAGAATTCACAATTAATTTTTTTTTTTTTTGGTTGGGTTTAAGGTCTGTAAACCTTTGAGGCCATTAGCGCCTAAAACTATATATAATGTTTGTAATTGTCATAAAAACAAGAGATTTATAAAATATTCTATTTACTTTCAAAATAAATATCTCCTTAACTAACGATTGAAATTTGTCATGAATTTGACATATCTTATCTAACAAAGGCTAAATGTAATATAAATATAAATTTTTGAAATAAATGGCATATTCCTTTTGTGTATATTAAATCTGAGTGTATTAAATATAAAAGAAAGAAAAAATGCTCTCCCATAACTTCTAAAATTGTATTTATTGCTATTAGTTAACTATTCATATGGTCTTAGAAAGAATAAAACTTAATACAGTTTGTAGCTATCATAGAATATACATATACTATTTGATTTGTTTTATTTCTCATTTTCTGATTATTTTTTTTTTATTATCAACAATTTGAAATTGTTTTAATCTAAATTTTCAGTTATCGCTTCACTCAAATAGCTGTAGACCCTCAAATAAAAACACCAGGAGGAAAATCATATGATGTCCTTTTTATAGGAACAGGTAATGCATCTTCAATATCCCTGACTTAAAAGAACAAAGCAACTAGAAATATATGTTGCTTGTATGTATGATAAATTGTGTGTGCATGATAATAATGTAGAATATGCTATCATTATAAAGAAAGAGACAAATATAATGGAAATTTTATAAAATGCAATTAAAACTGCAACTTCAATTTTTCAATTAAGTATAGTAAGCAATTGGTAATTAATTTGGAAATTGCACAAATAAGAAAAGCTACAAATTAAAAAAGAGAAAAAATGAAAACTCATTAATACTTAAAAAAAAGAAAGAAGAAAAAAAAATCAGAATTTCATAGAGAAAAAAAATGAATAGAACAAAATAAATCACATGAAACCAACTGATGGCTTTTATGTAGGCCAGAAGCTTATTATCCAAAGAGAATAAATTTTCTAAGAAAAAAAAGTATTTTCCTTGTAATCATAAGAAAGCTAATAATAAATATGGTCAGCCATCAGTTGGATATGACTATTTCATTTTTTCGTTTGTAATACCCAATAGCAGGAAGTAAGGTGATCTTTGTTGATTAATTTCAAAATACAAAGTTGAGAATGCTGGACATTTTATGTAGTAATTTAAGCTTTCTGTAGCAATTTAAGCACATTCTGCAGCCATTTAAGCTTTCTGAATGCTGTCAGAATGATAATATATACGTTATCCAGCATTACCATATATATACCCATAATAAAATGTTTCTCCCAAATCTTTACACTACAAGGCCACCTGCAGAAAGAAACCCTTACTAACTTTTTATGTTAAGATAAGGTTTTCTATTAACAGTATAATGATGCTTTGTTGTACAGTACTTATACCCTGGTAATAGTTTTTGCTATTTCTTGACTTGTACTGTCCATTAAATGCGATTAATATGAATTAACTATTTAACGGTCAAGTTTTGGAATTAGTTATAAAATTTGGTATTTCCTTATAATATCAGCCCATATGGCCCTAGATACCATTCCTAGACTAAGATATGTTAGTGGTAAGTATAACTACACCCCAAAAAATCAGTGTTGCACGTTTTTTTTTTTGCGAACTGGATGTCCTAGGTGACGGGACTATTATCCAACCAGACACATGAAGAGCCAACAGTCCTCCTTAATTCATCGTTTTACGATTATTTCCTATAATTTCATCATCTAATGCTGACCAAAATTGTAGATGCATAGGAGGCTTATTATTTGGGCGTACCTTTATCAGGTTGGACATAGAGAATGTAGCTAATCACTATTACTCAATCTACAAAATAATAAAATAACTTTGGCAATATGGCACTTCATATTAAAGAAAATTGTAAGGAACAAAATGAATATTCTGAAACCTACTTCCAGAACCTACAAATAAATCCCTACCACTACAGACTAATATTACCAACCCTGATTCATTCACAAAAAATGAAATTGAAATAAATAAACTAATTAAAAGACTAAAAAAGAGCGTTAATTGGACATGGTCCTACCGGGCCCATATGTGAATAATAATAAAATAACTTCATCCACCATCTCTTGGGTTTCCACGAAATGGAGGATCAAAAAGATTTACTCCTCCAATTCTTTGAGTATAGTAAGGAATTTCTTTTGGGATTTTAATTATTTTTTCTCCTTTGTTCTAATAATGTTATATAAAGGAAAAACTCAACAAACCCTTTGGGCTGTCTGATGACAAGTAATTTGTAATTTATAGATTTATCTCATATTTGGTATAACATTTACTCTTTCCTTTGACATTCTTCTACTACTACCTACTTCTAACATACTTATGAATGTTTTTGAGGCGAAAACCTCTTAATCTAAATCTCAAATTCAGCTTTATTACAAATTTATCTAGGGATTAGATTAAGCTCTGACTTTACAAAATGTTCTGATTTTTTTTAAAACCTGTTATTTTTTTATTATTTTTTTTTTTAGACAATGGAAAAGTACTAAAAACAGTTAATGCTGAATCAGCAGACTCCATTCAAAGAGTGACACCAGTTGTTATTGAAGAGCTGCAAGTTTTTCCTCAAAATGTCAGTGTGCGAAATTTACAGATTGTTCGGACTGATGCTCAACCGGAAGGTCGTCTCATAGTAGTTTCTGATTTTGAGGTCTTATCACTAAGATTACATCGATGTGATAAAGTCAATTCTGGTTGCAGGTAATTTATCAGAAATTTTAAAAATTAAAACCTTTCTTCATATTGACATGCCATAAATTAATTTAATATGTCTGTAATTTTCAAAATTGTAACGCTCAGGACTAAATTATGATACCCCTTAAACAGAAAAAATTAATGCCACGATATTCAAATTAGATAAAAGTTTATCTTAAATAAAAACATGATGTAACACTATTTGAAAAAGAAATATACTGCTTTGAAAAAATATGTATAAACTAGTGCAAATGCGTAAACTGGAGTGTTGGCACTGATCAGTGCCATATGCTTTTTCAAACCATTTGCCTGATTGAAAATAACTGACCTGTTTTTGACCTCCCAGGATGAAAGCCATTCTGGTATTCTACCTCTATAGTCTCACCCCCTCCATCAACCCCCTGCTAATAGCCACAGATAGAATCTTACACATGGTGAGGTAAAGGGCTAGTATTCTATAACTGTCACATTTTAGTCTGTTTATTCCAGCATGCTTGGGGTGGTAACATGTGTGGTCTTATTCTCAATTCCTTCAAGTATTCATTTTCCTGGGAAATTCATTATGTCGATTTTTTAGTTGATTATTTTGTTATTGTCTTTAATAAAAACTTCAGTAATATTGTCATTTAATATTTATATAAATATATGACGGAAAATAAATGTATGATGCTCAGAAAAGAATGCTGCACCTAGGATGAGTATTGTATTGTAGGCTTACCGCACCTAGAAATCAGTAGGTCAGGTCAACTCACAGCGTTCTAAGGGTTAAATTGTTGTCCCAATTTGTATTAATTGGGTTTCTGTATCTTTCAGTTTCTCATGGTTTTGCCTTTACTTTAAACCTAAAAAAAAAATTGTAGTTTGACTCTTGTAGATTTTATTATTATTACATAATGAGACATTACAAAATGACCCAAGCATTTTATTATCTTAATTTATATTGTATTACTTTTTCAGTGAATGTGTTGCACTTCAAGATCCATATTGTGCATGGGACAAATTGAGTGGAAAATGTAAATCAGTTGGAGCTACTCGGTGGAGTGACGATAAAGTATTCTATCAAAATATTCAACATGGCGTTCATACTTCTTGTCCCTCTAGTAAGTATCTTATACTTTAACCCTTATGAGGCGGCAACCCACATGATGATCTTAACCCTTTCTCTACCGTTGACTTGTGTACAGGTCAAAGGAAGACGGGACCCACATACCGTTGACTTGCACAGTAGTCGAGGGCTTCGCGTATCTCTCACATTCTTTCTCTTGTCATTTCATGACTTTAGAGCTATCTGGTAGCGTACTTCTAGTATTCCTGCTTATTACTAGATGGTATTCCAATAAAGTTTTTGGTTGTGTGAGCAATTCAGTCAAATTACAACTCGTTGCTTTCTCAGCCCGTTCACCCTGTCACCCCTCGTCAAATATCGTTTGTTTTATACCTCTGTACATTCCCAACAGCTTTTTTTTTTTTTTTTTTTTTTTTTTTTAATTAGTTCACTTTTAGTGTTAACATCTTATATTTGTCTTTTCTTAAATTTAGAAAAACAGTTGTTTTTTTTTAGTTAGCATGAACTCCATTTTAAAATAAATTATTTATTATTTAATTGATATCTTTTATATATTACATATTTAATTAAATAATTAATTAACTTAACTGTAAATATTTGTGACGTGTCTAAAGTCACGGATCAAAAAGGAGGACAGGTAACTTATTCGCTGTAGTTATTAAGTATATACTTCCCTTGTTTATTACTCATAAAATAAAAGGCTAAAGATAAACAGGAAAACCTTATTTTTTTTTTTCGTATATAAAATAACTTTTTTATAACTTATTTTTAAACAAAGTTATTCAACTTAAAAATAATTCGAACTCAAAACTAATTCAACAAATAAAAATTAATAATCATTGTAAATGAAACAAAAATCAAATTTTATTTGTTGTAATACTGCGAGGAGATCAATAAAAGTCGAGGCGCTTTGACCGAAAGTGGCATAAATATCCCGTACAGGGGGACCAACACCAGGTTCGAGTATTCTGTAAGGAGAACACATCTACTTGAGGCTCTTTGCGTAAGGAAAGGGTTAAATGCTCATGGGGCAGAGCTCGTTTCATCCTCCTGGTTCCACAGGACGGCGTTAAAATAACTGAGCCTCCACCATCTCTTCTCATTTCTCCTAATGCACATTTGTTATTTATTTCTTTAAAAAGTTGTCAATTACCATTTTCTCATTCTGGGTTTTGGATCACATCAACGGCAGGCTTTAAAACGTTTTAGCATAAGTATGCTTTAGCGATGACTAAACTAAAAAAAAAAACGTTACAAAAAAGTGTCCGCTGGCATTCGTGCATGCGTCCTGGCCATGTACGAAAAAGAATACTGTATGTTATACAGTACATTACATAGGTTTGTCGGGTAGACCTAAAGCATATTTATGTACCTGAATTTGAGCAGCAGGCTCTAAACGAATTATCTTAGTTTTTAAATTTTTTTTTTTTTTAATAGTTGAAATTATCTAGGCACACAGTAGTATGCCAGGCCAAGTTCGGGCCTACCTACACTGTGTGTATATTACACGAAGTATTAGAGCCGGTTTTTACCCTCTCATAACTTTGAACCAGTTAAAGATATACCTATGAAATTTTACACAGGTATTATACTCACAGCTGTGAGTAAAACTGGAAAGTTTCAGAATTCTACATGGAAGTGTTTCTGAGATGTATGCGATGGAAAATCGGAATTTATAGGTCTCACTCATCAAAATTATTAGGCACTTCCCGAGAAGCTAGAGACTTGAACTTTTGCAGGATGATAGACATTAGGGGGATATTAAAGGCAAAAATTGAAAAATCCTGAAAGGTTGTGTTCCCCCCACTTCCAGGGGGGTGGGTGCACGTTTTGTACGGCGACATTACTTGGCCTAATACTATGATATCAAAACTTCCAAAGGCAAAATATTTTTGGGAGGGGTCTGGAACTTGCCCTCTTTTTTCAACCTTAGTTTTTTTTTTGGGGGGGGGGGGGGGATATTACTTTACATACCATAATAATAACTGTATACATCTGTTAATTATTTCTAGTTACAATTCTGTTACTCTTTTTTCTCCTTCCTTATTTCTAATGTCTACAAACAATGCTTCAAGTTTTATATCTTAAATTAAGGGAAGTAATGTTATTAAGAGTTCCTGTTGATTTTTTATCAGCAATATTCATTTACTAAAATTAATGTTTTTTAATTTTTTATAATTTGTCCTCTGAGTTTTTTTAATTTATTAAAATTACAACAAAATCATTCGAAATGAAAAAATAAATAAAAAAGTTTTCAACCTAAGGGATTTCATCCATATAAACATTCATTTTCTTAATGCCTCATATTGTTCATTTAGAAGTAATCAGAATTCAATCAAAGGATCTCAATAAATATATTAGGTCATTATATATATATATATATATATATATATATATATATGTATATATATATATATATATATATATATATATATATATATATAACAAACTGATCGGCGCTAATGGCCACGATTTGTCGATGCGCCGTAAAAAAAAAAAAAAAAAAAAAAACTGATATATAAAAAAACATTAATTAAATATATAACTGTTTTATAATATTTTAAGTTATATTGACTACAAATATCAGTGGAATTCCAGTTTCCTTTTTGTGTTTTATTATTTTTTTTCAGCAGGAAAAGTTCAGGGAAAAGATGCAGGTAGTGTAGGAGGTCTATCTGCTACGGTGCCCAAAATTGACACTGAAAGAGGAAAAGAAAATGGTGATGGAGAGGTGATAACGATTGTACAAGACGATGGTAATAACTACATAGGTAATTATTTTAAAGTTATTGTAGTTCTATGTATACTGATATCTCATTTTAGAATTTAGAAGTTCCTTATCACTGGTATACATACAGTAATAAATTTAAAAAAAATTAAAATTTAAAAATTATTTTAATTAAACTAATTTTCTAATATATCTCTAGAGTTATTATCTATCATATTAAGTAATTAATTGTGAATCGCCTTTGTTGTGGGTGCTCATAAATATATAAAAAAAGTAATTAATTTTATATTATATTAAGAATAATCGATTTTTATTATCTGTTGATGGTGAATGGTAGATAGCTATAATAATGAAGTAATAATTCAAATTGATTATATTAATGAAGATAGCTATGTTGCTTATTATTGATTAAAATATATTGGAGTTAGCTAATTTACTCTGGATGAAGCAGTTATCTGCTACAGTTTTACTGCTATCAACAATTGGCTTCCTCTTATTTCATTAGGTTCTAAATACTTCAATTTTTATGATCCTCAGTAGCAATATGGGTTTTATGTTTAATTATTTTTACAAAAAATCTATCAAGCAGTATGATGATGTAGACTTGATCTAAAATATCAATTCTTATTCATTTGACCAAGAACAGTTATATGAGGGACCACTCTGCTGTAAGTGCACGAATAATAAAAATTAAAAAACAAAATTTAGAAGCCAGGGGTCTTGGAGGACTGTCAGTAATGTAATAACATTCATTTTTTAAAATAGGGTAGATATATATGTCAAGTATAAGTAAATTTATCCCCTTGAAATATAAATAAAAGTTGATGCATCCTAAAAATACGGAAAAAAGTTCTTGCCATCACGAAGGTGTCAAAGTCAACAATGAGACATGAAATGAATGACGTCTCCCAGATATCATTGTATGTCAAGGGGTTAAAGTTTGATGATATCATAGTATTGTATCAAACGATGTTAGTACACTTAGTTTTGTTTTAAAGATTTGAATTTTGTTTATTCAGGACCAGAAGTAAGTGCTGCTGATAGTTCTGCACTCCATTATACTTTTGAAACCCTGGCAATGTCTGTGGTGGCTGCATCTCTTGCTGCTTTGCTTGTTGGTTTTATATCCGGCTACCTCTGTGGACGAAAATGTCATAAGGACGATGATGATAACTTGCCATATCCTGATACAGAATATGAGTACTTTGAACAAAGACAGAATGTCAATATGTTAGTTGAGCATTTTTCTTTTATTAGGTTTTATAATTTAAAATATTATTTAGTCTGTAAAGCTATGCATCACATTCTGAAAATTACAGTATTACATCCTATAATTTTTAAAATTATCATAAATTTTATATATATATATATATATATATATATATATATATATATATATATATATAGTTTGTTGCACTGCCTCCCAAATGAATTTTTGGATGAATTTTGCCTACGTTTTCCCCTATTTGACCTTGAAATGACCTTTAGGAAAAGGCGTAAAGGTCAAACAAACTATGGATTTGGACTCAGGGACCTCAGAAACATACACTTGCATTTTTTCAGATTTTTCCAAGGTTGTTTTTGTATTTGATCTTCAAGTGACCTTGAAGCTGATATAATGAAGGTTAACCAGGCTGCTCATTGTAATCAGCAACCACAAAAAACCTATAAGGACCACACCGCTCCAAGTGTTTTTTTTTTGTTGTTTTTTTTTTAGATCCAATGTTGACCTGTGGCCTGTGTTATCGATCAATAATAATTATTGACCCCCTGACTTTAAAAAAAAAGAAAGTGGAATATATTTTTTTGGGGGGGAGAAAAAAATAAATAAATATATATATATATATATATATATATATATATATATATAAAACTTGTGTTTTATGATTTTGTTTTTCTTTTTTAAATCTTAAAATTGCAATTTAAATATACTCTCAATTGTAATACTTATAAAATACAATCGTATGAAAAATTGATTTTATTATTATGGTTGTAATAAACAAATTAATACTTATTTTCATATATATCATTCCAGGAGAATGCCAGCAGAACCTAAACTTTTGCCTCAAGAAGAAGTTACCTATGCAGAACCAGTTTTAGTTCCTCCAAATAAAACTATGAATTCACCTAAAGCAACTCTTCGAAAAAATGAAAATCTTTTCCAATTTAATGAAAATTATAATCCCCCTTATGCAAGACCAAATAGAGATCATTTTGGAACCCTGAGGTCACAAAGAGATGCTGCAAAGGTGAATATTAAGGATTCTTTCTAAAGCATATTTCTACTGTAGTGTCCAGCAACCATATGTTACTTTAATAAAATATTTATTTATTTTTGTATGCTAGGTGGGAAATGCACATTGGACTGAAATTGGATTGAACTAAAACATATGTATTAAAAAAAATTATAAATTTAAGGTCCTGTGAAAATCCTTTTTTTTTTACGGTGCATTGATAACTAGGCCATTATCACCTACCTGGCTATCTATAGGTAGCCACCCTTCCAAAACATCCATAGTGCTGCAGGGAATCTTTTCAATGGGCACTGAAATAAAAAAAACTCAATCTGCTGCAGGCGGGACTTGAACCCGAATCTCCCACTCCAGAATCCAAGGCATTAGCCACTAGACCCCTGTAAAAATCTTATCCCTAACTGTCCTCCAATTTAATATTCCATTAACTCTTACAAGACGGCAACCTGCTTGATGTTAGGTGCCTGTGTGCGGAGGCCGTTTCATAGGATGGCATTAAAATAGCTGTGCCTCCACCGCCCATCTCTTCTTATTTCTCCTAATATGTTGTCATTATTTATTTCTTTAAAAATTTGTATGTTACCATTTTCTCATTCTGGGTTTTCTTCCACATCAACCAACACCAAGCTGGAAAAATGATTTCTCTTAATTTTTAAATTTTATTTATTTTTTTTTTTTTATATTGTTGAAATTATTTATTTTTTAAATAATATCAAGTCAAATATCTCTGAGTTGGTATAATATCTATGGAACATATATACATCAACCGGTAAAACACAAATATTCCCTTCAGAGGAACAAAAACAATGCGAAGGGATCAGGTACTATAGGGAAACCCTCATTCAATAGGCTCAAACTGCATTTTTATGAACTCTTGTGGATACAAGAGTCACTAGAGCTTACTAAACTTACCACTAGCTATCACAAAAAGCTGTCAGTGGCTTTCAGTTCTGAAGCAAGGAAATAGCCTTGTCACAAAAGTGGCTATCAGTCCACGGGACATGCCCGCCTGATGTCACAAAAGTGGCTATCAGTCTTAAATTGGTTAAAGGTTAAATCACATTAGAAAAAAATGATTTCACCTATTTATTCTATTCTTATGACCTTTGGGAGACATAATCAAATGAAGTAAATAAATCTATATGAGCTCAAACAACAAATTTAATTTATTTTATTTTTTGGCTAATTTTTATATATTTATTTTGTTTATGAAGCCAATCGATTGTAGAGTATGACTAGATAAATGTGTTTGTTTCCATGTATTCATGACCAATTTTTAAACTCTTGAATACTTAACATTATCTAAACTCAAATCAAATGTCGAATATTTGTTAAAAAAGGATTATTTAATAAGTTTGGTAAGAATTTAGAATAATTTATTTTTCAAATTTGTCTTCAACTTAAAACTTTTTTTTTTCAGACTGAATGTGCTGGCATGGGCTATCGTGATGGTTTTGGGACTACCCGTTCTGTGAAGAAGGTTTACCTCTGAGAGACAGGTGGGGAGGGCGGGAGAAGCCTACCAGGGCGGGCCAGACGGCACCCCCTGGCAAACTCTCCTCCCTCCAGTTCTTCCCCATCACCTCCCTCCTCTAGCCCCTCCCCACCAGATACTCCACCACAACCTTGCAGCTATATATTCAGGGCATGAATCCTGGACCATTAGTCAAGTGCCAAAATATTGCTATCAATAAACATGGACTTACAAGATTCTTTTCCCAAATGAGTTTCTTATTAAGGCAACAAAAAATACAAATATTTTTGTATGATTTGATAGTTCTCAATTATTGTTATCTTCCTTATGAGAACATATATTATACATTTTTTCATACATATAATGTAAATATATGTATATTTTGAAATGAAAGTTAACATGTTTTATATTGAATGTTTTCACTTCTGATTCTTTTATATAAAATTATATGTAACACTCATTATCTGTTTCAAATATTTTATCATCAATGTGTATGTTTTACTTTTCATTATGAATATAAATTGTTGATTTTACTTGTAAGTCTATGTATATTAGTTAACAATTTCTATTGGAAGACTTAGTTGTCAGCTGACTGCATGTAGTGAGTCGCAGTTGCCTTCTTGTTGAAATTGACATTTAGTATGTAACTAGATTTGTGGATAGCCACTATAGGCTTTGTTATTTTCTTTCATTTGCAACATATTTATTGATAATTCCATTACAGTTACAAAGAAATACGTTGAGATAAATTGAATACTGTGATCATATTTCATTTCATATTTGTTAGGAATAATTACATTGCATGTCATAGAAAGAGATTTTTACTTGTGCCTTTTTGTGGAAGTTCTATATATAAAGTATGTATATATTTATAGATGTATTTATTCAATTGTAAGGATATCAGTCTCCTCTAATTACGTATTAGATATAACACTTCCATTACCATTTTGTTGTATTCCTAAAAAAATAAAAATTAAGTGTACTGAAAAAAAGTGAAAACAAAATTTAAAAGCAATAAATATGACGGTGATCAAGACGTTCTTATCCCATATAATGGACATTATATTACCACAAGTTCAAATGATTACTTATAGCTTTGTTTTAATTTATATAGTATTAACCAACAAAAAATGTTTTGTATATCCTCAGCTTAGTTGACAGACCGATTAATGAATATTTACTCATTAACTACATTTAATGAAAGAAAACTTAGTCTAATCTTTTTAAGAAAGATTTTGTAACAAATGATATTAAGACAAAAATGTATATATGACCATTTTCTAGTCAAATGTAGAACTACTGCAACAAGGCAATTATTTGAGAACCCACATTTAACGATACATCAGTTTAATGTAATAATATAAAATAAGACACGTTCTACAACTGATCAAAGTTGGTTACATATATATATATATATATATATATATATATATATATATATATATACTCATAGATATATATGCATATATAAAAAACTAATATATTTAATGATCTAATGTTTTGGAATTAATTTGCTTTACAAACTTATCTTATTTTGATTTTGGGGTTATCTAGAATTGTTGTAGAACCTGATATCTCCAACATATTTGGGGCCACATAAAGGTCATTATCCTTCAAGTAGGTGGACAATGGACATACAAATGCACATTACTATTTTCACATTATGAACATCATATATCTTAATTTATGTACATTAAGATTTCTGTATATAGGTCCTTTAAGAGGGGATATTCAATGTATACATATTACTTTTAAATAATTTTGCATGGCGCTTCTGTTGTGTGCAACTCGTCCAGTAGGAAAGCATTAATTTTATTATATTAATATACTATAATATTTTAGACTTACATCAAATGTATATATAGAAAATTATATATTTACATAATTGTTATTTTAGAGTTATTGGAACAGTGCTATTAAACTAATAGCTCTTTGTCATGTGATAAGCACAGGTGACTACTGAATGGTTCAAAATTATGATAGAATGCTTTCTGGTTATTTTGTCGCATAGATAATGTTGAATAAAAGAACAGGGCAGTTATAGATACGTATGTTAACTTTTTGCAAATAGTATTTAATGATAGTTACTAGGTGTGTACATAAAGCATAAATATTAGTATTTATATGTTTATATTTATGTATTTATTATTTAAATAAATATAAACATATGAATATAAAAATTCAATATTTATAGGTTTTAAAATATAGGTGGTAAACAAGACTGATAAGTTCATATTCTTTTATTAATCCATTTTTTGCATGTACAGATTTTATAAAATAATATTTTTTTTGGTGCACCATTAATAAATTTTGTAAGCATACTACATAGAATTTAAACTTCCTTATAATGGCTAAATGCAATTTAACTGGTTGGTAATTTTGTTATAAAAAGTTACCAATTAACTATGGCTATGGGCGCACTGCATTTTATATACTCACATATTCTGACTATATCATAGTTATTATCTGTTGAAAACTCTTGTGATATTATGAGATGCACTTAAGGCACCAAAAGTTATTATACATTAGTTAGAATGATGTAGTCGTAAAATTTAAATCACATCATATAGTATATATTTGTAAAGAAGCATTTACTGTTTTAAATAAATTCAGGACATAATAATCGTAATAGTTGATTTTTATCTTTATATTCCTTTGTAACATTTTTATTTTTCATTGGAAAATATACAATTCACAGAATATCAACTTTTTTTCACTATCTTTATTCTCAATCAAGATTTGTTTTTCATCTCTATCAATTTTAAGGGTACCTTCATTGACATCAGTTATTACATTTTAGGTTTCTATTATTATATTTTTTTTTATCCTGACTCAAACTCATGCATTTGGCAATTGCTCTAAAGCTTCTGAATTAAATTTTATAATAGTATATCCTTCAAATGAAACTGAAACCATCCTCTAAATATTAAATATCTATTTTAAATGTCACTAATTCAATGTATACTACATTTAAACTTTTGCAATGGGCCATTTCTCTGAAAGATGAAGAAGACTGAAATATCTGTAATGATTAATAATATATTGGTCATATACACATTGAGAAGGCATTTCTACATTACATGCATTAGACATAATATTTTCTTCCATTTGTTATTCTGTACTAATTAACTAATTTATAGCTGCAAGTAATGTCAGCTATGATAACTGAATAAATTTACATGAATAAATTAAATATGAATTTTACATTAATTATAACTTTTTGAATAAAGTTTTGAAATATATGACCTATGATCATACAATTGAGATATACAAAAATAAAAAATTAAAGTGCCATGTTTAGTATTAAAAAATGGGGGAGGGGGGAAATGCTATTGTATTCACTACTCTTAACAGGCTTCGTAGTTTTTCAGAATATTATTATTATTTTTTTTTTTTTTATTAAATAATTATCTCTGTTTATACCCTTCCCCAGTTCATCAAAGTCCTTCTCTTTAAAAATTATTATAAGTGCCCATTGGAGTCAATTCATAACAATATATAAAAATAGAGGGTGTAAATGAGTTTTCTCTACAGTAGGAAAAGGTAGTTAATGATGTACTTTTCAGAAAAAAGAAATAGTTTAATAAAAGTTATAAATTTTAGGTTTCTGAAAATTAGATTTAAAAAAATTGGGACATCGAAATTAGTTCGAAGTGTAAGATACATTCATTAGGGTCCATAGGTTGTTTGGTGATAGATATTGCATAAATAATTTGGTCTATGATCATTGATCATATTGATTACAAGAATTTCAATAAAAATCAAAGGAAGTATATTTTTAAGAACTATTCCTCATACATTATTTTCTTTTTTAAGACATTTTTTTTTAAACATTAGTTTCATTTTTAATTGCCATGTTAAAAGTGTGTTCCACTATTACTTCTTAAAAATTAGACGTTTATTTTGGTTTTTATTAAAGCTTTCAAATAATATTCGTAGTTATTGTAGCCTTTATATATTGAATTATTTTAATTATTTGTTGACAATGCTCTCTAGGGATTTTAGGCTAAGTTTAGGCTAGGGTCTGTAAATACTTTTATTAATAATTAATACATTATTTATTAATATGTATATGTGAGTACTATAAAGTATATTGTAAATGCTTCTTCCAAAATTCAGTGCCGGCTAAATACTGTTTTTTATCTTTAATAGTCTAGTTTTTTTGTAATTATCAAAGTAAGAAATTTAAATGCAAAAATTATAGGTTAGGTGAAATGTATTGGCTAAATTAGCATTTATATTAGAAATGATATACACTTTATAAATAAAATAGCATTGGCTTTTAAAAATTAGAGCTGGCAGGTTTTTCTATTAAAACACTTCTAGAAATTTGATACATAGTTTTAAGAGAGTATGAAGTTGGGTTAAAAAGAAGAAACGATACTAAAGAAAATTTATTTTATTAATAACAATAAGTGATAATTACTATAGTAATTAATCTAGAGTTAAATCACAAAGTTAGATGATTCCTTTGATCAGAGAACTATCTGTCTTTGTAGGATTTAAATTGTTCCCATGAAGTAAATTTTAGCAGTAAGATTATTTTTTTTTAATTTTATGATAATTTATTAACAAATATGTCTTCTCATACATTATTTAGTAGAAGCAGTTATTGACTAAGTGTGCAACACGAGAATGTTTATCTATGAATTACTGCCAATATAAACATTTTCATTAAATTTACATACACTATAAAATAGCATTCATTGTGCCTGTACTTTACAAGCAATGTTTTCTGAAAGAAATATATTTATTACGCTAGTTTTTTAAAATGAAACGTCAATTTGTATAATCTTTCTTTAAAGTCATTTGTATTATTTATCATATACATTAACTTGGTTTTCATGTTTTGCTTACTTTGGTTTTAAAATCCATCAAAACAAAGGCTCCTTTATTTAAATAATATATATTTTCCCAATCATGCATGTAATCTAACACAAAGAACACATACACAAAACACCATCCATACAAAGAAACCTTGATCAAACTTTAAAGACTTCTTTTTTCTTATTCTCTCTCTCTTTCTCACTCGTATCTCCAATTTACAGAGAATAAATTATTAATGCTTTAACATTTTCAGTATTCTTAATTACATTTTATATAGTTAGTTTTATGCTGTAGTATGGATAGATATGTAGAAACTCACAAGACAAATTTTTAGCATTTCAAGTAGACTTTATCACAATTAACATTCCAGTGTCTTTATATACCTGAATTATATTGTAAGTCTATAGAATACGATATGATTCTATTAGAAATGATTTCTGTAAAAGTGAGGAACCTGGATTCTGTAAAAATAGCAGCACGTCTAGGAGAAAGCTTAATACTAAAACTAAAGGTGTACATGACTGCATTTTTTAGCCTTGTGAATACTTATACCTTTACGTTGTTTATAGAAAATGCCATACATTGAAAATATTCTTACTAATGGACTTTTATAATTTTAGAATTGTAATTATAAACTTTTACATGTATGCAAAACTGTGGTGTACAGATATTTGTATGAAAAAAAAGGTGATTGTTAACAAAGAGAGAGTAAAACAATATACAACCCAACTTCTATGAACTGGAAATTGTATTAAACCAATATAAATATGCCTGTATCATGATTTTCTAACAGCAGTCATGATTTTCTATTTGCAAACTTGTATTGAACCAATGTAATAATGATTAAAGAGAATCTTTAGTTATGAGTTATTTCTCCCTTTCCAATCTCATCTATCTCTCTCTCTCTCTCGGCATGGCTGTTGTATTTAAAACATATTCCCTTGAAGACCCATTAAAAGGGTGCAAAACATGTAGGCAAGAGAAAATATTATAATAGTGTATAATGAAATACAGCAAGATTAGCTCAGTGGTAGAGAACTCGGCAAATGTTCTGGAGGACCTGAGTTCAAAACTCGTACATGAACTGGAGATTTTATCTTTCAGTATTGTTGTTTGAGGATTGAATTTGGGGTCTCAGATCCGTCCTTCGGCCCACCCAGCCTTTAATTAATTTATTGAGTACCTGCAAAGTTGAAAATCAGGCTGTCGAATCATAATGGTATGGTCTATAATCAGATACCTCTACAGAATCTGCTCTTCTGGGCTCTCATGGCCTGTTACTGGACTGATTTTTTTTTTCTATTAGTGAATTATTATTGACCTTCAGCCTATTTCAGGAATTTACTAAATTTAGGTAAAGGGTCACCTAATCATTAAAACCATAGAAAACTGCCATAAATATCCTTTAAATCTCCCAGTTAAATCATATTTCAAGACTAGTATCCCAACCATTTTAAAGTTAATTTAATGAGCATATGAACAGTGACTCTCTATATGTATATTTTCCTCAAATATTATGAAAAATCTAAAATTTATCTTCAGTTTTTTTTTTTTTATTTGATTTACTCTTAATATAGGCTCTGCATCCAGGGCTGTCGCGAGGGTTTATAGCGCCCGGGGTGATTTCGGCCATTTTTAGAGCTGAAAACAATTTCTTGTGCTTTGTTTCATTAAAACATAATTGTATATTGAGGATAACAGCACTTATGGGATAATAGTGACAACATATTGGCAAAAAAATGTACCATAGCTATTGAAGAAGTATAAAAGAAAAAAATAAATCATTAGTTGAGCAAGTGGAAGATAATGAAGTGCACTTAATACTTTTTGGTAATAAAGATTGTGGGATATATGATCAAAGAATGAAACCACGGATGGTGGCAAAATGCAGAAAGGACAAGGTAGGAAAAGAGTCTTATTAGGTTTGATTCGATGATCAAAGACTAACAGATAGGTGTACATTAGTAAGACCGGTGCTAATGTCCCAGTTGTCGGTGCACCATAAAAAAAAAATTATATTAAAACCATGGCGCTAATGGCCTAGAAGCAGATGCACTGTAAAAAAGAAAAAGATTAATGAGAATGGTTACAATATTTCTTAAGGGGGGAGTATTATTTGGCAATCTAGGCGCACGGTAGTGCACCAGGCCAAGTTCCGGCCTAAGAAACTGCCTGTATATTACACGCCGTATTAGAGCCAATTTTTACCCTCTCACAACTTTGAACCAGTTAAAGATAAACTTATGAAATTTTACAAAGTAGTATTACACTACTAGATGAGAATATAATTGGAATGTTTCATAATCCTACATTATAGCATTTTTAAAATGTAGACGATCGGAATTAATATGACTCACTCACTCATCAAAATTATTAGGAACTTCCCGAAAAGCTTGAGATTTGAAATTTTGCAGGATGGTACACATTAGGGTGTTATTAAAGGAAAAAAAATCGAGAAATCCTGAAATTTTGTGTATGGCTCCGCTCCCTGGGACCTGGGAGGGTGCCCGTTTTGTACTTGTTAATATTATGGCAACACATGGTTCCTTCCAAAACCTATCATGTGGGGTATCAAATGAATTGTCTCAGTAAGGAGAACCTATATTTGATTTTTAACGAAACATTTAGACGCAACTTAACATTTTTATGTAAATGCCTATTATTTATTGCTGATGCTCCGCATCTAAGGTGAATAGCAGCCTATTATTTGCCTATGTACCTTAATAAGTGTCAGACAAGGGATTTCCAAATAATAATCAAACTAGAAGGCATTATAAAGTTATAACAAATAAAATATCGACACAATAAAAAGTAGATAGAATAACAAAACATAGTTCACGTTCCCACGTCATCCTCCTCAAGCCAAACATCAACGATGCCAACTCAAAATTCACTTACAAAAAGTATTGATATCCCCCAAAAAGACTAATGTTGGAAAAAGAGGCCAAGTTCCAGGCCCCTCCCAATAACAGTTTGCCTTTGAAAGTTATGATATCATAGTATTGGGGCAAGTTTTAGGATCTTAATACCTTGTCAAAAACCTAATAATACCCTCTCACTTATTTTTGCAATTCCAACTTAGCAAGTTTTTGTTAACTTACATACGACTGTGGCCGCTTTAACTTACATAAAGTTCATACAAACCTGATCGTTTTAAGTCATCAATGAGCTTATAATAATCCTGAATCATTACCCTCAGGGCTTGAATCTTTAAATGCCAGACATTTTATTTAACGAAAACTAGTCAAGTACTATTTGGTTCTTGACAAGGTATTAAGTATTTTTTTGTGGGGATATTTATATACAGGGTGTTTCAGACTCACTGAACAACCCCTTTACTTTTTCCAGGATAATTGAAGTTTCAAAATAAATGTCTGAGGGGCATGTGCGATATAAGTTTCAATTTAGGGCGGTAACGATTTTTAAGATAAGTCATTTTTTTAGTTATGCCCCTCAGTAAGATCTAGTGATGTTGGAAGTCATTCAACTGTGTACATCATGCTTTAAACAAAAGCCAGGAAAGATGCGTCGTTTTACCTACAGGTCTTAACGTGACTAAGATATGCATCGAACTTAAAATATAAAACCATATTTTTCCTCATTGTGACGTCATAAAAATTCTGGTAAAATATTCAGTGCTTCATTTTATTATAGTATGGATTATATATTTTGAATTATTATTTAATAACTATAAAATATTTTAATTGGACAATTCAGAATAATATAAATGGTGGCAACACTGCTGGAAGCAGGATAACATCATATATATATATATATATATATATATATATATATATATATATATATGAGTCTGGAACGCATGGTGGTTATGAACATGCCCCTTATGTTTGCATAAATTATGCTCAAATAAAATCAGTTATGTGTGTCATTTTTTTGTAACATTTATTAACCTCGAAATTGTAGCAGAGCGTGGTTGCCAAAAGTGACTGACAATCAGTGACAGTTAAAACCAGTGCTCTCAAATGTCTTCATGTGTTTCGAGGTTACCTTTAGTTAGTTATACAGACTCGGGTGATGGTTAAAAAAAAAAAAAAAATAGGAGAAATAAAACGTATTAAAATAATTGAAACATTGGTAGGACCAGGAAACTTTCATTTATGGAAGTTGGAACTATACTTATGTCTTAAATCATTATGTTCATATGGATTATACCAATCTCTGGCAGAGATTCAATGAAGGTTGATAAAAATGTTGATAAATACAAAGCTAGGGCTTAAAAAAATAGTATTAATGTACTTAAACAATAAATGCAAGATTCTGATATTGACTTGTGAAAAAACATGTCAAATGTTCAATAAACTTGTGTCTTTATATGAAGGAAACTCAGATCAATTAAAGGATTCCCTACTTCAGGATTATTTTCAATATAAGAGGAATTATGTTTCAATAGATATTTCGAAAATTGAGAATATTGTATTCAAACATGAAAGTTTAAATCATATTATTAAAGATGAGGGAGGAAGTAATACAAAGAATCCTTCCAGCTTTGCCTCATTCTTCTAAAAACTTTATTACTGCTTGGCAGAGTACTTACTACTAGGGAGGAAATGGCTTTAGTGAATTTAACCTCTATTAGCTGTAGAGGATGTAATGAATCAGTCTCAAATGAAAAAGAAGATGTAGCTTATAAAGCAATGTCTACAAATGTTAAATGTTTTCAATGTAAACGATTTCAACACATTGCTAAGCACTGTTCAACCAATAGAGGTGCTAAACAGTGCAAATATTGCAAAAAGACAAACCATGAGTCTGATCAATGTTTCTTTAGACCAAAAGATAATGCTAATGAAACCGATAAAGTTGCTTTTCTCATATTTGGGAGTGAGAACTGTAATATATTTGTGATTGACTCAGGAAGTTCTAGACATATGACCAATGAGTTGAGATTGTTAGTCAATAATAAGTCAATAAATAATGACATTGGAGTAGCCATGGATGGTCAAAACATTCTAGCCACTTATATTGGTGATATTCGCTTTAAAAATTTTATATTGAAGAATGTCATATATGTTAAGGAATTGTCCAGAAATTAACAGGGGAAAAAAGAAAGAAAAATAATTCTGATTGATTATTTAAACTTCAAGAACCCGGAGTTAGAAATTAATCTTTTTTGGCTGAATCTAAGGACAATACTTGGCATGACATTGAAAACTTCAACACCTAAGTTTCAAAAACACAGACAAGCCAGTTCCCAAGAAAATATTGTTTGATAATTTTGATCCATCTGATCAAGAAACTGAAGAAAATATAATTGAAGAACAAGAGGAAGGAAATGAATTTGAAGAACAGGACGAAAAAATATAATTGAAGAACAAGAAGGAGAAAATAAATGTAAAGAACAGGAAGAAAATATAATTGAAAAACAGGAAGAAGAAAATATAATTAAACAAAAAGAAGAAGAAAATATAATTAAACAACAAGAAGAAGAAAATATAATTAAAGAACAAGAAGAAGAAAATATAATTAATGAACAGGATGAGGAAAATATCCATGGAACCCAAAGAACTTAGTAGAGGTTAAAATAAGAAGCTTACCTCAAAGAGTCAATGACAATATTGTCGGTGATAACAGTGATTTTCAAAACAACCCTGAATTGGTGTTACTCACTTATAAGGAAGTGATATCAGGGTATGATTCTGACAAGTGGAAAGAAGCAATAGCTGATGGAAAAAAAAAACAATCTTGCACCTTAATATATAAAAAGTATGCCCATGGAAGAAGAATTTTGCGTCATCATTGTCTCTTTCATGTAAAAGGCAATGGTAAATATAAATATAATGGTAATGGAAAGTTAGTGGTGATGGGAAAATGTGAAGAGTCAAGTGCACTTATTTCCTACATTACAGAAGTTGAGAACAGGTGGCAGTCTAAGCCTCTAAAATCTAATGTGACAAGGGAGAATAGTATGTTCACTGTCTTTTGTAAAGATAAGAGAAATGAAAATAAGGATAAAAATTAAGGGAAGAAAAATTAAAATAAAACAACAAATGAAGAGAAGAAAAATGAAAGTAAAACTAATAATGAGGAGAAGAAAAATGCAAATAAAACTAAAAATGAAAATGAAGAGGAGAAAAATGCAAATCATTTTGTTCAAGGGAAATGTGCTGAAGGACTTCTCGATATCAAGCATGTTGGAACAGAAGATCTAGTCACACACATACTAACTAAGCAGTTCGGTCTAAATAAATATAATCAAACTCATGTCAAATAATTCTTAAATACTTGTTCAATTTGACATTTTAAAGAAACATGAAAATATTTAATAATTACAGCGGTGTGTTAAAGTATGATTGTATAATTTGGATTATTATTTAATAATTATACCCTATTTTAATTAGATGTTCTTAAGTTATTGAACAATTAATAATAATATAAATGTTCTATTGTTGAAGACT
Organism: Gonocerus acuteangulatus; assembly: GCA_946811695.1. Lineage (NCBI taxonomy): Eukaryota > Metazoa > Arthropoda > Insecta > Hemiptera > Coreidae > Gonocerus > Gonocerus acuteangulatus. Next base: position 36,706,942 of record OX328132.1, on the reverse strand, counting down.
AGCAACACTGCTGGGAGCAGGAAAGAAATATATGTGTGACTGGAGCACATGGTGGTTATGAACATGCTCCTTATGTTTGTGTTGATTATGCTTAAATAAAAGCACTTAATCAGTTATATGTGTCATTTATCTGTAAAGCCAATTATTGTTCTGTAATGTCACACCTAAACTTTACAGATCATCTGTTGTTTTTTTTTTCATTTCAGCAAAACAAGTGATTTGCCTACCTTCAGAAGAACAACATTGCGACAGTCTCTTTACTTGTGCTATTGTATCCTTTACTCAAAATTAAATTAAATTAGCCAAAATCTCAGCTGATAATCATAATCTAAGGGTTGGGGCGCTGGTGTAAGTTAATTTGATGCACTCCACTTGAAATTTCTAAATATTCTTTGAATGTTGACATGCTTCACATAGCCATCACTATGCTTCAACAGGAGGAAGGACAACAATGGTATCGGTTTCACTATGATATAGACATCCCATGGCTCATAAAGGTAAAATCCAGTCTTTCTGGTTTCTTGAATTAGAGGTGAAAAAAGCTGTGGTGCATTATATAATCTTCCAATGTTTGGAATGTAATGAAAATTTTCAGGCTATCTTCTCGAGGTATTCTATACCTCTTCTACAAAAATAACATATCCTTAATCCTCAAATAATAATTAGGCAATATTTCTGCATTAGTACCTTCTTGGCCGCTGCGAAGGATACTGGATTCAAGTGAAATAATGTTGCAAGTACCACATGATAGATTCCATACAGGCTAAGAGAACATGGTTGAATATATAATAGATGCCGCATCTACAGTTAAATAGACAAACCTTGCCTTAAACAAGACGATTTAAAGTTGATTTAAACAAGAAAGCCGATCATCTTCCTCACCAGCGACTGCCTCTACCAAAAAGCTTGCATCGCCAGGCCACTCTTGGCCAGGCTTCATACAAGCTGTAAAAAGAAAATTGGTTTTATGGAAAAAAAAACTGCTTATTAGAAGACTTGCGTATTTGTTTACTACCAATATTTAATAATGCTTAGTCATCCATTGTTATAGAAACAAAATTTATACAGGAAGGAGGCGAGCGGGACAACCACTCTAGACCCGCACTCAAAATAACTGTTTTTAGAAAAATAATGTTAAAGACATTTTGTTTATAGACAGATAGTGACGGTATATTATTTTGCGTTGAATACATTTTGTACGCTACTATTTGCAAGGGGTTCGCATGTGCTTGGAACGGCTCTTTACAGAATGTATCTCTTTTATCAAAGTACGACCTTGTCGGTACAGTAACGGTCATCCTTGAAATATCTCTCCTCTCCCAATCCATTAAAAGCCTTCTTTACAACAATCCCGTTAAAATTAGCTTGATAAACAGGTTATCTCTCTCGAAAAAAACGATTTAACTATTTAACCCAATACCCCATTTACCTCCTTTACAATTAGACTGACCAACAATGAATTTGTTTCGGGCTTAAAAATACCCAATTATTATGTATTTTCACCCCCTGAGTTCAAATATCACCTCGAAAATGACCAATTAGCTCTTGTTTTCAAGATACAGTAACATGTCACTTTTTACATGCTCAACTTTCACTTTGTTGAGAAATTTAGTTTTTGGATGTTGGTACACCTGTTAACTGACCAAACCACCTGTTAAAACCAAACGTTGTACAGCTATTTGGAGGTTATATACATGAAAGAGACTTATGAAAACATGAAAGCCCTTCTCCACTCAATCAAATATGCTGAACACAAGTGGAAAATCTGTGGTGATCTAAAGCGGCCCCTACACGGTCAGTATTAATGACATTATCAGTAATGCCATTACTATTCAACTCTCGTCAATCCATATCATCATTACAATGTACACCTTACACCGTCATTCCACGGATCATTTTTAATGTCATTACTTTTCTTCAGTATGCATTGTGATCTCCGTGATAGAAGCGTTTTGTTAATAATGGATCCTCGCAAAGTCGCCTGTGTAGTTATAATTGCGACACTAGCCACAAAAAAAACATGTGAAACGTTCGTAAAGGCCTTAATATGACACATATCCTTCCAATCGGGGTGTTTCTACGTGTTCTGGGACCGACGTTATGTGCAAAAAAGTATACATTTTATTTTTATTACCATTTTTCGCAAGTACCTTTTGAGATAATACAATAGTCATTTATATGGTTAGAAAAAGGAGTCTTTCTTCTTTTGAAAGATTTCAATGACGTAAAAATCGGATTATCTCAAGGGGAGATATTGAATTTCAAAACGTCACATTACTTTTTCGCTTACAAATTTTTATTCTCTTCCAGACTGGGAAAAATCATTATTTTTTGTTTTCAATATTATTCACCAAGTTAGGGTTTCTTGGGGTGCTGATTTTAAATCTGCTATTATACTATTATACTATTATTACTAGTTTACTTGAAAACGTAAGCATATTTTTGAATATATTTGACGAAATATAAATTATAGTTTAACGATTATATTTTTCTTTTAATCTACTATATAAAACAAATGAATTGGTAAAAGAATCACGTCAACATTATTTTCTAATGTCGATATAAAAAATAAAGCCCTTTCAACCTATTTTATATCGTCGATACAAATGCCAAGTAACGAATGTGAAAAGTTGTTGGTACCTAGATGTTGTTGGTACATAGATTACTTTATGTATATTTTATTCTATGATATATTTTAATTAGACTTAATGCGGATTCGTTACTTTGATATATGTATATATTACTTTTAAAACTATTTTATAACTATAATGTTAGCAAGGTAGAGTCATACATTTCAATTCATCTTATTTTTTGCCCTTTCTACTCAATCTAGTTTAACCTTTACATCTCTTTCACCTAGTTACAGCTCGAGATAGACTGAGTAATGACGGATTAATGATGTAGCGCCCCCGACACCATCATTACTAATGACAGTATCCCCTCCACTTTCAGTAATGATGAAGCCGAGATCAGGAAATCCGGATTCACATCATAACTGTTCGTCATTCCAACTTTGTCCACCTTACACTATCATTATTACTGTCATTTTGATAAGGTAATGTCATTATTACTGACCGTGTAGGGGCCGCTTAAAGGTCATCGCTATACTTTTAGGAATGTAACTGGGGTATACTAAATACTGCTGCTTTTTATGTATGTGGGACAGTAGGGATAGGAAATCACATTACATTCAAACAGACTGGCCTGCTAGAAATCTTGGCCCTAGTGAAAAAAAAAATGTTGTTGCCCTGCCTCTCGTCGACTCGAATGATATATTTCTTCCACCACTATATGTAAAACTCGCTTTGATGAAAAACTTTGTCAAAGGCATGAACAAAGAAGAAGAGGCCTTTAGATATTTGAGGGAAAAATTTGCTTTCTTAAGTGATGCAAAAGTTAAGGAAGGTGTTTTTGTTGGGCCACAAATTCGGAAGCTTGTGAAGGATCCTGCGTTTGACAGAGTTTTGGAGGGGAAAGAAAGGAAGCTTGGAATGCGTTCAAGGGAGTTATTAAAGGTTTTTTTTGGAACAAAAGAGAAGATACCTATGTTCAGTTGGTCAGGATACTTCTACAAAAATATCATGAACTTGGATCCAACATGTCTCCCAAAATTCATTTTCTCCACTCTCAACTAGACTTTTTCCCTCCTAGTTGTGGTGCGGTCTGTGATGAACACGATGAGAGATTCCATCAGGATATTTCTGTAATGGAACAAAGATATCAGGGCCGTTGGAATGAATCCATGCTTGCAGATTATTGTTGGTGCGTGTGTAGGGATGCTCCACAACTCACCTACAAGAGACAGCCATGAAATCCACATGATGGTAATAATATCCAACCTCCCAAGTATTCTCCCATTAATTTTCAACTCTTAAAAAAACGTAAATACTATTTAATAAATCCAAATTAATTTATAATGTTGATAAACTTATGGTTTAAAATTTACAGATTTGCCTCAATTTGTTAACGTTATATATTTTGACCCATGGTGTATCACAGAAACTAGAGCTAATAAAATTTTTTCATTGTCATTTTCGTTTTTTTCAACCCAAAATTAGTAAGATTTGACTCATGAAGTGAAGGAAGCATTACAAAAATATTTTTTTGTTGGCCAGTGTTATCAGATCCTCACAAACACCTTGGCATCAGAGTTGGGCAAACGTTAGTGCGCGGTAATATCTAATACCTTCCCGCTAATTTAGCGGTACTGATAAGAGCCTGCGCTAACGATTAGTGCATAGCGACGGCAGTGCGCTAATCGCTAATTCACCTCTAATGTTTAATTATCTTTGTAGCTAACTAGGAGGAATATTGAAGGTGGAATAAAAAAGGATATTGGAAGTGTTATTACAAAGGATATTGAGGTCGTATTTGGAAGTATATAGGAGGTGGTATTAGGAAGCATATACAAGGTGGTATCAGGAAGGATATACAAGGTGGCATTAGGAAGGATGTAAAAGGTGGTATTAGGAAGGGTATAGAAGGTGGTATTAGAGAGGATATTAAAGGCGGTATTTGGAAGGATATTGGAGGTGGTATTAGGAAGGATATAGAAGATGGTATTAGGAAGGATATACAAGGTGGCATTAGGAAGGATATAGAAGGTGGTATTAGGAAGGGTATAGAAGGAGGTATTAGGAAGGATATTAAAGGCGGTATTTGGAAGGATTTTGGAGGTGGTATTAGGAAGGATATAGAAGGTGGTATTAGGAAGGATATAGAAGGTGGTATTAGGAAGGGTATATAAGGTGGTATTAGAAAGGATATTAATGGCGGTATTAGAGAGGATATTGGAGGTGGTATTAGGAAGGATATAGAAGGTGGTATTAGGAAGGTTATTGGAGGTGGTATTAGGAAGGGTATTGGAGGTGGTATCAGGAAGGGTATCGAAGGTGGCATTAGGAAGGATATTGAAGGCGGTATTAGGAAGTATATAGAAGGTGGTATTAGGAAGGGTATAGAAGGTGGTATTAGAAAGGATATGAAAGGCGGTATTTGGAAGTATATTGGAGGTGGTATTAGGAAGGATATAGAAGGTGGTATTAGGAAGGGTATATAAGGTGGTATTAGAAAGGATATTAATGGTGGTATTAGAGAGGATATTGGAGGCGGTATTAGTAAGGATATAGAAGGTGGTATTAGGAAGGGCATATAAGGTGGTATTAGAAAGGATATTAATGGCGGTATTAGAGAGGATATTGGAGATGGTATTAGGAAGGATATAGAAGGTGGTATTAGGAAGGGTATCGAAGGTGGTATTAGGAAGGATATTAAAGGCGGTATTAGGAAGGATATTGGAGGTGGTATTAGGAAGGATATTGGAGGTGGTATTAGGAAGGGTATTGGAGGTTGAATTAGGAAGGATATTAAAGGCGGTAATGGGGAGGCTATTGGGGGATATTGGAGTACCAATAACTGTGTAGCACATAATAGAGGAATGCCCTAAATACCGGCACCGATTTGCTGTAGAAGGCATCAACAGAAAACTTGCAGTGTGCCTTGGAAACAATACCTCAGAAGTTGACAGACTGTTAAATACCTTCCTAATACTTTCTTGAATATAAATCCCTATAACACGTTCAATATCCCTCATAATACCCCATAAACATTCTTCCTAATGCCAGCTCCTATGTACTTCCTAATCCCAACTTCAATATCCTTCCCTATACCACCTTCTATATCCTTCCTAATACTACCTTCTATATCCTTCCTAATACGACCTTAGATATCCTTCCTAATAGCACCTTCTATATCCTTTCTAATACCGCCTTCTATACCCTTCATAATACTACTTCCAATATCCTTCCTAATACGACCTTCAATATCCTTCTTAATATCACCTTCTATATCCTTCCTATTACGACCTTCAATATCCTTCCTATTGCCACCTTCTAAATGCTCCCTAATACCGCCTTCTACTCCCTTCCTAATACCGCCTTTAATATCCTTCCTAATACCACCTTCTTTACCCTTTCTGATACCATCTCCAATATCCTTCCAAATATCGCCTTTAATATCCTTCCTAATACCACCTTCTATACCCTTCCTAATACCACCTTCTATATCCTTCCTAATGCCACCTTCTATATCCTTCCAAATACCGCCTTTAACATCCTTCCTAATACCACCTTCTATACCCTTCCTAATACCACCTTCTATACCCTTCCTAATAGCACCTTCTATATCCTTCCTAATGCCACCTTGTATATCCTTCCTAATACCACCTCCAATAACCTTCCTAATACCGCCTTCTAGATCCTTCCTAATCCCACCTCCAATATCCTCTCTAATACCGCCATTAATATCCTTCCTAATACCACCTCCAATAACCTTCCTAATACCACCTTCTATACCCTTCCTAATACGACCTTCATTATCCTTCTTAATATCACCTTCTATATCCTTCCTATTACGACCTTCAATATCCTTCCTATTGTCACCTTCTAAATACTCCCTAATACCGCCTTTTACTCCCTTCCTAATACCGCCTTTAATATCCTTCCTAATACCACCTTCTTTACCCTTTCTGATACCATCTCCAATATCCTTCCAAATACCGCCTTTAATATCCTTCCTAATACCACCTTCGATATCCTTCCTAATAGCACCTTCTATATCCTCCCTAATACCGCCTTCTAGATCCTTCCTAATCCCACCTCCAATATCCTCTCTAATACCGCCATTAATATCCTTCCTAATACCACCTCCAATAACCTTCCTAATACCACCTTCTATACCCTTCCTAAAACGACCTTCATTATCCTTCTTAATATCACCTTCTATATCCTTCCTATTACGACCTTCAATATCCTTCCTATTGCCACCTTCTATATACTCCCTAATACCGCCTTCTATTTCCTTCCTTATACCGCCTTTAATATCCTTCCTAATACCACCTTCTATACCCTTCCTAATATCACCTCCAATACCCTTCCTAATACCACCTTCTGTATCCTTCCTAATACCACCTTCTATATCCTCCCTAATACCACCTTCAATATCCTTCCAAATACCGCCTTTAATACCCTTCCTAATACCACCTTCTATATCCTTCCTAATACCACCTCCAATATCCTTCCAAATACCGCCTTTAATATCCTTTCTAATACCACCTTCTATACCCTTCCTTATACCTCCTTCTATATCCTTCCTAATGCCACCTTGTATATCCTTCCTAAAACGACCTTGTATATCCTTCTTAATACCACCTCCTATATACTTCCAAATACGTCATTCAATATCCTTTGTAATAACACTTCCAATATCCTTTTTTTATTCCACCTTCAATATTCCTCCTAGTTAGCTACAAAGATATTTAAACATTAGAGGTGAATTAGCGATTAGCGCACTGCCGTCGCTATGCGCTAATCGTTAGCGCAGGCTCTTATCAGTAGCGATAAATTAGCGGGAAGGTATTAGATATTAGCGTGCGCTAACGTTTGCCCAACTCTGCTTGGCACCTCAGGTATTTTGAACACAAAAGGCCTTTCTTGTCTCTATCGTATCGAAAAACACCTTCCCCTCGCTTTCTCCCAGTCGTTACCAACTACTCTCGGCTTCTCTTCTATTTTCATTACCCATTTCCTCTTGCTTTGGTTTTAGTGATGAAGAAGCCTCGATACAAAACGGTACTTGTTCTTAAGTATTCTTAAGACATGTAATTGATATACAGTTTTATGATAACTGTGAATTAATATTCCGTTTACCAGTTTTGGTCTTAGTTTATCGCTTGTATTTATTCATTCTTCGTCTTACAATTATCCCCTTCCCCTCATATGATTATATCCTCTAAGTTTAGTTCTGTAGCATTTTAAAATCAAATTAAAAAAAAAAACAAAAAAAAAAAACTTTGAAGTGAGATTTTTATACAATATTACTTAATCCGGAACATATCTTGGTAATCTATATGTTTGTGACGTCACATTATCCGCACGCCTTCAGATACTAAGAGGTTAAGAGACAAAATTTCTCGTTAGTTTATTATCTGTCAGGAGAGGTTTCACTTAATTGAAAGTTAGGATTACCCTGTTCGTCTAAGTCTTGTTATATTTTGGAATTGTTATATTATTTATTAAAAAAACACAGGCCTCTTCTTTTTAATATAGTTATCGAAGAGCTGCCTACTAGTATTAATCAGTCACTTATTTTATGATTTCGCTGAAGAATTTTATTTCTTTGCTTTGAGTTGCAAATAATTTGCCGTCTGGTACATACGAAGCAATGAATGGTTAGATTTTGACTAAAAAGATTAATATAATTTATTTATTAGAATCTGCAACTAAGGATATTCGCTCCGAATAAAAAAGAAACACGTTTTCATACTTTGTGAAGGGAGTAGCAAGCTTATTGAAATCATATTAAATCTTGCACTGAAAGAATAGGCTCCTATTCGACATGCCATTCAAGAATAGTATTATTTTTGCACATTTCCAAGTCGTTTGTTACTGTTATAAAATGTTTTCCTGAAATGTGAAGTCTATGATTCTGAACCTATCCTAGGACATGTGCCTTTCAATAGCTTGTAAATACGCTATTGAGAAGAATACAGTCATTTTTCGACATGGAATCAGCAACGTCAGGTAAAAAAATTGTTAGTAGATTTCATCCCTATCATGGAGAAAACATTATTTTACAAGACAATAACACTGTGGCTTATAGAAAGACAAGCTTCGCTAATGCACTTACGTTCAGCGAAAAGCCTCTCCTTCCAGGAGAAATCTTTCTTGTCGAAATCGAAAAAATTCAGAGAGGCTGGAGTGGATACATGAGACTAGGACTAACCCAAATGGATCCTCAAATTATGGCTCTTGGAGGTTATTTGCCACGTTATGCCCTTCCGGACTTGACAAATTTGTGCACTTCGTGGATATACGCAATTACTAAAACAAATATTTATGAGTACTCTACACAATCAAAGTTTTCTCCTCAGAGTTCTAATGAACCCAAATACTACCTTGGAGACGATACCAATGTTCATACCTCAAGAGGAACTATTCCTCGGAGTGCTTTACGGCCTGCTCATTTAGGACCTTCTCAAGAAATTTTAGCTACTGATGTTGGTAGTCGAATCGGGGTTGTTTATATTCCTAAAAGATTAACACCTAGTGGAGGTTTGGCAGAAATGCATTTCATTATAAATGGAGAAGATCAAGGACCTTGTTCGAAGGATATTCCCTATCAAGATGGTCCCTTATATGCAGTAGTTGATGTTTATGGAACTACTAAGCAAGTGAGAATCGTCCAACTTTATGGAGGTACGTATCTACAGTGAATTCCCTTCTAAATGGAATATTTTAAATTATCCTAAAGGGCTGTTGTTAGGGATTGACTGGTATTGAAAGAGTTGAAGCTTATAGATTAATTAAAATTCAGTGTGTTTGAACTTTTGTTTATCTACAGTTTGTGCTGTGTAAACATAACCTAACTAATTATTTATTCAGAATTTACTAATATAACAATTTATTATTAAAGTGACTTACATTTATGTGTAACAGTCAATTAGTACTGAGGAAAGCAAAAGAATGTATTTGTTTTTTGGCCTATTGGTATATATGCAGAAATTAATAATTAAATTATTTAAATCAAGAATATAATTAATGTTATAACATTTTAAATCCCATTGGAGAGAGGGAAGAGCACTTCCTACTGCACTACCTGCATATGCTTGTTTGATATATTGCCCATCTTGTTGTTATATTTATTAAGTTATGTTTATTTTTTAAATTTGTAACAGATATATTCGTTTTATCAAAGAATTTTAAATTAAGGGATTTTATTTATGTCTGGTTAATTATTTTTTTGCAACATATTTCTAAATTATATAAATAATTAATTAGAATGTGAGTGGTTGACATACTGAACTTTTACTGAAGAGAAACTTCTTAAGATCAAATTCTGCAGAATTTGTGGTGAATTTGTTTTCAATGAAGGAATCTATGTAAATTATTTTATAATAGTGTCGGATTGTATAATTACAGAAAGTCTTAAAGCATTAGAATCTATAATCACTCAATTATTTTATTTAAAACAATGGCCTAACACTGGCAATCAGTCTATGTTTCTATAGATCACAGTGTATGGATAAATTAATTATAAACTGTTATCTCATATTGAATTCAGTAAATATTGGACTCTGTTATAAATAAAATAAACCAGATAATTTAAGCCATAGTGAGAGTGAAACTGAAGCAAGCAGTAGGGGTAATGGACAGGATTTCCTTTTTGATGAATTATATAATGCTTCAGTAATATAAGAAAATCCTCAAATACCAAATATAAAAAGTAGAAAAGATGAGGTGATAGCAGGGTGAGAAAAAAAGTAGCAAGCAATGTATGGCTGGCGAGGAACTTAATACAAAACGATTAATATAAACAACGTGAAAAGAAGATAAAAAAAAAAAAAACTCTAAATAAAACCATTTAATTATATTGTTTAACATCCCTTAACACGTTCAGGCCCAGTGTCATGATATATGCGTCTGAGTGATGTGTTCTGCGGGCCCAGCGTCATGGCGTGTGCGTCAGCAGATAGCTTGCCTTTCTTTCTATCCCCACTACTCCGGGCCTTGTCCTGTACCCTTTGTATTTGGTTTGTGACCTCATTACGTTATTCCCGGTTAGGTTTGCAAGGTTGGTATCGTTTGATACTGAATCCTCCAGAAAAATTCCTTAAGCGGGCCCGCTGTCACCACGTATTTGACACATAACTGAATTGTAATTAATCTACTAAAATTACATCATTTCAAAAGTTTCTTCACTTATGTATTTTTTTTTTATTATGTGTTTGCCTAAATAACTATGCAAAAAGAAAACTCGGGCCATCGGTCCTGAAAGCGTTAAGTAAAAAAATCGGGCAAAAAAACAACCTTTCACCACAGAGATGAGCTTGGTACTGAACACACTCATCTTATTTGGACGATATGGTATTTGAAGTAAATGGTAAAGGTTATGCTTACTCATTTACATTTTTTTCCTTTTTTTTTTTTTTTTTAGTTGAATAAATAATCAAAAATGGATTTTCTTATACCTGTAAAGCGTAAGTTTTTGCTTGAATTTTATGCACACAAGCTTAAAAAAAATCCTTAATATTTTGTCAGTATAAGCATATCATTTGTTTAATACATTGGGCTCAATACCTTTATTTTCCAATTCATTGTTATAGTCATGCATTATGCTGACCACATTACCATTTCGATTTAGATAACTTTCTTGTTACTAATATGGATTTACGAGATTTGGTGATTAGCTTATGTTATATTTAGGACTGTATAATGGCTAATAGCCAAGTGTGTTGAAATTCAAGTAATTGTTGTTTTTTTTTCTTCTTAAATTCCAGTGGCTTCATTACAAAGTGCTTGTCGTGATGCAATTCTACAGAATATGAAGAAAAAGTCAAAAAAATCTGTGGCAGCTTTACCTCTTCCAAAAGCATTGAAGGAATATCTTTTATTTAAGGAATAAGGTGTTATATATATGGAACAAAGGGAGTTGTATTATACAGGTACATGATTTATAAAATAGACTATTTTTATGCCATTTATTGAACTCTGAATGTTTAAAGTGCTGTAATGCTCAAACACCTTCGGGTAGAACAGGGGATTCTCAATTAAAATGAATAACTAAAGTGAAATGTCAGAGGACATTTATCGAACATTACCTTACTACTCAATTTCTTTTTTTGGGATGAGAAAAATCCTTTTCGAATTTCTTATTTTCTTAGTTTACTGCTATTTTGTTGGTAAAATGAATGGGCTGATACGGTTTAGAGAATCGTCATATTGGTAATTTTCTTTGTATTTCCCAAGGTGGGGATAATTAAGTAGAAAATGCGTTCAATCATTTCTTAATAACTTTATAATGAAATTACTTTTTTTATATTTGCTAATTTATTAGTTTCATCAATTTAAGGCCCTTTTATTAATTAATAGTTGGCTTAATATGATAGAGTTTACCTTCTCCTATGATCTTAAGACTATAGCGGAAGGTTCACTCTGGACTCAAATTATTAATGTGCACTGAACGTTCAAAATTGTTCTCATCTTGCAATAGAAGTGGTTATCAAGCACTAATGACAGTGCTTGGGATGAGTTATTCTGAATTATGATGAAATTATTAATGTGCCCCATATGGTAAAACTTTGTCATGTAGAATAATTCAATATAATTGCATCTTGAACAATATTACTCGTGTCTCAGGAAGATTTGAATGGAAACATCGGACTATTCAGACAAGTTTTATATATATTACTATAAGCAGGCAAAAATTAACTGTAATCACCAAACAATCTATATACCTCCATAAACAACAGAACAACAAAAAATGAATAACCAAAGGCATTTCGAAATTTAACATTAGAAGCATACATTTTCTCATTTCCTAATTTAAGAATTAATAATAATTTAAGTTTAATGTTTTACAATTTCCTCGAGACACTAAGAAGGTCTACAAACTCAGTTTGACAGTATATATTTATCCCCCAAAAAACATAAATGTGAAATAGAGGCCAAGTTCCTGCCCCCACAAAGAAACACTCCCTTCCTCAAAAATATCCCCTCCTAATACCCCCCAAAAACGCCTTGCCATTCTACACTCCAAAAAAGTAGTATGAGTTGGTGTATTAATTCAACCAAAAATATTTGCCAATACAAGAGATGATACAAGAAAGAAATGTCCAAGTTCATTACTTGGAAGACCTCATAGTTACTTACTAAGAACAGTAAAGACACTTCAACTGACTTTCCTCAACCAGGTATATTCTTAAACTTGGCAATGTATAGTTTTTCTCTAAAGATAATTTCGGCACAAAAAAAAACATTGCCAAGTTTAAGAATATACCTGGTTGAGGAAAGTGATATTTTAGTAACTGGATATAAGTATTTTTATTGTTGTTTTTAAAGGTCGGTTGAAGTGTCTTCACTGTTCTTAGTAAGTAACTATGAGGTCTTCCAAGTAATGAACTTGGACATTTCTTTCTTGTATCATCTCTTGTATTGGCAAATATTTTTGGTTGAATTAATACACCAACTCATACTACTTTTTTGGTGTGTAGAATGGTAAGGCGTTTTTGGGGGGTTTTAGGAGGGGATATTTTTGAGGAAGGGAGTGTTTCTTTGTGGGGGCAGGAACTTGGCCTCTATTTCACATTTATGTTTTTTTGGGGATCTCATTACTTTTTTCTAATTATTAAATAGAATTTAGTTGCCGCAAACCTACTGGCTTTTGTACTTCATATATTTATTTAAATTTAAACGTCCATTTATTATTAACTACGATAGATACTTCATATAAAACCAGGGTCTTTGGATTCTGCATAAGGTTCTCCTTACTGCTTGATATTTGATACCAATAATCAACCTACATACATCTAATCACTAGACTAGAAAAGTTAGATGCTCTTCCAGATGACATTACTCTAGAGGACAAATTGATTGCTCTCTTAACTAAACTATTACACTGTAAAACACAGGAACCTTATCCCGAGGATAAAGAACACAATAGGGAAAGTGCAGAAGGCCTTAAAAAAATATATAAGGTCAAAGACGATACATTTTGGGTTTGTGATCCTAAACTTTGTAATTTAGATGGCTCGAATTTAAAAAACATAGCATCTGCTTTGAAGTATATTACGCAGTGAACCCCTACGATTTTATTTACTACATTTAAGAAAGAAGTCACTACTGTTTTTGTTAAGATGCGTCGAAATGTTTTTTAAAACATCAAATATAGGTTCTCCTTACCAAGACGTTTTATTTGATACCCCACATGATGGGTTTCAGAAGGAATGATGGCATTTCGATGGAACAAAAAGTAGAAAACGTCATAGGTAATATGACACTCCCGTATCAAGACCTACCTGCGTGCCAAGTTTGGTCAAAGTAGGCCAAACGTTGTGAATTTGTATAAGGAACAAACATACAGACAGACAGCTGAAAGACCTTTTTTACCTAGCCTAGTGCATTCCCCGGACCAAGGCCTACCTGTGTGCCAAGTTTGGTCAAAATCGGTCAAATGGTGTGAATTTGTGTAAGGAACAAACACGCAGACAGACAGCTGATATACGATTTTGGCTGACCTATGACACTACCCGGATAAAGACCGACATGTGTGTCAAATTTTGTCAAAATCGGTCAAACGTTGTTTATTTGTATAAGGAACAAACAGACAGACAGCTGATAGACAATTTAACCTATCCTATGATTCTCCCCGTATCAAGACCCATCTGTGATTGGTCAAAATCGGTCAAACGGTACGGATTTGTAAGAGGAACAAACATACAGACAGACAGCTGGTATAAGATTTTTACCGTGCCTATATGCGTCTAATTGTTTCTTAAAACATCAAATATAGGTTCTTCATACCGAGACAATTCATTTGATACCCCACATCATGGGTTTCGGACAGAATGATGGGATTCCAAAGGAAGTACAAAACTGGCACGCCCCGCCCCGGAAGCACAGTCAAACACAACTTTTCGCGATTTTTCTTTTAATAACGTCTTCATATCTATCTTCATGCAAAATTTCAAGTCTCTAGCATCATGGGAAGTGCCTAATAATTTTGATGAGTCAGTGAGTGAGTCCTATAAATCCCGATTTTCGAAACTATTCCCTGTATCTCAGAAACTATTCTATATAGAATTATGAAAATTTCCAGTTTTACTCACATCTAGTAGTATAATACTTGTGTAAAATTTCATAACTTTATCTTTACCTGGTTGAAAGTTATGAGAGGGTAAAAATCGGCTCTAAGACCTCCTGTAATATACACACAGTATGCTTAGGCCGGAACTTGGCCTGGAGCACTACCATGTGCCTAGATAGGTACCCAAAGTATTGTAATGTAAAAAAAAAAAAAAAAAAAAGTAGATAATTACTCAACATTTTCAGTGTTATATGTGAATAAAGGCGCAGTGAAGAAAAAGAGTTAGAGAAACGAGTCATCAGTGTTAGTCTATTAGGTTAACAATTACTCCAATACATATAGAACAACTCAATCATTGTAATCACAGGCTACTTCTATACAATCATTAAAAGAACCACTGAAGAACAGCTTGTTTGTGGGATGGCTATCTAAGTCCACTTATTTGCCTGGGCAAGTAATTCTGGTTCTTGAGACTTCTCATATAATAGATTTGATAGGCTGTGTGGTATAAAATACTTTATTTTTTATTGCTCATGCCATGTAAAATTCAAAAAAAGAGAAGTGAATTGATTGATTGAAACTTTATACATTGATTTCCTGGCTGAATTTAATTTGGTTAGTATATGTTTGGATTATGAACAAATTGTGATTTTTCAGTGTGAGTTTTACAATCATAATGGTGTATGATGTGACCATTTTCTAGTTTACTTTATTTTCAAAATGTGAGAAGAAGTAATAAGTAAAATACAAGCATATTGGCTCCATCATTGAATTAAAACTGTACATGATGCACACCCTATCTGGCAATTCAGGCATTTTGGAGCCTGTTTATAAAACCTTTTAACGTGTTTCCTCCCTTCCTCCATTGATAGAAAACCCGTTTATGAGGTTGACCTCATGACACAACCTGAAGTACCGACTAGAAAATGTCATGTTTCAAACCCCAAAGATCGAGAAAATAATGGTGGTTCAAATTTGTATATATATATACAAAAATATATACCCCCAAAAAACTCACGTTGAAAAAAAAAGGCCAAGTTTCAGGCCTCTCCCAAAAACAGTTTGCCACTAGAACAATCAAGGATTTATTATAAAATTTCTGGCATTTAAAAGATTCAAGCCCTTAGGGTAATGATTCAGGATTATTATAAGCTCTTTGAAATTTCCTACAAATGAGGTTTGTGTGTGCGTTTTGATTGAGCATTCTCATTCGGAGAAATTGATGCTTAAACGGACTAAATTCTGCTTAGGGTACTGTCAGTTTCCTGATTTTGCTTCACTTTGAGATTTCATTTCATATTTTACGTTTGTTTACATTTTTCATGATAGATATGGTCAAAACATTAACTGGTTCTATTCTAAGCTTTCCAAATGACACTAGGGATAAGTAAGGAAGAAATGTGTTAAGATGGCATAGTTCCTGCGAATCAGACTTTTTACATGTGTTTATGTTTTTTCACAAAAGATTAAGATCAAACATTTACTGGTTTCTTTTCCCAAGCTTTCCAAATGACACATGGAATAAGAACGGAAATGCACTAAGATGACACAGTTCCTGGGAGTCGAACTTTTTCAAATCGTCGGGTGTCAGATTTTTAAATTTAAAATGTGACCAATAATATATTAGTTATAAGCTGCTGAAAAGGCACCAAAGTGGGCATGAAACATGTAGAGTTTTAATAATATGTTGGAGCCTTTATACTTCTGTTCTATTTGTTACTGAACATTCTGGCATTTTTAAAGTAATCATAATGAAAAATAAGAAAAAAAAATCACAATTTTGCACCATAAGAATTAGTAGTCCGATATTGTTGTTATATTTTCATTAATTTGTGTACTTAATTTTTCCTAACTTTTTTAGAGAAAATATTATCTTTGTTCTACATCATAGACCATCAATTATTACTGAGAAAATGTATCACTAGATTACTATAAAATATACTCAATTACTTTAACAATCCATTTATCCTATTTACTTCTTATTGGATGCTACAGTCCTTGTAATTCTTCGACCTCTGCCACTATTTTGCTCCATTCCTTGTAATTTGTATCAACGTTCCTCCAATTTTATATCTATAGACTTTGGAAGTTCTCGTTCAGGTTTTGAAAGCCACGTTTTCCTGAGACTTCCTCTATTTTCTTTTCCTGTTGGTGGACCATACACCATAATTTTAGGCATCCAGTAGGGTTCAATTCTTTTAACATGCTTCAATCTCTTAGTCTGTCCTTCTTAAACAAACAGATGATGTTAGGCTCACCTAAGGTTTCTTCATTTCTTTGTAGCTTCAGTCCCTCCACCTGTGTTGCTCTTTGACGCCTAAAGGCCTAAGGGCTCTCCTTATTTCCTTGGACTGTCATGATGTTTAACATGCATACAAAAAAAATCTGCCTTCTAATAGTTTTATACAGCTGTCTTCTCCTCATCTTCGTACTACTCAACTCTGGACGACATGATAACTCATAGAATTTGCTCTATTGCTTACCTACGATGCCAACCCTCATGCTTGACTTGCACTACCCATTCATTTGACACTGAAAACTTGAAAGTAATGCGGCAGCCAATGTGTTAAGGACATTTTGGTACTGAACCCTGAGTAAGCAAATGTCTTGAATTAAATCTTAATCAAATTTTCATGTAATGGAGTTAAAACTGGAGACTGTAATATTATAAAAATATGATTGTTACTTTTTTCATTCCATCAATCAATATCATTTACAATCAGTCGAATGATGAATGAACACTGACCTTGGTTTTATTATTATACAATATCAACACTTATAAACCTTCATAGATACTTTTTACTTTTCAGATTAGATCTGGATATTAAATTGCATTAAAAAATTTTAATTTTATTTTTAAGAAGTACTCTATGAATAATACACATATTTTTATCTTTAAAGATATGTTTCTTTCATAGAGTAGTAACACCTTCGCTTACAGTGACACATGTCCTAAGATTCAGTTGGATGGATATAAAAAATACACCATCAAAAGAGTGTAAGATTTTCTAAATAAGAAAAATGAACTATATTTATTTTCATTTTCATATTATTGCATTAATGTAATCACAAGAATAGTAGTTACTAGTCCTCTAGATATTCAGTTGCTATCACTAAGCTAAAAAAAATATATAATAATAAAATACTTGCCTTCATTTCTCATTTCTTGGTAAGAAAAAGGCAACTTGTAATCTCTTTGTGTATTGGTCTACTTTGGAACAATGTAGAGAAAGTTGTTATGAAATTATTACTACAAGGTCTAAATTATTTTTCAATTAAAACCATCCCTCAATTATTTTCTTTTCAATTATAATGGACAATCATAAATTTCTTCTTTTTTATGTTACTTATTGGTTTTCTGAACTACCAGATTATAATTTTTGTTTTTATATACATTTTTTAAATAAACCACTAATTTATTGGGTCTACATATTACTTAACTGTATGCTTTTGTTAGTGTATAAATGTTTGTTAGTGTCAAAAATGGTTCTGCAGTGGTTTAATTTGTTCAAAAAAAAAAAAAAAGGAGTAATATTAAAAAATAATAGATTATAAAGTTATACTTTCTTATTGTTATAAAAAATATATTTTTTCTGGTGCTTTAAATATTTTGTCTTTGAGCATTCCTTGAATGTTTTTCTATAGTTTCCATCTTTTTCTCAGGATAAGGAAATCCCAACTCTTCACTTCAGATCCGGGGTTGCCTCCATCTAGATAAGTCCTGGGTCCTCTTTGTTGAGGTCCTGGGTTGCCTCAACAAAGGGCCACCTTCATATGCCCTTGCCTCAGGATCAGTTTTCTAGTAGTATAAGCCCCCTAGTGGCTGGTGTGTCCCCTAGTCCAATAGTCATAAAGAAGTGATTGTGGAACTGGAAAAAGTTTTGTTGGTTTCTTTGTCATAACTCCGGTAGTCAGTAATCAGACTACTGGGTCCTTTGGAGGAAATGAATTTTTTGTTTACATATCCAGTAATTAATTTCCTCCTTAATCTGTTGATATATAGCTCTAAATTTTTGCTACTCCTATAAATAAAATTCCTAATGCATGAGGTTTGTTAATATTCAAGTCTGTGAATGTATTTCATGTTTAATATTATCTGAACCCTGTCATTTTACTAGGTTGCAACACTTGACCCTATTTATAAACCATGGAATAATCCTTTAGAAACATCAATAATTAAACTTTTCATAATATCAATTGAATTTATATAATTAAAAATAACAAAAGATATTAATTTATTATAGAACCTTAATTCAGATAAATTAAATCTTGCTCATTATATATATATATATATATATATATATATATATATATATATATATATATATATATATATATATATATATATATATACATACATACATACATATAAAGATATTATTCAAATTTTATTGAGATAGTGTACATCTGTATGTGAAATAATATATTTTGTACATACCTCTAATCTTGTAGAATTATTATAGTACGTCATTTCCTCAGATATAATATCTATATTTTTCAGTGTAAAAAAGGTTTCCAGAGTGTACATTAACCTTTAGAATATACATCAAACTTTTTTTATATATATATTTTTTAAATAAAATTTTGTTTGTTTATACATTTATTTAATATTTTACCCTTTTTCTCCATTGTCAGTACATAAGAGAAATCTATATTAAATATTGAGACTCCCAAAATGTATGTGGTTTTATAATACATGGATATTCAGAATAAGGGTTTCAGATGAATAATTTACATCATTCATGGAAGCAATGGGTTTGGTGTTAGTCAGAGTGCTCACACCAGAATCAAAAAATGTAAACAAACTGCAAAATCAAATAGAAAACTTGCTAGTGTAGTCACAGTGGAGGCAAGCAATCAGCTGTTCAGTGGAGAACCAGAAAAAAAAACAACTCGCAGGAACTGCGTCATCTTAGCCCGTTTCTGTTCTTATCCCTAGTGTCATTCTGAAGGCTTAGAATAGAAACGGTTAATACTTGGTTTTGACATTTCATGAAAAATGTAATCGAAAACAGAACTTAGGACTAGGATTTGTTTTTGACCAGGGCGATAAACAGTATAGTCCTTACACCCTTTGTGTTCTACAGATCAGTTCGAAAACAGAACATACCACAATGCACAGGAAACTAACTCTACACAACACAACCGAAAATTACTCGCACTGCCTCCTTGCTGATTCATAAGGAAAACTCTATTACAAATTTGTTTCTCATTTACTCAACTTATTTTACTGAAATACAATTTGATTGTTGATGATGCCACATCAACTAAAAATAATGCCACATTTTACCAAAATGAATGCCATATTGCCACATTTTGACAGGCTCTGGCCATTAATCTATTCCAGTGAATCGTATAGAGAAACAGCCTTATCTCGTTCCTCTAACTTGTCACAGTCTCATCTATCTCCACCGACAATAACTAAAGGACAATGGCCACACACTAAAACCACAAAGAAGAATGTATAGATCTAAGCAATGCTTACCGATTTACAGATACCAACAGCAAAATAATAACTATTAAGTATCTTTAAGAATATATATGTCAAATAATTATTATACTTTCATGCCATCATTACTATAATTTTATAATATTTTAACAATTAAGAAAGAATACCACTTGGTTATTTACTCTTAATTAGTGTTAAAATATCAGTTTTTTTATTTTTAATAATACAATTATTATGATACTTCATGTATCTTATATTACGTTGCACTTTACTTATCACTTGTATTATTCTCTACATATATGTACACACCAATAAGCAGTCATTATAAAAATGTATGTGATTATGAGTCTGGAACACAGTGAGGAAAATCACAGGTCAAAACAAAGGTCATTCCACAATTACATACAGAAAAACTCCAACAACAATCTTAACAAAACAGCCAGATATAGCCGAATACATAGGCCAGTATTTTCAAACAATATTCTCGAATCCCGGTTACTCTCAGGAAATTTTAGAAATAGAAAGTAGAAAATAATTAGAACCACTATCAGTAGTGATAGTCTGATCCTACATACCCTCTAAAACACCATTTTTCGGAGTCTGAAATTATTGAAGTGATATCTTCTCGTAAGGATACAAGTCCAGTACCTGATAACATATGCATCAGTTTATTAAAAACCTCACGGCCGATAACAAAAACGTAATTTTTTTTTTGTGTTCAACGGTGTACCAACTATTAAGCTAGTAACGTTGGCTATCTACAGGTTACCACCCTTTTATAATATCAACAGCATGTGGTCGGTGACTCATTCATGTACTGGCCACGCCCGATGTTGCTTAACTTTGGTGATCTACGGGAACCGGTTCATTCAACGTGGCTATGGCTGTTGGCACAAAAACGTAATATTTTTAAATCGATACCAGAGAAATGTTTTTCCGACAATTTAGTTTCATTATGTAGAAAAAGTGAGCCTGCGCTTGTTGGAATAAGAGCAAATAAAACCTCTACCATAATCTTTTTAACACATTTAAAAAGTAAACTCGGGGATGAGACAGTGCAGGAGTATAAAGCATACAAAAAAGTAAAGTTGCAAAAACAAAACAAACTTAGACGAACAGCAGCAGTACAGCCTAAGACTAAAACTATTAATTTGAATCAACATGAATTTCAAGATTTAATTTTCCAATTCGTGGTTTACTCAAATGTACCATTTCATGAGGTGGAGGACAAATGGTTTTCTGAAATTTTTCAACGCCTTAAGATTCAGAGGTATGCGCTTAAAGTGCCAAGTAGGCGTGCATTGGTACGGAATATTGAAAAAAGATTCGATGATTATTAAGTGTGTTGAAGGATGTTGACTATGTGTGTACCATAGCTGACGTATGGTCAGGAAAAAGGTGAGGGTTTTTAGGCGTCATTGCGCACAGGAAAAAACAAAATTAGGAGAGAGAGTCGCCAGTATTGACATGCAAAAGAATTAAGAGTTCACACAGTTTTGACGGAATTGTCAGTGAGCTGCAACTTATTCACTCACTTTTTGGTTTAAGCCCAACAAAAATAGCAGCTACTGTCTCGGATAATGGCTCGAATTTCGTGAAAGCTTTCAAAAAGTGTATATAATCTAGCTCAGAAATTAATGTGTTTCCAGATGATGGTGCGATTGATGAACAAGAAAACTAAAGTGATTGGAACCCAGAGTCAGACTCTTCAACTGAACGAATAGTGCTTGAACATGAATCTCAGTCAAATACTACCTACCGTTGGAGTGCCTTTACGTCTACCTCCAGGTCAAGTTTCTGAGGCTATGAAAGGTATTCTCTCAGAGCATGTAAGATGTTATCCTCATACACTCAACATATGCGCAACTTCCGATGTCAATAAAGCCAGAACTAACCAACCAACATTGGCGAATCTACACGTCAGTTATATTGAAATGTAATGTAATACCCTTTGGAGCTGTGCCTCAAGACCGAAATGGAATGAATTTCTGCAGAAATATTGGGGCATTCACTATCAAGGCCATGGGACACCCGATGGAATTCGCTGTTCGATTCACTCTAGCAAATCATTACAACTAAGGAAAAACTTCCTCAATTATGAGGAAACTCAAGAGGTGTCTTAACTTTTAAGAGTTAAATTTAAGAGGTGTTCCTCAGTTTAAGACATCTCATCAACTCAAGTACGGATTTTCTTTACATAAGAGAATATTGTGAATGCTCAGTCGCATTAGCAGTAGTGCTTGACTTATTACAAAGTGAGGAAACTGTATTTCTTGGCATGCTTATTCCTACTCTGGTAAGTCATGACATAAAACATGATTGTACTGCCAGACCATCATTGACAGCTATGTCTGCAACATTCACAAAAGATTCGACCAATTTGTCAATATATCTACTCCACTAGCAGAAACCGCTGCTATTACTTCTTCCTCTAATCAATTGTTTAAAAAGCGGTGGCTATCTTCCTTTGATATTGTCCATCATGACAGGGCCTTGAAAGTTTTCACGGCTGCAGTTCCAAACTTAATTGAACAAGAACAAATTCCAAAAGTAAACGAGCCTGATAAAGAAATACCATTCCCGTATTTTAATTTTTTTGATTTTGGAAGTAATGATTAACCACCATATGTGATTCAAAACGAATCTCGAGCACAAGTTCAAATCTGTAATTAATTCAATGACCGCTCAATAAAGATGAATGTGCTGGACAGCTACCCCTATATCAAACAATTTTTTTTCAAACCCAACACAATTATACCATCGGTGGAGAGTCTCTTCTCATTTGCCTCAATGACTAACACCCCCAAAAATAACAAACTTTCAGATAATAATTTTGAGATCCATGTGGTTCTAACGCTTTCCGTTTCAACAAGTGAGGATGTGGGTTTTGTTATAGAAAAACTCTGGAAATTTATGAAGTTTTGCTTTAGTTATTTTATCAGTTAGTTCCTCATTTTATACAAGTAAGTTCTTTTAATTTACTGATTCTTTCAATTTTTATTTTTATAAAAATACATTTGTAAATATAGTGTAAACTACATTAATTACTATTGTAAATTCAAATAATTGTGTTCCTTTTTAATATGTTAATATAGAATTGCATATTTTTATTTTTGTTTTTGAGACCTCTATTCTGTTTAAATAAAGAATTAAAATAAATCTTAAAATTTGGTAAAAAATAAAATAGTTTATTTTTCTCTTCATCTAGTCTAGCCTCGATATATTGAAAGGTCCATTCACTATTTCTATTTAACACATAAGCCTGAGTTAGAAAAAAATGTCTAAATGGACCTTTAGTGACATTTTACATTCACTTTGTATGTGTGAGAGGAGGGGAGGGGGAGTTAAAGGAAATTGATTATTCATTTAAAGAAATGGTGCAATTGCTGATCCAACTAAACAACCGTTGGCCATAATTTATTTAATTTTTGTTATTCATTGATTATTAATATTACTATTATTTTGATGATCATCGGGGTTTTGGTCTTTTTGATTCAATAAAAATAAGGGCGGGTCGGCGCTAATGACCTAGAAGTAGATGCGCCGTAAAAAAAAAAAAAAAAAAAAAAAAAAAAAAAAAAAAAAAAAAAAAAAAAAAATAAGGGCGGGATGTTAATCCATAATCGCTGAGTCGTCTTCTCAAGGTTCGCTCTGAAATTTGCACATTTCTGAACCTGTGCAGGAGACCATGCAGACTGTTCCCAGTTGGTCGGTGATCCCGAAGAGCATGAAGTTCCAAAACTCCATCGTCACAGAGGTAAGTTGATCTCGGACAACCTTGGCCTTTCTCCTGGTATCCCGTCTAGTCTGACGCTGCCTATTAAGTACTCTGGACACTACGAATTGTGACTGCTGGAGTCGTTCTGCAATGTCTTTGAGAAACCCCTTCTTTTCTCAAAGCAATTGCACGAATTTATTCCTCTTCGGTTAATTATTTTCTGATGGCCATCACAGCATTCTTAATACACTCACAAGTTGAAACTGATGTCTGATAAATGTTAGAAAATCTTCAATAAGACTAATTTTTGCTAACAACTAACCATTAAATGACAGCAAGAAAAGAAGAGGATTAACCAATCGTTTTCCCATGAAGGGGTGAGAATGTAAACAACACTGTGCACAGTCTGGGACAAAGAATCTTTTTTTCTGTAATTTAATAATAACATAAATATTTGAAAGTGATGCTTTAATTTTGTCTGGTAGTATATTTGCTTGAAATTTCAACTGAGGTTTACATTATTGTAATATTTACAATAATTACATACATAACATATAAAGTCATTTTTCAATAACGAGGTAGAGGGAAATATTAAATTCATTATTATACCACATGAGGTAAGGGGTAGCTTTTCCAAGATCACGTCTTTCCTTATATACAAGGTAATCCATGGGCTCGCAGCTAGCCCTAAATCCATTAACCTTTTCGATGCGACGTGGGCTAGCTGCCTATTCCCTCCAAAGGCGGACCAAACTCCCTCTCCTACGACGCACCCGTATGCAACCGTATTTTTTTTTTTTTTTTTTTTTTTTTAGGCGCTCATTATTAATCATCATTTTTATGTTTATCTTACGTGAACGATGATGTGTATTACTTGAAACAATTTAGGTACGCAGCAAACCAACCATAACCATTTAAAACAAAGTTTACTTACTTTTCTTCCCTATATTTCTCTTTCTACTTCATTCGGAAACCACTGCTTGTTTTTAGACGCGATTTTTAAATGTTGCAATGAAAATGTTCTTTTATTTATTATTATTACAATAAGCTACTCCTTTATTATTTACAGTTTCACTAAAAAAATGACCTAAGAACATTTTTACCATGCACACGCCTCACAGACGCATGTTACTTATAACGTTCAAAATTTGTATGTTACCAGTTAAGGGTTAAACCAGATATTATCCCCAATTCCTGCTAGAGCACACTGTACAAGCTCAAGGCAAAAGAGAGCTCATAATCAAGAGATACAACTGTGGCGAGAATACTTGGGCGTCGCCTCTGAGGAACAAATTTCTCCGGCGAGTATTCTCGGGTGTCGACAATGTCTAAGCATCATGAAAAATTAAATAAGTCAATAGGAATAATCTATAATTGGGTCTTAAACAAAATATTGAGGGAGGAAATTCTAGAGGAATTAAAGGCTCAATATATAGTTGAAGTAAAAATAATATAAAAAAAGAATGGGATTGACATGAAAACAAACCTGTATGAACTAATCTTCAATCAACTCAAGCTCTCACAGGGCATAAACATTGAGTTTGACAAAGTAGAAGTACGGTTATATACAGGGTGTCCGCAAAATAAATGGCAAAACTTCGGGAATCGATGCAGGATGAAAAAAGAAAGAAAAAGAGTCCTTTGGCATTTTTCTCGTTTTTGCTTCAAGAGAAAAACGCAAAAAACTAAAACACTATTGTGAATAGGCATTCTTTCATAATGCCTATATAAGAATCATTAAAAGTATATGTTGTATCTTCTACCCCCTCCGCTCATCCTCCCAGCCCCACCATTACCTTCTTTACCCCCCCCCAAAATATAGGAGTGAGTATGCCTCTGATTTTGTATGGAATAATAGGTCTCCATTTTTGACCGCTTGACTTAACACAGAGTCTCTTGCATTCCTTGATAATAAAGTGTCATTGTTCTTAGAGGAAGTCCTTTTGGCTCAAGGATTGGGAAGCTGGTTCCAAATTGACAGTTGTCCAGCCCACTAAGAGAGGCCCGTCCGAAATTGGTTAGACATTAACTATCCATGGCGTTGGTTTGGACGTGGTGGGTCGGTATCTTGGTCAGCTCTGTCTTCAGACCTCATGCCATTGGATATTTTCGCAAGAGGACACATTGAAGATTTGGTCTACAGGGAGCACATTGGCTCAAGGGAGTACCTCATCCGTCGCATAAGGTGAGCCTGGGAACAGATTACAGCAGAGCAATGCACAAATGCCATCCAGTCTGTCAATGTGGGTTGTGATGCCTGCATTTTTGAAAGGGATCAAACCATTGGACAGTTTTTAAACTGGTTGCTAGGAATTACTAGAAAAATAAATGATTATTTTTTACACTTATGTATGCGTCCAGTGTTAAATTTCAAACTGATTTAAGAATTTAAGTTTTTGTTTTGTTTTGTGTTATTACTTTCCTCCAAAGAAAAGTACCTATTTTAAATAGTTGAACGTACAGCTTTACATGCCGTCATTTAATTTTTTCAAGCAAGAAAATTTTTTGTTGTTTTTTGGGGGGGGGGGGTAGAAGATAATACATATACTTCTAATGATTCTTATATGGGCGTTATGAGAGAATGCCTACTCACAATTGTGTTTTAGTATTTTGCATTTTTCTCAAAAACGAGAAAAATGCCAAAGGACTTTTTTTCTTTCTTTTTTAATCCTGCATTGATTCCCAAAGTTTTGCCATTTATTTTGGGGACACCCTGTATACCCAATCCTATAACATTGATACAATGTTCTCAATTTGGCCAATTTAAACAAAACTGCAAAAGCAGATCTCTATGCTATTTGTGAGCTAGAAAAAAACACAATGGCTTATGTAATATCCCCAAACCTACCTGCGTAAATTTTAAATTATCTCATCCAAGCACTGGCAAAGAATGTCTAAGATTTCTTGAAGATAGGAAAATAAAACAGATTATTTTTACATGAAAAGTTCCTTATCACACTGCAAAGAAATTGAAGAGGCCGAGAGAGTAATTTACAGTATTGTAGTTTTCTATGCGTTTTGGCACCTAAACTCTCACTTATCTTTAAGATCTCTTTGAAGCACGTGTTTACAAAATATTAACTATAATATGTTCCAAGATTTCCAAATTTCCTGGGACTTTTGTCAAATGTTTAAAATGATCCAAAAGAAAAAACATATTTTACTCCGATGTTTTCGCAACAGTCATTGCTTTTTAGGACGTGTGCTTACACAAAATACTATAATCACTTAATCAGAAGTGTTACTCTTGAAACATGGGTAAATAATGATTTTGATTTGGGGTAAAAATATAGGAAACATTAGTTTTTCATTATAATTGTATTTACAAAATTAGTAATCAGTAATTGTTCCATCTTCTTCATGAAATGTGTTAAAATGGCGGACATAATTAAATAAAAATTAAAAATGGGATGATTTTTTACTTTGTAGAAATATTCACAAAGGAATAAATCATACCAAAGCTTTGGTTGATCCTACTATTATTAATGTAACTTTCAGGTCAATTTAATATTCTTGAATAACAGTCTTGATTATAATGGTCTTATCTAATTGAGTATTTTCAATGCACTTAAACCCATAAATCACATTTGAGGATCATGAATAGAAGGCAATTGGCTCTTTGTTTTTTAAATGAAATGAAAACAAAGGTTCTTCTTGAGTGGGTTAATGATACTCAGGAGAAAATACTATACTTAAGCCTCAGGTACGATATGAGTGATGAGCGACAGAACAACAGAGCGACCAAGCGTTTAGCGGAAGAGCAGCACTGGCTACGATACAGAGAGGCTGGGCGGTAATTTCCTTTAGTATCTGTCATCACATACTTCAATATACGTTTTTAAATTAAAATATTAATTAAAAAAATAATATTTTAAATGTTTAGTTAAATGCATTAAAGTTTAATGCATTTCCAACCTCCTCTCATAGTTTCTTGGTTATGGTTGTATTTTTAAAATCACTGTGTCTGTCATTCCATACTTTGTACTTCCGAAATTAAAAACTCACATTCACTATCATCCAATTTACTCTTTTCTGCCATGTTCACTAGTCAAAAGCTTGAAGATAACTGAGAGCGGCGAGCAAAATAAACTCATTGTTGAATTAATATTAATGTATGTTTTATGAAGATGTGTCAGTATGATTTCTTTCAAGTCTAATCAGGATTTGAAAGTTTAATTTCAACGATATCAGTGCTGATATTGAGTTAGTTGAGAAATGTTATGTACAATTGTAGAATTTCGTGATTTTAACTTCTTTACAAGTAATTAAATAAACAAGGGAAACAAAAAACCTTCGATAGAAACCTTAGGTTGAATGTTGGAGGTATGAAAGAGGAATTGAGAGGCTGATCAATCGTCCAGAAGTATATCAGTCCCCCAAAAAAAAAAGATCTTAGTGTAATAGTTAATTTTTAACTGTTACACTACGATAAGAGAAGCATTAGTATTCCTTTTTTTTTAATTATTTATAAGAAAGGTAGATAGAAGGTTATAACCATTTAAGGGTTATAAACATCTTTCCATGAAATTTAATAAACAAGGGAAACAAAAAACATCAATGGGAATTAACAAAGTTGTTCTAAATTTTATAAGCTTTCACTTAAAAAAAGAATGCATTGAAATCGGTTAAGATTTAGAGGCTGTAGCCTTTTTTGTAGCACACAAAATATAATATCTGGGCTGAGCGATGAGCGAGTCACCCGGTCGCTCATGCCTATTGTCCTCCCTCATTCCTACTGCACTTAACCAAAGCTTAAACATTAATGTGAGCGGAGTCGCTCTGACGCTTTTCGCTCATATTGTATCCGAGGTCTTAGGGCATGTATGCAAATATAATCTATATTTAAACACATTTAACTGCTGACATAAAATTTTACACATTAAGAATGTGTTCAGCCCAATTATCAACTTATTAAAAGATTCATAATATAGAGACAATTGTGGTCTCAGTTTTGAATTTATCATTCCTTCAAACTGTGATGAAATCAGCTTAAATAAAAAAAAGAAAAATAAAGAACAATACTGTGCATACAAGGACAGAAATATAGACATTTAAAATAATAAAAAAGTTAATGAATATTTGAAAGCATTCCATTCATGTTCATGTGACTAATGTGGTTACTATGATTCCATATGTCATTTGCTCTTGGTTCAATATTTCCTCTGTGTCGAATCATTTCAGACAATTTATCTGTTTTGACTTTATTCAGATGCATAATCTTTCGCCGAGAAATAAATTGTTCAAGAAAGTCTTCCACATCACAACCACCATCAAGAAAAGATTCAGCAATTTTCTAAAACAATTAAAGAAAAATCAAATGCCAATTATGATAAAATGTACGCAGAATGTTTAAAAAATTATTACTTTCTTGTAAGTGAACAATATCTACATAAATAAAGAAACATTTGAGGATACAACATATCAATATTCATATCCCATACGGAGAAGTTAATTCAGATAAAAATTAGAACTAAAAACTCATGGGTAGTCAAAATTTCAAAATGTTGATTGATAGCAATAGACTAAACTCATATAGAGGTCCCTGGGAAAGAGTTAAAGGCATGATTTCTGTGTACCAACTATTGTAAACTCATTTCTGAATGACTACAAGGGGCCTGACTGATTTAGAGGATATTATTAATTGGTTTCAAATATGTGATGATTTTCTGTCTATTAGAAGCTTGGTTCTGTCAGATGGATCTGTGATATGAAGATGTGTAGTCTTGAGCGATTGGCCGCATGTAAAATAGAGTAAGTGGGTTCATATCCCAGCCTGGAAGGTAATTTTTAGGGTTTTTGGAAGGTAAGTCAAGGATTTCAAAAATTAATTGGCTTCTAAATAATGAGTTGTCTTTATAGCCAAGTTGAAAACTCTGAAATAAATAATAATAACAAACAATCCTGAGTATCAAAAGGTTTTTGTTGATCCTTCATCAAGCCAAAGACAAGAAGAAAAAATGTCATATTCTTTGCATTCCAAAACTGAATTTTGCAAAGTATTTGGGCACTTTTTGAACTAATGATTATTACCTGTAATCTAAAAAGTGTATATCATAGGAAAGGGATGACAAATGGAAGACAATTTAATGCAATAAGTCAAAGATTACTAGAATAGGCCATGGCGCAAATGAACATGACATGAATTTTATTAATAACTGTCAATCTAAGAAATAAGCAGAAGAGGAAAACCAATTATTATTAGTTGCACAAATCCAGGGAATAATATTTGAGACATGGGTTTTTCAGAAATATCCAAAGAGAACATTGAAAAATAGTTTCAAATATGCCTTTATTTAGATAAATGGAAAACATGGATTGTAATAGAGAAGAAAATAACAGAGCATGGCATAGTAAAGTAGATAACATATTAACTCTTTCAGGACCGATGGCTTCGAAAAGAATTTCCACCAGGGCCCAAGTATTTTTTTTGTACAGTTATTTCGGCAAACATTTAAAAAAATAAATAAGTGATAATACTTTTAAAATGAAATACTTTTTGAGGATTAATTACCATTTAGTAAAATTTCAAATACACCACGATAGCGGGCCCGCTAAAGGAAGTTTTCGGGCGGATTCAGTATCATACGATACCAGACCCGCAAACCTAACTGGGAATGCGTAATGAGGTCCCAAATCAAATATGAAGCGTATAGAACAAGGCCCGGAGTAGCGGGATCGAAAGAAAACCAAGCTATCTGCTCACGCATATGCCGCGACGCTGGGCCCGCAGAACACATCTCTGTGATGCATATGCCACGACACTGGGCCCCAACGTGTTAAAGCAGAAAAGGGGGAGGGATGACAGGGTTAAGTAATATATTTTAAATAAGAATGGAATCAGAGCAGCTTATATCATTTTTTTAGCTGGGGAAAGAAAGATTGCTTTCCCTTTATTGAGAAAAATTACACCATGCATAGAACAATTGTATACTCTGACTTAAGATAAGGTGTACTTTTGCTTTTGGGAATAACATTAAGAAATAAGGGTAATTGTGAAGTTTAGGAGCCTGGTAACCGATTTTTTTCTGGTTGTCCCGTGAGGTATTTTGATGCACTAAACACAAATCCGTTACAAAAAAAAAAAATCGTTCTCAACTAGGAAAAAAGTTATTAAGCACTAATGTAATGCAGGTAATAAAAGCTGGGGTAAACAACGTAATTGTAAACATGCGCATGTGCAGGGATGTAAAATTGGGAAATGAATAACTCTCATTCGAAATATTGATAAACTATTTATTCAAAAATTATTTTAAATTTTAAGGGCCTCCTCATCCGTCGTAACCTGTCGCTTATGGGCATACGTGCTATGCGTTTCCACTTGCTAAGCTAGAAGCAAGAATTCTATTCTAACTCTATAAAATTAATAGAATTCTATCAATTTTAGCGAGTTGGATTTACTAGTTTTGATATTTTCCTGAGCGAGTGTAACCGCATTGCACGTACGCCCATAATGCGAAGTAAATATAAATACTTAAAACAAAAATATAAATATTCATTGCTTTACAAATTTTTCTCTAGTAGAGTTTTTTTTTTTTTTTTTTTTTTTTTTTTTTTTTTTAACGGATCCATATTTAGTGCATCAAAATACTTCACAGGACAAAAAAAAAAAAAAAAAATCGGTTACCATGCCCCTAAACTTCACAATTACTTAAATAAGAATATTATAACGTATATACTACCTCTGATTCATCTTCCACTTCTGCAGTTGCTAATTGCAAAACAGAGAGTTTGGCATCAAGTTTGTTTTGACCCAGTAGTTCAACTGAAAAAAGTATATAACTTACAATATAAATATACATACATACAAGCAAACACAAACATAGTAGAGAATCGATAATTTATTTATTTTGGTAATCCATCTTTTTTTAAGAAGGCTCACCCTCCTCTATATGGTAAAGAAATAATAGATTAAAATTTTAATTTCAACTGAAAAATATTTTAAAAAAAACGGTGATTCATTCAAAAAAGGGATTCCATAGTTACTGTCTTGGTAGATTCTACTTTTACTAAAAAATGTAACTATTTCTCTTAGGCATGTATTCAAAATAAAGTTCTTGATTTACTAATTAAATACCCTTCAAGGACCTTCAGAAAAGTTACAACCAGGTAGGTGTGTTAAAAATCTAAAGTGTTTCTAGTACCAAGATTTAATAACAAATTGAAAGTTTTTTGCAAAGCAGAAGGTAAGAAGTAAACGTTTCCTACAAGAGATGACAGAGCGACAGCCTAAAGCAACAGGAAGAACATTTTGGGTAGAACTAAAGTTTCGAGTCCTCACAACCGATTTCGGTAAATGTGAAGACAAGTGCTTCATAACTTCTTTCCTAGCAGAGAGCGAGTTTTTTTTTTTAACAGATTCGTGTTCAGTGCATCAAAATACGATATAGTACAAAATTTCAAAATAATCGGTGCCTAGAACCCTTGTCTTCACATTTACCTAAAATACAAACTATCATCCAAAAGGTAACAATATATCAATTTCAAGAATTTAAATAAACAAAAAAAAAACTTACGTAATTTCTCATATTTTATTGAAACTTTATTGTACCATTCTTCTCCATCTTCAGAAAACTTAATGACATCATTTTTATGAGACATGAGTATAGGCTCCATGGATAGATTATACTCTGCTAAAGAACGATTAGAAGCAAGAAGCATTTCTTTTTCTGTTTCCCTGTCATTTCCCTTCAAGGAAAAAAGACAAGCATCATGAAAATTAAAAACATAAAGGAAAGAGCAAATAATTTGTATTCAACATAATTTTACAGTTTTGTGAACTAAAGATACATTAACAAAGAAATTGATATTAAAGGAATCTGCTAACTAATCTCACTCATTTATTAAATTCACTAATTTAAAAGGGAGAGAAGGGTAGCTTCCATAAGTGTAGACAGTGGGCTTGACTTGAATTCTCAGCCACATCAACATCGCCCAGCTCAGAAGAAGAGCCTCCTTAGGACTCTAGGTCATTTATTCAAGATTGAATACTATATTAAAGAAGATTATAAGCCTATTTCAAATCTTACCAGGCTCACAGTCTGGGCAATATAGATTTTATGTATTAATTTATATTTTCATAAAAACTATAGTACTGCGTTTGGAAGTAAAGCAAAGGAAATATAGCTAGGGTCTAACATACATCATTAATGCAGATAGATAGATTACTTTATTAATTTATAGATTGGAATAATTGAATTCCAATCTGAAAATATAAGATTAAATCAGAATGTTTGGAAACTAATAAAATGAACAGAACTGATCACTCAAAATTAAATAATAATAATTACTTTTAGAGGAATCATTTAAAAATTTTAAGGATGGGAAATTTAAATGGTGAAACAAGAAAGTACATGCGTATAATAACCTGTTTAACATCCTTCAACAGTTCATCTAATCTTGTATCATCATTAAGAACGCTTCGCAACTCTTCAGTTGTCAAATGAGAAAGCAATCCTGTTACGTCTCGAATATTTTCCTCAGGAACAGCACAATCAGAAATCATGACAATAATTATTTTTATGAACAACAAAAAACGAATTTCTAAGATTTCTTGGTGAATCGCCCAATTCTTTTAGTTTAGCCGTACGTTTTCAAACAGTACTGTCTGTATCAATTAGTTATATTCTTTATCAGCCTCTTATAGTGTTGACAATGTCTGCCAAATATATGAATTGCCTTTCAAAACAATTGCTCTCAGAAAGCGAAGTTCCTTATGTAGCGTTCATAAACAAAGAGGATGGTGATTTCAACAACATGTGACGAAAACAGAAAGTAATTCGTATAAGTATTTTCTTAAACTCCAAATATAGGGATAATATTGAGTTGTCTTACGCTAATTTCTTTGTAATGATTTTAATTTAATTTAAAATTTGAATTTAATTGTTTTTCAATGTGCTAAAAACGAATCTGATATCCGTTTTTAAATAATTTTTTTTTTATAATCGATAACTTTTTAAATGTAGGTATATGGAATATTTTGGCAGAATAATGCCTTTCTAGAGTCGAGTATGTAAAACAATTTTTGATTTAAAAACGGATGTCAGATTCATTTTTAGCACATTAAAAAACAACTAAATTCAAATTTTGAGAATATTACAAAAATAAAAAAAAATTATTTTAAATTTCGCTGAGGGGGGACCCTTAAAATTTTGTTAAAGATTCAAGAATCCGGCCATATTTCAAAGAATATTTACCTGATTCAAACCAAACTTGTAGGGTCGATAAAGGCCATTATTTGACACATTTCCTTCCAATCGGGGCGTTTCTACGTGTTCTGGAATTGACGTTATGTGCAAAAAATATTACATTTTATTTTTATTTTGAGAACCATTTTTCGCAAGTACCTTTTGAGATAATACAATAGTCATTTATATGGTTAGAAAAAAGAGTCTTTCTTCTTTCGAAAGATTTCAATGATGTAAAAATCGGATTATCTCAAGGGGAGATATTGAATTCCAAAACGTCACATTACTTTTTCGCTTAAAAATTTTTAGCCTCTTCCAGACTGGGAAAAATCATTATTTTTTGTTTTCAATGATATTCATTATATTAGGGTTTCTTGGGGTGCTGATTTTAAATCTGCTATTATTTTTGGCGTAAAAAAATGTACAATACTAGTTTACTTGAAAACGTAAGCATATTTTTGAATATATTTGACGAAATATAAATTATTGTTTAACGATTATATTTTTCTTTTAATCTATTCCATAAAAGAAATGAATTGGTGAAAGAATCATGTATGTTACGTATGTATGTTACGTATGTATGTATGTATGTATGTATGTATGTATGTATGTATGTATGTATGTATGT
>OX328132.1:36426781-36664281 GCA_946811695.1 Gonocerus acuteangulatus | reverse complement strand
ACTAAACGTTGGACATGGTTTCTGTCCCAATATACTGAACCTATATGCCGTATGTCTAGCCGTTTCTTCAATAAAAATCTCTATTGGCCTTAGGTTAAGCAGGATCTTCATAGCCCCCGTGGGGGTGGAGCCCATTGCGCCTGTAATCATCAGGCAAGCCATCCTTTGCGGAGAGCCTAGTATTCTCTTATTGATTGTGGTGTCGCAGCGATGCCACCACACTATTGCACCATACGTAATTATCGGTCTCACAATCGCAGTGTAGATCCAATGCATAGCCTTAGGGGTTATGCCCCAGTTGTTCCCAACAACTCTCCTACATGCCCACAGGGTCCGTGTGGCCTTGTTGGCTGTGTTGTGGATGTGCTCCTTCCAGTTAAGTTTCGAGTCCAAGGTGACTCCTAAATATTTTACTGTACTGGAATAGCTTAAATTGCTGCCTGCAAGCTTCAGTGTACCTAGTCCCTCCACTTTCCTTCTTGTTGTGAAGGGTACCAGTGTAATCTTTTGCGGGTTAATCTTAAGATGTTTATCCCTGCACCATTCGTCCACAATGCGTAGTGCTGCATCGAGCAGTTCAGCTAGAGTAGGTAGTACCTTCCCCGCCACTGTAATCACCAGGTCATCAGCATACGCCTGTACATTAAATCCCTGATCCTTGAGTCTTGTCAGCAGTGTATCTACCACCATACACCACAACAGAGGTGATAAGACTCCCCCCTGGGGGCAGCCTGTCCTTGGTTTAATATGTTTGCAGTAAGTTCCCTCTAACAGCCTTATGGTACGATCTCTCAAAAGGGTTACCGTCCAGTCTGTTATGAATTCCTCTACTTTCCTACTGACCATGGCGTCTCTTACCGCCGCGATGGGAGTTTTATCAAAAGCTCCCTCCACGTCTAGAAATGCACATAGCGCTGTCTCCTTGTACTGTACAGTCTTCTCCAGCTTGCACACCAGATCATGTAGTGCTAATTCGCACGATTTGCCTGTCTGATATGCGTACTGTTGCTTGTCAAGAGAATTATGTTTTAGCGCAGAATCCCTGATGTGTCTGTCTATGATCTTCTCTAGTGTTTTGAGTAAGAAAGATGATAGACATATCGGTCTGTAGTCCTTTGCATACAGGTGTGACGCTCTTCCTGGTTTGGGGATAAAGCATAGTCTGGCTACTCTCCAGTTCCGTGGTATGTAGCCTAGTACAAGACTACTTCTGAAGAGCGTAATGAGTGCTGATAAAAGTATCTCCATCCCTTGTTGCAAGAAGGCAGGATAGATCCCATCTATTCCCGGTGATTTGTATGGACTGAAGGACCTGATGGCCCATCTGACGTGAGCCGCTCTCAGTACCTCCTTTCCACGTTTCCATACCTCCGGTTTACCTCTCCTGACTGGACAATCATTGTCATCCGGATTAACCAGCTCGCTGTCAGGAAAGTGTGTTGCAAGTATGTAGTCCAGGGATTCCTCGGCTGACTCCGTGAAACCCTCTTCTTTCTTCACAGTCCCCATATTTTTGGTGGGACTTTTCGCGAGTATCTTGTGGAGTCTTGAATATTCCGCTATACATCCCACCTCAGAGCAGAATTTCCTCCAGGCCTCTCTCTTCGCTTTCCTCACGGCAGCTGTGTACTGTGCCATTTTCTTCCTGTACTCCTCCCAGGACCCATTCCTTTTAGCCTTATTAAAGAGTCTTCTCGTCTCCCTCCGGAGCTGTGATAGGTTTTTGTTCCACCATGTGGAATTGCTGTTATTGTTCTGAACCTTCCCAGCACAGCTATCCTCATACGCCTTGATAACAGCTTCCGTGAGAAAATTGTTCATAACCGTCAGTTCAAGACAAGTGTTAACCCTCTGTGGACAGCTATCCATCCTACAGGCTAGAATTTCCCTATACCGATCCCAGTCAGTGTATCTTGGATTTCTTAGGGTAAGAGCTACAGGCCCTTCCCCGTCTAACCTATATGTGATATACCTGTGATTTGAACCCGAAACTTCCTCCTCTACCCTCCAGTTCCTGATCACCGTTGTTAACCACCTAGTAGCAAGGGTAATATCAATGACTTCCCTCCTATTCTTAATTATGAAGGTTGGCTCATTACCTTTATTGACAACGTGCAAGTCATTATTCATAATATATTCTAATAGTGACTCACCTCTAGGATTACAATTAGTACTTCCCCAGATTGTGTGGTGTGCATTTGCGTCGCATCCTACCAGACACTGCAGTCCTCTCCTCCTGCAGTGTTCCACGGCGCTTCGCATTCTCTCTCCAGGTGGATTGCACTGCTCGTATGGGAGGTAGGCCGAGGCCACCACCACTTCTCTCAGCACACCTCCCAGACGAGCAGTAAAGCTTGCTACACACAGGTCTCTGTAACAGAATTGCCATAGAGGAAAAACATTAAGTCCATTTTTGAACACAATACAGGCCCTGGGATTCGGCTCGTGCCCTGAAATATTACTGTAGCCTTTCCATCCCAAACCCCGTACCTGTCCTTTAAAAACATATGGTTCTTGTATAAGGATAAGATCTAAACCCTTACCTCGTGCATACTGCTCAAGCAAACCAGTAGCCGCTTTGCAGTGGTGCAGATTGACCTGCAGTAGCTTTATCGTCATCAGCGTAAGTCTTCCGACACAGTGGGCTTCCCACTGGAGGTTCGGAGAGGCTCGCTTCCAGGCTCTGCGGAGGAGGGGCCACAGGGACCCACAACCTCCAGCCTAGAAACCTCCCGTTGCCCACAGCTTTCCGCCCTACCGTCCGGACACACTTCCACTGAAGACTTCGGCTCCACCACCGGCGGCTTAGTCTCCTCTGCTTCCTTCTCCCCGTCCTGAGCGGCTGGGGTGTCTTCCTCCATGGCCGTGTCTATTTCCTTCTTTTTCTTCAGCAGGGGCTGCAGCACGATCTTGAATACACCGTATCCAAGACGTCCGTTCCTCCTCTCCTGAATTGCGCCCAAGTCGTTCTCTGGCAGCTTCACCGTGACGAAGTGTCCGGTATCTCTCTTCTGCTGATCCAGAACAATCCAGCTCTTGGTATTGCACTTGTTCTGGCAGCCGATCCTTCTCAATAGGTCTTGGCTGTCAACCTTTCCTCCAGGCACAAACATACCAGCTCGTACCATCGGTGTCAGTTCGCTCAATTCCGCCGTTCTGATCTTGTACTCACCTAGGTCCACCCCAGGCATGTACTTTTTGAGCCATTCCTTTGATTCACCATCAAGACTGTTCACTACAATGGCTCCACCGTCCATGTAGATTCCATCGATCTCAATCTCGATGCTAGCCTCATTATCTCTGTAGTAATCGTCCATTCGTTTGATTACTGCATCGTTCAGTGCCCTGTAGTGATCCATGGTAAAACCACTCTCGGGGTACTCCGTCGGGATAAGTGCCAGCTTGAAGTCTGACGCAATTCCGGCATAGCTCACCGGTCTTACCATCATCTTCTGCCTCTTCTTTACCACAGGTGAGGGAGTGTTAGAGCCTTCTTCGTTCCTGCGCTTTCCTCCAGAGGTCCCAGGTTCCGCCTTATCATCAGCAAGAGCCAGAGCCTTCTTGAGTCTTCTTCTCTGTGCACCTGAGAGTTTCTTCCCTGGTGCAGAGTCTTTTTCTTCTTCAACGGATGTTGACGGCACGGGAGAACCCATGACCAAGTCCCCTACCTCTCTAACTAAATCCGAAAGGGATTCCGTATCTGTGGCAGGTGTTAATGGGTTGTCGAGTACGTTAGTCACCTCGGTAGTTTCATTAGTGTCATTTGTTTCATTAATTTGCTCTGTCGGTGCCGAAGCCCCCACAGGATCAGGTAAATTAAGTTTATTTTTATGTTTTTTTGGCATTTGATTCCCACGAGAAGCAAGGGATAAAAAACGTCGCCTGCAACAGAGCCCCGCATGCCACAGGAAGGCTACTTACAATGGGGGGTCGCCCGGTGCCCCAAGGGGTTACCTACTCGATGCACGTCATGTTTATCCACCCTGTGCCATCCATCCTCTCAGCGTAGGCTGCCGCAACCTTAGGATTGGGTGTTTTCTGAAAAAAAAAAAAAAATAAATAAAATAAAAAAAAAAAAAAAAAAAAAAAAAAAAAAAAAAAAAAAAAAAAAAAAAAAAAAACCCACCACCACCCATGGTACCACTTTCGTCTGGCTTCTCCCCTAGGTCCTGTTCAGCATGGTTGAACCTGAGCTGACATAGCACCAAGGTTCCTAGAAGCACGCAAGCCCCAACACCTGCTCGCCTAGATAGGGTCATCACCAAGGTATGGTACCGTGGTTGGGGTGTGATGAATCAAAATGTAATATGTTCTCATGAGATGAGAGGACTTGTGTCTGGAGAAAACATAGTGAAAATTCTAAAACAACAAATTTTTCAAAGAATTGTCAAATGTAATAAGTGTTTCAGGAAAGGTAAAAAACTTTGTATTTATAGATGTTAAAATAGATTGACATCATTATTTAGATCTTTTGAAAACCAGTGCATAATCTGGTAGTTAGAGGGTCATTTATCTTTCGACAGGATTATGATCCTAAGCACACTGCAAAGCTTGTCAAGGAATGGCTCATTTGTATCATGTCGAAACTTCTGCATACACCTCCTCGGAGTCCCTATCTCAATCCAATAGAGTGGATGAACCTGTGGAACGAAATTTCAGGGATTTCCATCTGTAATTTTGTTTTTTATTACATGTATTATGATTTTAAACTGTCGTTTCTTTATGGCGCATCTGTATCTAGGCCATTAGCAACGAGCTATCTACAGATTTCCATCCTTTTTAAACATCCATAGTGTAGCAGGGAATTTTTTTCAGCGAGCCCATCATAGAAAAAATCAACCTCCAAAAGGCAGTGCTCGAACTGCATCTCCCACATGAGAAGCCAGTGCATTGTTCACTACACAACTCCTGTTTGTATGTATATATATATATATGTATATATATATATATATATATATATATATATATATATATATGTTTGAGGTGGATTTATTCAGTAAACCAACGGGACATAAAGAATAACGAATGATGAATAACGAATAATTCTGTGAATAATGTACCGCGTGAATAAGATAATTTAATGAATTATTCATCATTCACTAAAAATTTATTTAAATGATCATTCGAATAATGATTTATTCGAATAATGCCCAACATTGAGAGCTACAAGTCCGTACGTAGTCCAGTCCGGAAATGGTTAATCTTTAAATTTTTCCTGATGCACGGCTCATTTCTCCAGCGATGTCCTAATTTTAATGCATGATAATTCGCAGTGAGGTAAATGTGAAGGAGCGCGTTCTCCACACCGATCCTTTTGAAATCTTGCACTATAACGTATTTTGATGCACTAAACACGAATCCGTTAAAAAAAAAAAAAAAGCTCGCTTTTCACTAGGAAAGAAGTTATGAAACACTAAAGTTCACTGTTGTGCGGGTTCTGAAAGGTAATGTCACCTACTATGTTTGTCAACATGCGCATGCTCGGGTTTGATAAAGTTCGTAATAAGGATGTCTAATTGAAATTTACCATCAATTATTTATCAATTTATCTCCAGTTAGTTATTCAAAAATATTTTTTTTTAAATGATAAACCATTCTTTAATTTTTTTTTTTTAATTTTAAGAAGATATCAAAACTCTAGTCAATCCAACTCGCTAAAATTAATAGAATTCTATGAATTTTAGCGAGTTGGATTGGCTAGGGGTTTTGATATCTTCTTGAGCGAGCGGAAACGCATAGCACGTATGCCCAAAAGCGAAAATTTACCACCAAGTCAGCTACCACAAGGTGAGTCTAAATTTCAATTACACTTCGTCATAAAGGACTATTGCGCATGCGCGTGTTTACAAATACGCTGTTACCCCGTCTTTTATAACATCCATAAAGTGAACTTTAGTGCTTAATAACTCCTTTCCTAGTGAAAAGCGAGCTTTTTTTTTTTAACGGATTCGTGTTTAGTGCATCAAAATACGTTATAGTGCAACATTTCAAAAGGATCGGTGTGGAGACCGCGCTCCTTCACATTTACCCGCAGTGATTCTAACCCAACTTATTTAAGTATATCTGAAAAAGCCGAGGTGGAATCCCGGTGAAATATCGTGCACTCAAAAATGGCCTCCCTTGGAGAAACTCAGGGATCAGGGAAAATGTAATTTACTACAGTATAGTCGTGCGTTTTGTTTTTGTTTTTCTGTCAATATCAAACGATTTAATTGAAACAGTTTTGGTAAATGTGAAGGCGAGGGTTCTAGGCACCGATTATTTCAAAATTTTGCACTATATCGTATTTTGATGCACTAAACACCATCCATTGAGAGTAGATCGTTGACCGTTGATGATGCGAAGGTAGGGATTGTCGGGGTTCGGTCTTTGCTTCTTAATAAAACTACATTTTACAGTGAAAATGGTTTTATTGTTGCAGGCTGTAAAATTAACGAATCAATTAAAAAAAAAACGAATCCGTTAAAAAGAACGAATCTTCTTCTTTTAACGAATCCGTTAAAAAAAAAGTAAAAAAAAAAAAACTCGCTCTCAACTAGGAAATAAGTTATGAAGCTCTAAAGTATGCTGTTATTGAGGTTAAAGTTGGCGTAAACAGCGTATTTGTAAACATGCGCATGCGCAGACATGTAACATTGGGAAACTTTCCCAATCTTTTTTTTCTTTTCTTTTTTTTTTTTTTTTTTTTTTTTTTTTGTAACGGATTCGTGTTTAGAGCCTTAAAATACGATATAGTGCAAAATTTCAAAATAATCGGTGCCTAGAACCCTCGTCTTCACATTTACCACAGTTTTTAACAGAAATAGTTAACGAAAATAATGAGAAATATAGCATTAATTCAGTTTTATTGGTTGAGAACTCGAAATTTGATTCTTTTTGTTTGAAGAAACTGAATAATAAGACGAAGAGGTTTAAGTTATCCAAACTGTAAAAAAAAAAGATTATCTTAAATGTCTTTACTCTTATGAATTCATGTGACAAAACACTTATACAGGCTTTGTACAGTGAGTATCGATTATTGTTGTTCACTCTTGATCTATACCCGTTAGGTTGGGAGGTTTTATTCTGTTATTTGAATTGTCAAGAACTTTAATTTAAAATGTTATATAGAGCAGCAACGTTTTATGTGGAATTCAGGAGTATTTTGTTAGTAATTTTTGTATACTTGTGTTATTTCATTCGTTCTTCGTTTATAAAAGATAAGCTAGGCCAAAAAACTCTACATACACTTAGTGTTTAAATGTTTAAAATCT
Source organism: Gonocerus acuteangulatus (assembly GCA_946811695.1). Classification (NCBI taxonomy): domain Eukaryota; kingdom Metazoa; phylum Arthropoda; class Insecta; order Hemiptera; family Coreidae; genus Gonocerus; species Gonocerus acuteangulatus. Next base: position 36,657,028 of record OX328132.1, on the reverse strand, counting down.
CTTTCTTTCCAGTGTATTTTCATGTTTTAGTTAGTTATTTATTATTATTATTTCCATTAGGAATAGAAAAAAATATAGATGAAAACGAATTTTGATGTGTAACTCATTATATTAGAAATAATTATGGCGAGAGAATATTGAAGGATTAAAGGTGAGAAAGGTTCCCATGCTTGAATTAGTAATGAAATTATGATAGTGAATGTTGGGCACATTTATTTTTCGTTCAGCGAAGAGCTTCATGTGAAACATTTTTCTAAACCACTCCAAATGACAAAAGAAAAATTTAGATAATAGATTGTCAGAACCGTTCTAAGATCAAATGGTTTTAATGGTCAGGTACCATTATAAAAATCATTGATTAGCTAAGTCACAGAGAAAAAATATGTTTAGAATTTGCAAGTGCCCAAATATTTTCCGATTCTGTAATTTTCGGTGATGAATCAAAATGTAATATGTTCTCATGAGATGAGAGGACTTGTGTCTGGAGAAAACATAGTGAAAATTCTAAAACAACAAATTTTTCAAAGAATTGTCAAATGTAATAAGTGTTTCAGGAAAGGTAAAAAACTTTGTATTTATAGATGTTAAAATAGATTGACATCATTATTTAGATCTTTTGAAAACCAGTGCATAATCTGGTAGTTAGAGGGTCATTTATCTTTCGACAGGATTATGATCCTAAGCACACTGCAAAGCTTGTCAAGGAATGGCTCATTTGTATCATGTCGAAACTTCTGCATACACCTCCTCGGAGTCCCTATCTCAATCCAATAGAGTGGATGAACCTGTGGAACGAAATTTCAGGGATTTCCATCTGTAATTTTGTTTTTTATTACATGTATTATGATTTTAAACTGTCGTTTCTTTATGGCGCATCTGTATCTAGGCCATTAGCAACGAGCTATCTACAGATTTCCATCCTTTTTAAACATCCATAGTGTAGCAGGGAATTTTTTTCAGCGAGCCCATCATAGAAAAAATCAACCTCCAAAAGGCAGTGCTCGAACTGCATCTCCCACATGAGAAGCCAGTGCATTGTTCACTACACAACTCCTGTTTATTTTTATTTTTCTGTTGGGATTATTGTATTAGTACTCATCCCAGTTACTAAATTATGAATGGACACATTGAATACCTTTGAACTCATATAAAAGTTCAATATTTTGGAATAACATTCTTAATGAAATTTAAGATAGAATTTCTCTATACATTATCCTAAAAGAATTCTCATAGCTAAAGTGGTTTAAGAATAAAACCTATTTGTTTTCTAAAACCAAGCAGCTTTTGTCTAACAAATTTTCAAAGAAACGAATAGCTAATGGGATGTATTGAGATCCATATTATAACTCAAAATCCCAGCCCCGTTGACAGAATAAATTCTGCCTGAAATTGCAGGCCAGCAATGTGTTGTCTGTGATGAACAATCATAACATATTTTTCTCTCATGTATTCCTGGTGAAACTTCTCCTTGTTCCGGAGATTGTCTTCCCTTTTTTTCCCCCCAATTACTATCTTTGGATTATAAAATTTTATTTAAACAATTTTTTTAATAACTTATTTATAATAATTACAATTTAATTGTATTTCAGAAAATCCAGGTGTTTCATGTGCAAAAAAGAATCATTGATAGAGAAGTTTTCACATTGCATTAAAAGTGAAGTCAAACCTGTGAGAAATGTCCTGTGTGGACCGAGTGCTCGACTATCCTCAAAGATAGCTGGATTTTCTTTCTGTGTAGTGGGATTGAAAACTATTTATCAGTTCAAAGTGTTCTGTGAACCAAATCAAACAACAGTTAAACAGTTAAATCTTGCTCCTGACAGAGAAATATTCAACTGGAGGAAGCTTCTTTATTTAATATATTTAGATATCTGGTGCTGGATTGGTGCTATCTTGTTAAGTATAATTTTTCTAAATGTTTTTTTATCATATATTTGAAATATTAAGCTCTAATACAATCTATGTTTTAATCATTAGTCCAATTTTTTTACAAAATATTATATGGAAAATAAGAAAAGTTATAATGTTTTGTTATTAAGGGAAAGCAAGTAAAAGTACATTTACATAATGAAAAATTAAACTGAAATATTTGTCTATTGTGTATCTAAAAGAAATAAACAGCCAAATCAGCTACAGGAAGAGGATTTGGCTGTTATTTATTTATTCTGAATGGACCTCAATCTTCCAGTCCCGACTTCTATTATGCAGATATTTCCTATTTGTCTCAAATATGTCCAAAATATTTATAAACATCTATGATAGATCGTTGTTAATAATAATTATTTGTTAGAAAAAATGTACCTGATAAAGTAATGTCTAGTTGAAAAATTTGTATTTAAAGTAAAAAAAAATGGTGGCTATAGGAATTATCCAATAAAAACTATTCATGTGAATTAGTATACTTAATGAATAACACTCTCATGTAGACACTTTCAGTGTAAGGTCTTCATGCAGCAAGAGTACTCGCACAGAGGGATGGGTTGAAGAAGGCTCGTTATAAGCTGAAAGACAGTTATCAAACTAATACTCTTAAGAAGAATTTTGAATCTCTTATTAGCCTCACTTTTTACAAAGGTCTGTGTCATCTATGCTAACGAGGGCTTATATTAGACTGGACTTTGTGTAGTCATAACTTAATTATTGTTTTGTAGAAGTCTAAAAAAAAATCCCTTATTAAAAATTCATTTTTTGTTTAAATCCATTGGTATTAGGATTCCGTTATCTTTTTATGTTATTTATTTTTTCTTCATTTCTTTTAAAATTAATCTCTTGTTTTTCTTTTGCAGGCTGCCCTATTTGTAGCATTTATTAATATTAAATTACCTTTGTGCCTTGGAGATCTGGCTAATATAATATCTAACTTGCCAAATACATCTAGATTTATAATGGAAGATATTCATGGGCCAGTTGTTAAATTAGTTTCTCTGTATTTCTCTCAGGCAAGATTTTAAAATTATTTTTTTGCGTCAATATTTATTTAGAAAAATGAATAAGTGTTATATTTGTTCGAATTGATTTTAAAATATAAAATAAAGTAGACTACTAATTATCGAAATTGACTTTTTTGTTTTGGTTAAAAAAAAAAAAAAAAAAGGCAGAGAACCTGCTATATCTTGTAACATTCAGTGTGTCAAATTTTACACCCTTCACTTCAACAATTCACCAGAAAACCTGTTATTAAAAGTTTGTCGTTTTCCAAGTGATTAATGCTGTGCCCCAGAAGTGGGGAATTCCTGCCACTGCCAGCCCTTCCTTTAATTCCTTCACAATCCTTCTTTTGAACCCCAATGGACTTCGAGCCCACAAAGACAAACTGACCCAATTATTTCAAAACAAAAACATTAATGTTGCCCTATTTACTGAAACCCACTTCTATAATTCTCGATTTAGGACATACAGGTTGGATCACTTAAACAGGACTGCTCATGGAGGTACTTCTGTGGAGGTTATCCTCCATTCCCCATTATTCTGATTTTACACCCGTTGCACAGGGAAGTTTGCAGAGTACAACAGTTACCCTCCAATCCACTTCCCTTGTTCCAATAACCATCTCTTCTGCTTATTTCTCACCCAATAAAGTGGTTCCTTCTTCTCTTCTTTAAATCCAAGATTGATTGTAGGAGGTGATCCTACCTTTCCCAAGTATTTCGTCCCCATGAATCCATCCAAACCCATATCCATTCTTCAAATGTAACTGAATTACTAGCCCCAACCCTCCTGCTTTCTCCACCTCTTTCATCCTTATGAAGTATCCTTAGCTGCCTACAAACTCAAAAACCGTAAGGCACCAGGATCTGATCTTATCGCCCCCTTAATCCTAAAATGCAGTCCTCACAACAACCTACTTTTGCTACTCTTGGAAATTCTAAACCATTAAAATGATTCACAAACTAAAAAAACCTGTAGATAATCCTTTGTGTTATTGTCCTGTCTCCCTCCTTCCCATTATGGGAAAAATCCTTTTCTCAAACATCTTATCCTTCAATGTCTATTGGGATCACCTCTGTGCTCTTCCTTTCCTCAGCTTGCTGGTCTCCCACATGACGGCATCCTAAGTCCTATCTTATTCCTTGTGTTCTCTGCAGACATGCTCCACTGGCCTTCATCAACTACTTGAACCGTGGGATTTTTTTTAAATTAGGCGTAAAAAGTCAATCCCAAAAAATCCTTCCACATAACATTAGCTCTTCCAAGATCCAAGTGAAAAAAAAATCCATGTTACCTTCCTAGGACTTACCCTTGACATACGACTTACTTGAACCCCCCCCCCAAAAAAGGACAGGAAACAAACAGACATTTAGACTACTAAGCAGACTGGTAGATTTTCACTCCAAATTATCTTTACAAAACAAGAGACAGATATACACTACAATACTTCAACCCACATGGACGTATGGCTTGGAAGTTTGGGGTGTGCCAAGCAATCCAATATCCTCGGAATCAAATCTCTCCAATCCAAAATACTCTGCAAAATAGTCAATGCTTCATTCTATGTTTCAAACTTCACTATCAATAACGGCCTAGAAATCCCCTTAGTAGATACACTCTTCAAAACCCAATGTCTTATCTTCCACTTCTGCTTGCCTGGTCATGAAAATTTGCTAATCAAGAAGTTATTATTATCCTCCATTCCCGGGAACCCTCGTTGTCTCCTCACAAACAAATAGACTGTAATCAAACTATGCAAAATAATGTAAATATTGTAAATAGCTGCCCTAAAAAAAATGTAAACCTCAGCTAAAATTTCAAGCAAATAGGTTTTGGTCAAAAGGCATTTTTCCTGTCTGTCCTATTTGTCATTTAATCGTCAACTTAAGAATTATAAAAAATACTTGATGTATTGTCAAATTGGAAAATAAAGATATATATATATATATATATATATATATATATATATATATATATCTTCATATATATCTTCATAGAAAATAAAAAAAAGGAGAATAATACTGATAAATTCAGTTAAATTAAGACATTAAAAGATATGTTCACCTGCAACGGCCAGCACTATTATAAGCTTCACAATATTTGTACTATTGGGCAGCTTCTTGGTTTTCAAGCCGGATGCATATTTTGGGTGTATATCAATTTGAGTATGTTACTAATGTTATACAGATTTTTGCTATGAATGGACCTTTGGCATTTAATAGTGATGCAAGGCAATTTTCTTAATCTATATCTATATTATTATTTTTTATTTGGATATTCTCTCAAAATAAATGAGCAGCAATTTATCAAAACAAGTGTTTCATTCGTTCCTAACAATTAAAAATTCATAAACTTTTTTTGGATTTTTTTAAAGTTACAAACAGCAGTTGGAAATCTTATAATATTAATAACACAATTCTTAATGCTTCTTATTTTAGGACATCTTTATATGATTACCTTAATTTATTATTCTAAGTATCTTACTTTCTTCTATGTTTAGGCTTTGGGGACCTTGATTTATATTTCATTGCTTTCGAAGGCAGGCGAAAATTTAGCAGCAAAGCTCAAATATGACTTGTATAATTCTATTATTCAGCAAGATATTGCTTTCTTTGATCAAAGACGAACAGGAGAATTGTTAGATTGGTAATCTATACCTTTAATTAAATTAATTACCCATTAGTATTATAGTAAGGGCCATTCTTTTTCCCCTATTTATAAATATATTATATGAATGCAATAATAGTTAAAAATGTTACACACCTTGACCTATCTCTTAAAGTGCTTAGGTACTGTACTTTTTTAAGTTATATAGTTCAGACTTAACTTGTTATGTGGTTTTAAAAAGGAATATTCATATGTTATGAAATATAATATTTTTATTACCAATATTTGAATTAGATTTTTTAAAAGATTTGTTAAGAGTTGGGATGATGGCTAACAATTTAAGATGAAAAGTTTCAAATAAAAATACTATGCTTCATAATGTAATAATATTTATTTTCAAAACAGCCCTTGACCAAATCTCGGACCATCAAATAAAATCTTGCTATTACATGATCAGCTTACATTGATTGCGTAATTACATAGGTACTTTTCTGATTCATCAAAATTGCTTGAATTTCTTGGTGTCACCTACCTCTCCCACATGCATTATCCCATGACACAATACCTCCTCCATGACTTAACTGATTGCACATCTCAACTGTTTCCTGGCCAAGAAGACTTCCCCACTATTGGATTGCATGTTTTATCTCCAAAATTCATGAACTTACCCAACCTTATACCATAGGTAAAAAATTACCTATGCTTCTCATAAAAAGTAACCAACTACAGTAAACTTCCTTTAATCCGGCACGTTCGGGACTTGAAGCATACCGGATTATCAAATATTCCGGATTATCGGATGTATGTAGAAAAACATGGATGGAGAAGAAAAGTCAACAAAATTTAGACTATAAGACTAGTAAATATTTAATATAAAATGACTAAAATAAAATTGCATTCTGTTAGAATACAAAAAAGGATGTATACATAATTGATTTTTTTAATTGTCTCATTGAGCAAGATGGTCGCAGTTGAGCGCAAGCTATAACTGAAAGGGCAACAAGTATGTATTTGATCACAGAGAGGGTTTCCGGGAATTTTTCTACAACCCCACCTGGCACCCCAGGGTTATTAGGGTGGGGATTTCGTGAAATTTATGTATAAGAACTGAAGAGGCGCACTTTTTATGTTTGGCCTTGACACCCTTGCCATGCCGAATTATCAATTGTGCCGGATTAGAGGAAGTTTACTGTATTTCATATTTACTTGACCATAAATTAGTCACCCGACATGTTACATTTTGCTTTCATTTCAAACCTTTTTCTTTCTCCCATAATGAACCAATTACCTTTACAAAAATCTTTTCAGCCCAAATTATAGATATGACTCATTGCCTTTATAAGATTAAAAATAATTTTTGTGAATTAGCCATCACCAATTGGATTGGCTTTTCTATTATGTTACTTTGGCCTAATATATGTTTTTTACTGTAATAATGTATCTCTTATAGAGACTTTTGATCCATCCATACTTATTTATGTAAGGCAGGAAACAGATCAGAAAATTTACATCCCTACCAATACAAGAAAATTATGATATGAAGCACTAATAAAAAATACAAACAAATAAAAAACAAAACAAATTTTACTAAGATTATAACCATTATCAAGCTTATAATATCAATATATTTAAAAGTAGTAATATAATAAACATTTCCAATTTCATTTGCTACATTACTTAAATTCTCCCTTGCCAGTTTGTTTGCTGATGTACAAGAATTCAAGAGTTCATTTAAGCAATGTGTTTCCCAAGGTGTGAAAAATATTCTTCAGGTAAATTAATATTCCTGTGACCATTCCAATTAGTTTTGGTTTATTTTTACTTCTAATATGAAACAAATTTCAGATCTGTGGCTGTGTTGTGTCCTTATATAACATTTCTCCAGGTATGACATTTACTGTTCTTACTATTGTGCCGGCCATAATTATTTCTGGTTCTGCATTTGGTATGCTACTGAGGAAGATATCTCATGATGCCCAAATTCAGGTTTATTCTTGTTTAAAAAAACACCATATTTTTAAATTACTTAAAATACGTTGTTTTTTATTTCATCTCTTTACTCATTTTATGTTACAGTCTGTGAAAGCATTCACCTCTTGTGAAGAAGTTCTAAGCAACATACGAACAGTTCGCTCTTTTTCAAATGAAAAGTTGGAATGTAAGAAATTTAAGGAACAACTTCTGACGACAAGTTATATGAATACTCTTCTTGGCTATGGAATTGGGTTTTTCCAGGTGTTTATGCATAGATTTCTGTTTTACATCTTTATTCATTGCCAACGTTTATGGAATGAGATTTCAATAAGAAATTATACCATAATTTGTTTCAGATTTATACATTTAACCTTTTAGGAGCTCCAGGCGAGGTGGGGACCTTGGGTTCCCATACTCGACTGCCTCCAGACGAGTTAACTAGCAATTGACTTCTCTTCTACTGGACTGCAGACAATAAATCTCGGTTTCACTCTAGCACTATCTAGCTATACAAATATGATTGAGATGGAGTTTCCCACTTTACTGCCACTCTCTATCTCCCTGCTTTGTTCTAGTTTCCTCTTTTTCACTCTTTCCTTTTAGGAGGTATTTTCATTATTAAGGCTGAAGTACAGCCCCTGGCTACAGGCCTCAGTGGCTGTGTAGCCAGTGGCTTGGGTTTGTGTCTTAAGTGAACTGAAACCCTCTTTTTTCATGGGCGATAGTCTGCAGAAGGCAATTTTTAATCAAGAACAAACAACTAAAATTATATTGAAAGAAGAAGGTTATCTCTAGGAATTTTAAGAAATATTGATTTTTTTCAAAAATAGTGAACAATTCTTCATTTTTTATTTTAAAAAATCTGTCATGAAATCGTAATAATTCAATGAATAGAAAAATCCCTACGTACTTTACTAGCAAATATCATTTAGAAAATTAAAGCTAGGAAAGCACTAGCATGTGACCCAAGTTGAAAAACATAGTTTTGAAAAATCTACTTTAAATTTTAATGTCCCGAAAGGTTCATTTTTTTTCTTTTTAATTTTTTTCATAAATTCTTGTAATAAAGATAAATAAATGGTTTTTAATTTCGAAATGTATCGGGACTTTAGTTGAAGTCGGTATATTTAAAAAAAATTTCGGCACATGAACACTCTTGGATATCATTTTTGATTACTTAAGGAAGCATTAAAGTCCATAAAAAGAAAATGGCAAAAAAAAAAAAAAAAATGGTTTTATTACCCCTTAAAAGAGTTAGATGTATTGAAAAAGTTATACAAAGTTATGCTCACCTTCCATATATACACGGTACAACTGGGAAGTGCTCAATGACACGCTCTCAAGCGATCACTTTCCCATCTTAGTAACACCTATGACTCGAACTCCTACTTTTCAGACAGAACCAACTTACAACACCAAGAAAGCAGACTGGGACTTGTTTAGACTGTGTTTAACGGAGAAACTTCACACGAATGAAATTGACAATATTGATGAACTAGTCGCCGCCATACGTGAAGCAGCTGATTACAGCATTCCCAAAAAAATGAACAATTATCAGAAAGTGCCAGTTCCTTGGTGGAACGATGAGTGTAAAACAGCAGTAAATGACCGGAAAAGAGCACTTCGTTTATTCCGTAGGCATCCATCTGACAGGAATCTCCAGGAATACAAAAGGTTGAAGGCAAAGGCTCAATGGGTGATTAAGACTAACAAAAGACAGTGCTGGACGGAATTTCTTTCATCAATTAACAGACACACATCATCACATAAAATTTGGGATAACATCAATAAAATCAAACATAAAAACTACAGACAACCAATTACAGGACTCGTACAGAATGGACATACATTTATTGACCCGATCGAGATCAGTAATATTTTCGGAAAACAATTTGAACATACTTCTAGTGACAGGAACTTCACAAAAAACTTTCTAGAATTTAAAAAGCAAGCTGAACAAACAGAAATCCTCATTTCAACTGACCTCGACCATCACATAAACAATCCAATCACAGTCAAAGAACTCCATCTAGTATTCAAAACAATCCGACAAACTTCACCTGGACCAGACAAAATTACTTACGAAATGTTAAAAAACTTACCACCCTTGGGCCTTGCTCTTCTTTTAAAGATGTATAATAAAATATTCCTGGACGGAGCATATCCTCACTCATGGAATCAGGCTATTATCGTACCAATTCTGAAGAATGGCAAAGACAAGAGGCTCCCCTCCAGTTATCGCCCGGTGTCATTGACCAATTGCATATCAAAAATTTTTGAAAAAATAATATGCAAAAGGTTAGTCTGGTTTCTAGAAAGAGAGAATCTACTTTCACCACATCAATGTGCATTCCGGCCTGGTCACAGCACATTAGACCACATTAGCCGGCTTGAAAATGATGTACTAAATTCATTCATCCAGAAGAAGTTGGTACTAGCGGCTTCTCTGGATTTGGAGAAAGCATTCGACACCGTCTGGAGAAGGAAAATAATACAACAGTTGTGCAATTGGGGATTTCAGGGTCCAATATTGTCATTCATACAGAATTATCTACGTGATAGACGATTCCGAGTGAGGATAGGGTCAGCTCTGTCAGATGAATTCCTTCAGGAAAACGGAGTGCCTCAGGGAGGAGTTCTCAGTGCCACCCTGTTTAACATAGCAGTAGATTCGATCAGATCTTTCATCCCAAATACAGTGACCTATTGCCAATATGCTGATGACATACTCATCTACACTGCATCCAAAGACGTAAACACAGCACAGGACCAACTACAAGACACAATACAGCGACTTGAACATTGGTGTTCCTTAACTGGGTTTAAGATTTCTAAAGAAAAATCCAGCTGCATACTATTTACACGAAAGAGAACATTCCTCAACCCAAGACTGCAATTGTACAATTATTATTTACCAGTTGTAAATACAATTAAATTTCTCGGGTTGCTGTTTGATCGGCGTATGACCTGGATCCCCCACTTAAAAGAACTCCTCAATAAATCTAAAAAATCACTTAATTTATTGAGGATTCTCAGCAATACAAAATGGGGTGCTGACAGATGCTCTATGCTCACTTTCTATAGAGCATACACCAGGTCAATTCTGGATTATGGGTGTCAAGCATATTCATCTGCCAGTAAGAGATCACTACAAATGTTAGACCCGATACATAACGCAGGAATCAGAATAGCGACTGGTGCATTCAGATCTAGCCCATGTGTCAGCTTGTATGTCGAAGCCAGCGAGCCGCCATTGGAGTACAGGCGTCAGGAATTTTGTTTAAGATTTTACGCAAAACTCAAGTTTGTAAATACACCATGCACACAAACATTAATACAAAACCCATTTATAGCTATGTACAACCAGACGGGAACAAGACAAAGACCACTGAACATAAGGATACTTGACTACTCAGCGAACACTGACCTACTGACAAGTCCTACGTACTCACTACGCCCGCTGACTTACTTACCGTGGAGAATAAATAACTTAGAAATTAACTTAAAATTATCAAAATTCAAAAAAACTAGCCCTCTTTCTAAACATTTTTACAACAATGAGTTTAACTATCTTCTATCGCTCTATCCAGATGCACTCCTAGCATTTACAGACGGATCAAAATCTAGAGGAGGCACTGGATCAGCAGCTATCATAGGAAATTCGAAATTTGGCATTAAAATAAACAATAAATCAACCGTTTTTTCAGCAGAATTACAGGGAATACTTTTGGCACTGAAAAATATTACAATAACTCCAAATATGACATTTATTATATGTTCCGATTCCCTAAGTTCTCTACTCTCCCTCACCAACGTATACGAAACAAACACACTACTGACAGAGATTTTTCAAGAAATACACGACTTACAAACTTACAGCATACAAGTAGTGCTTCTGTGGATACCGGGACATATGGACTTCTCAGGGAACACAGAAGCTGACAAATATGCAAAACAAGTTACAGAAAAATGTACAGTTGACGTGCAAGAATTAACGGTACAGGACTTAAACACTAACATAAAAACTTACTTACAAAATGAATGGCAAAAAACATGGACGAACATGACAAACAATAAACTAAGGGAAATCAAGAATACCGTTTGTGTTTGGCCCTCGAGCAACCGATCGAACAGAAGAGACGAGGTTGTCCTTACTCGATTGCGGATCGGGCATACGTTACTAACACATCGTCACTTAATGACGAGACAGGACGGACCAGTTTGTGCCATCTGTAACACAAACTTGACTATTAAACACATACTAACTGACTGCAAAAAACGAGACAGATTAAACCTGCCATACGACATGACTGAACTCCTGACAGATGACAGTCCACACATAAACACAATAATCATGCACCTCAAAGATACAAACATCTACAATTACATTTAGAATACATTCATTTACATTTAGAATACATTCATTGTAGAAACTACAAAAACATGTATGTTTTAACGTGAAGTAAAGTAATGGACACAATATTTCAAAAACTAAAATTTTTTCTAGTCTTTTTTTTTTTTTTTTTTTTTTTTCCCCTAGAAAAATGTATATATATATATACACACATTTAATCACTTTCCATTTTAAAATAATTTTCAATCACTAAAATATTCTGGATTTTTGGCAACCTTTTATAATTCTTTTGCTAGTGGTTTCTACCGCCAACTTCTAAAAAAGAGCAAATCGCTACTGTCGCAAGCTCTGTATTCAATATAAATAAAATAAATAACAATCAACACAGCCTCTTCCACTCATTTGATTTTAGAACAACTTCTTGCATCTTAAAAGACTTGACATAAGCTCAAACGGCTTTATCAAAAATTTATACTGCTATAAAGCAAAATGAGTTATTTGAAAAATAGTTCAACAGTGAAAATGATAACCCAGTTACATTTGAACTGCTGAATGCATATTGTGGCAGTAGCAACACTCTAAGATATACCAGCCATTGTATGAAAAGCTCTTCCCTTGAACTAGATAACCCAGACGTGAATCTGCTGTTCAGCTTTCACAATTAATGACTGTTATGTGTATGTGTGCTTGTGTGACCTTGGTAAACTCCTTGTATTTATACTAAACTAGCCGTTACCCGGCGTGCCATGCTACACCTACTTTCTGCATATAGAAAAGCCTAAATAAATTAAAAACCAAATAAGTATTATTAAAATCTAATAACACGAATCTGTAACTGTTATGAACCCGTGGCCTCCCAACTGTGAGTCCTCACTCTCAAGTTTCGTAAAAATTGGTCTAACGGTGTGGATTTGTATAAGAGACAAACATACAGACAGACAGCTGGTAGATTTTTTTGACCTAGCCTACGGCACTCCCCAGATTAAGATCTACCTGTGTACCGAGTTTAGTCAAAATCGGACGAACGGTGTGGATTTGTATAAGGGACAAACATACAGACAGACAGCTGGTAGACGTTTTTGACTTAGCCTACGACACTCCCCAGATTAAGATCTACATGTGTACCGAGTTTAGTCGAAATTGGACGAACGGTGTGGATTTGTATAAGGGACAAACATACAGACAGACAGCTGGTAGACGTTTTTGACTTAGCCTAAGACACTCCCCAGATTAAGATCTACATGTGTACCGAGTTTAGTCAAAATCGGACGAACGGTGTGGATTTGTATAAGGGACAAACATACAGACAGACAGCTGGTAGATTTTTTTGACCTAGCCTAGGAGATTTCTTGTATCAAGACCTACCATTATTCCAAGTTTGGTCAAAATCGGTCAAACGGTGTAGATTTGTATAAGGAACAAACAAACAGAAAAACAGACAGACATGTGATTTATATATATATATATATATATATATATATATATATATATATATATATATATATAGATTTGTCAATTTAGTTATCATTTTCTTTCACATTTAATTCTTATTGTTTTTATCCTTACAGTGTATTCACTTTATTTATCTTCTAGGCTGGAACAAACTTGTTCCTTAATGGCTTAGTACTTGGTACACTGTATATTGGGGCACGGCATGTAATATCTGACAACCTTTCGCCTGGTCACTTGATGTCATTTCTTGTTACTGCTCAAATTATACAGAAATCCTTTGCACAGCTATCTTTGACGTTTGGACACTTTATAAAGGGAAAGCAATCATTTAGTAGAATTTGTTTTGTAAGTATTCAATTATTATTCTATTTATTTGTTGATCGAAAAAACAATCCTTCTCCTGTAAAGAAAATGTTTTAGCAACTTCATTTAGGTGTTTCTTTATTAATGTGCCCTCTTAATAACTTTTTCCAGTTTTCAAGTTTAAAACCAAAAATTCCTATCTCAGGAGGACTTCAAATTCCATACCATTCATTAATCCCGACTATTGAATTTAAAAATGTGACTTTTGCTTATCCAACAAGACCAGAACAGGTAATTTAATAAATATTTCATATATTTCTTTGAGACAAACATCTGTTAAATTATTGTGAAATCATGTTTTTTGGATTTTATTCTTGGGCCATTGTGGCCAAAGTATATCCCCAGGTCTTGATGAGACTGACTCAGAAACGGTTATTAACTTTGTAAGAGAGGTCTTTTTTTTTTTTTTTTTGAGAGAGAGAGAGTGAGAGAGAGAGAGAGAGAGAGAGAGAGAGAGAGAGAGAGAGAGAGAGAGGGAGAGGGATGACAAAATTCCTGCCGCCAGTGGGACTCTAATCCAGTGGTAGACTCTAAGGTGTTGGCCACTAGACCACGGGGAGACCCCTCCCTCTTTTATCTGATTTTTTAAAATTTAATTTATCAGGCAATTGTTTTCCCTGGGGTATTTTAGTTCCTGGATTTTACTTATAGATGATTTGCTGTATCTCCCAAAATTAGGCTATTCAGGGTCTCCCCGTGGTCTAGTGGCTAATGCCTTAGTTTCTCTTGCGGGAGATGGGCCGGTTCGATTCCCACCGCCGCACAGTGGGCAAAAATCCATTTTTAGGGCGACAAAATAATTTTTTTGTGTTTTTCGATATTTTTGAGGTCACTCAGATAGGGAAAAATATTTTTAAAAAATCGTTGACCCATAGTTTTTAGTATATCCAAGAAACAAATGTTGTAGACACACAAATATTTGGACAATATAGATAAAAAATGAGAAAACATTTTGTAAATCTATGGAACATTTAAGTAGTAACGTTTTTCATCCATTATTTACATAAAAATAATACATATATTCATAAAAAATAGTACGTAGGATATAATTCGAAAATAAAGAACAAAAATTGACTAACAACTTAAAGAAAAAAGTAATTGTACTGACTTGTTTTTTTAATAATAAAAAATATATACAATTATTGTCTTTTTTTAAAAATTATCCTTTCCCCCTTCCCAAAAGGAAGGAATTCTGAGGACAGTCTAATTTAGGAGCACAATTGGTTTGATCCATTCCTCAAACCTTAACAAGTCCTTTATTCATGTATTCATTTTACAACGTTTCGCCCTTCAGGCCATTTTCAATATCTTATTTCTAGCAGCCTCTTTTTTCAAACCTTTTAAGTTTAGGCCTTGTCATCCTGGCAATTCTTCTCATAAAAATTCAAATTTTATAGGTATATTCCAAATCTTAATCACCACCATTTTCTTTTATATTCCCCACATTGCCAAGTATCTTTCATTTTGAAAGATTGATTGTCCTTTGACGACACAAGAGAGTAAATATTTACATTTTACCTTCTTCCAAATAATACTAGACAATATTTAGTGGGTGATTTGTAAAATATTTTTTTGAATTTTGTCTACCTAAAAGGTGCTTTTCGCCTACTGTGCGCCGCGGATTCTTCAGCTTCTATCTGACTGCCTAAACTAAATTTAAATTTACATTAAAAGGGGGAAGAAGGGGGAGCTGAAAGTGTCAAAACGGTAAAGTAGAAGCTTAAGGCTTTTTGGAAAAAAATATTTGGAACTGGAACTTTGTGGAACATTTTTTTAAAACCTTACTCAAACTTAAGTAATCAACAAAATATGTACAATTTAGTAATAATTTCAATAATCTTTTTTTTTCTTTCTGTTATAAGATATATATTATGTATTTATTAAGAACATACCACTAAGTAATAAATCCATTGTGAAAAGAATTTATAAAATTTGTGAACAATTTTTAAAACACAACTTACAAGGACCATAGTTGGAACAAGACTAAACAGAGGAAGTGGACATGACTAGCAATGGTTGCCTACCTTATTGCCTTAAACAGGTTTGGGTTAAACTAGCTAAAAAACTTGTTCTGTTTTCAATGAATAGAAGACTTGAGCACGTGTTGACACGTAAATTGACTTTTTACGATCACATTATATTTTCGACTTTTGTCACCGTAAAATATATGTTTTGCCCATTGTGCGGGGGCAGGAATTGTCTCATCTCATGGCTTGTTGAGAAAATTCCTCGCTGCCCCTTGGATGTCGGCACTAATGGCACTGATGTTGATTTGCCGAAAAGCTAATGGCACTGATGTTGATTTGCCGAAACGCTAATGGCCCAGATGTCGATGTGCCGAAAAAAAATAAGAAAAAAAATCAATTCTATTGTTCCCCAGGGCTCAGTTGAGATGCTTTACTAATGGCTGTATCGTGACCAACCTCTTTTTGAGCTAAGGCTTCTATCATTGAATTAAGTTAATCAAATTGGGCAATCTGGTAGAGCTGAATTTACTTGGGAATAACTTGCAGAATTCTCCTCTTGTGAAGGAGTATTTGAGCTACAGTGTTCTTTTTTCAATCTGAAAGTAGGAGGGCATTTGTTTAATTCTGTATTTTTTCTTCTTTTTAAGTAAGCAAGAATAGTACTATACGGATATGGTAGTGGAAATACTTTGATTTGCAGCCATCCACAAATAGGAGTACTTTTTTCACAAAATCATTTTATTTGTTGATAATGATAACATTTAAAACGAAGTATAGGTTTAATAAATGGAGTGACTCTTGCACTAAAAAAAATCCAGAACTATTCTCTCAGGTAGGTCTGGGCAGTCAAAAGTGAGTATAATAGGCTAAGTTGGTGCTGATGACCACAGCAGTCGATGCACCAAAAAAAAAAAAAAAATAAATAATAATAACAAATAATAGGCTAAGTAAGAGCTTTTGAGAAATCTCTACTTGTCAAAATAGCTTTTGAATTATGAAAATTCTGACTAGCTAGTTCTTATTTTAATACCATTTCACTAGAATTTCGAAATCCATCACAAGATATTAGGCCTTTAGAAAAGTTTATTGTTTGATGAAGTAAAAACTTTATTGAATAGTTATTGTTTACTTTTATATGTAACAGATTAATGTAATTGTTTTTGAAAGCTATCTCTAGAAGATTAGATCCCAACATTTTATCGGGAGTTTGTAGTTAATCTCATATTAGCAGATAGGTCTTACTCGGCCAAAGTTTCACTAGAGACTAAAAACAAAAATGGTTCATTATGAGATACAATTTATTGGAACAGAAGATGTAAACAATTTTTACTATTTACATATTTGGCTTCTTATATCTCCTTGTAATATAATTATATGACTTTCTTTTATTGTGATAGATCATTCTGGATAATTTGAATTTAACCTTACCTGCAGGAAAGATGGTTGCTGTTGTTGGTGCCTCTGGCAATGGTAAATCTACCATTGCTCTACTCTTGGAAAGGTATGAGACGTTTTGTCTTATATGTCAAACTATAAACATTTGAGTACAGTGTCAATTTCTTAAGAAGTAATTAATAATAATTTTATGTAGGCATTACAATTGGTAGACAAAATTGTGGGTTTAACTGTAAGAGTGTGGTTGACTGCTATACAAGTCAAGGCCTCAGATGCCTTCTCCTCAAGTAGGAGTGGGACTTGGTCCCTGGTGCTATTGACTGGTCCAGCAGTCCTCACTGCATTACAAGTTATAGCATTGAATGCGGATGAATTCTGGAAAAGTTCTATTCTAGGTTCTATCTAGGGGACTTTAGAGGAACTAATAGTTCCGTGTTTCAAAACTAGGATTCATTTAATCCTTTAGTGGACAATTGCCAATTGAGCGGATTTTGGTTTGGAAATTTCCAATTTAGCACCAGCATTGTTGGAATAGTTTCAAATGTTCCCGCTAGATGCCAGGAGGACATAAACCAGCAGAGAACCAACAGAGAATTTCGTCCATTAAAGGGTTAAGTTTCCTTTTTACTACATCAGACTGCAAGGCGAGCTATGACCTTAGCTCCCTTGGTGTACTTTGTCTTTCTCCATAATTCTTTTGATACTTTCTCACTTTGCTCCTGAGAATGTCTTCAAAAACATTTTACAAGGAATGCAATGTAAGATTTACGTATTTCCTTTTTTCCTACTAATTTTTTTTCTTTCTTATGGTCCTTATATCATTGTCATAAATTAACATGCAGATTTATTCAATTTTAAAGATTATATTATTAGAGATTCCTAGTTAGGCTGCACCTAAATTGGATCCGTATTTCTTCTGATATCAGCTGACCGACCAGGCCCGACATTGTCTGATGAGAGGTCCATACCTCAACCGATCTGTTCTAGTCGCTCCTTGTCAGTATTGAACTCGTGGTGCATTGAAGATAAGTAATTCTGACAACAAATTTTTTTCCCGTTTTTTTTTTTTTTTTTTTAGAAAACAATCCCCTCCTGAAGGAAGCCTTGGGTGCGTGCTTCAATTTGGTTAGAGAAGAAAGAGATACCACCGAATGAGCATGGAATCGTTCAATTACCTTGTTGGAGGTAAAAAGGAGGACTTCATTGGCCAATCTATCTTCCAGAAGTGTATCAGTCTCGAAGAAAAATTAACTGTTACACTACGGTAAAAGAGCCATCAGTATTAATATTTTTTTCCAATGTAAATAATAGTCTCTGATTTCATTAAAGAAATATAATTATCAATCAGGAGTAAGTATATATTATTAATGTAAAGGAAATCATTACTTATTAGTAATTACTCAAAATGAAAAAGAAAAGAACAGTTTCTTAAAAAATGAATAGAAATCAGCTATTATTAACCACTTTAGGAGTTTAAAACAAAAATCTGACACCGAGGCGTCGGGTGTCTGATATCGTTCTGGAAACAAACAAAATTGAAATCATCGAAACGTCTTTGGATCGGATCAATTGGGAATATGAAACCACTGTAGGCACCTTGTTGAGATGTTTATTTTCGTTCCCGGGAGATATCGGTTCGGAACGGATCCAATGTAGGTGCACCCTTAGAAAAACAACGATTCACAATTTTATATTTCATGTATTTTTTTTTTAACTTAATGAGGAAAAAAGTAAGTTAGTTGGGAAAAATGACCAAAAAGATCATGGTAGATGTAGGACTATAAAGTCTATTTGTTTTACTTGTATTTAAGGGGAAGAAACTACAAGGTTATCATTGCCCAAGGACTATAAAGTAGTTTGAAAAACTCAACCAGGTATTTACTCTTACATTTTATCTTAAGTCTATTGAATAAACTGGAATATTTTTCGATACCGTTTTTCTCGAATAATTTTGTCTATTTATACTTTTTTTTCAG
Source organism: Gonocerus acuteangulatus (assembly GCA_946811695.1). NCBI lineage: Eukaryota > Metazoa > Arthropoda > Insecta > Hemiptera > Coreidae > Gonocerus > Gonocerus acuteangulatus. The sequence goes on along the minus strand of OX328132.1, from coordinate 36,638,012 downwards.
ATAATATAACCTTATATATATATATCTTATATATCCTAAAATATTATGTTTTCCAGATTTTACGATATCAGTAATGGAAGTATAACTTTGAACAACATTGATATTAAGAAGTTAGATCCTCATTGGTGGAGAGGAACTGTAATTGGGATTATTAATCAAGAACCAGTTCTGTTTGCTACCAGTATCAAAGAAAATATTCGTTATGGTAAACCAGAAGCAACTGATGAAGAAGTAAACTTTTTTCTTAGTGTTTATCCATTGTTATATATTTTAACAATATGTACTGTTTCCATCTTGAAGAAATGATTTTTAATCAGTGCCGTTAATTAAAGTTGTGCAATTTTCATAGCAATGTTATTATGTTAAAAATATTTAATGTTTAACTTCAATATGTGGGAACTGCAGCAATTAAATGAAAGAATCTAATTCAAATGTGAATGATATACAACAATTTTATGTTTTTATTGTTTTTTCCTTCTTTTGGAGAGAGGCAGTACAATATTGATAGCAGCCAGGGATGGCAATAGCACTATTTTCTGTTAACTGTTCAAACTGCTAATTCTAATAATGATTAGCAGTAAGAAATAACAGATTCAAATGCTAACTGCTAATTCTTATCGAACAGTTTGATAGAATATTAGAAGTACTACAGCACGGTATTCATAGAAAATGCTGGTTACTACATTCAGATTTCCTAAATTTATTCATATACATAAATTCCTTAGGTTATATACAAACCATATTCATCAATCAAAATGAAAATAATGTGTAATTAATGATTTTTTGTAAAATTTGTAATTTGTGAAGATTTTTTTCTTCTATTTTTTTAGCCATGTGCAATAATTGTTTTTTAGAAACCTAAGGTTTATTTGTTTCTGTAGTAGATGCAGTTTGGATCGTTTTAACGTTCTTTACATTTCTTCCTTTCCTTAATTTGTGATTTTTCGAAGGTACCCTATTTTTGTTTATTATATTTTGTTAATGATTATTAATAATTATTTGATTGATGTTCGAGTATTTGTGTCCTATTAATTTTGTTATCCCTAACGTTCAACAGTTATCAAGAGTAAGTTCTTTATTCTTTGTGCTTGATGACGAGCGTAGAGATTAAATTAGCTGGTTAGCACCTCAGAGGACAAGGTTTTTGGCACAGAGAAAGAGAATCGGTAGAGCTAACTGTTAACTGCTGTCTGCTATGGAAGACAAGAGTAGAGTTAAATTAGGAGGTTAGCAATTCGGTTGTCGGCACAGAGAATGAGAATCGTTAGAGCCAACTGCTAACTGCTCTCTTCGATTGAAGAGTTTTGCCAATGGCTCCTAAACTGCTAACAACAGTATCTGTTATTTCTTGTCATTAGTAGTAACCTGCTAACACTAACGGTGATTAACTGCTAAAAATAACAGATCTGCTAATAGCAAACCATCACCGGCGCTAATAGCCTTGTTGTCAAAGCGGCGTAACAAATAAAAAATAATATATATATATATATATATATATATATATATATATATATATATATATATTTATATATATATGCAACCCATCCCTAGTAGCACTAAATATCGGGTACAGATATTAGTAAAACTTTCACTTTAAGAATCAAATCCCAATAAGAATGCTCTCTGTATGTATTGGATAAGTATGCATTGGAAATGTATTCTTAAACATCTATATTTTAATTAGTAAGTAATTTACCTCGCTTTGCTATCTTATAAAATGTCCCTTACTGACACAGCTCACTCAAATATAAACAAAAAAACAAAATTTTGAGGAGAGTCATATATTCAAAGGGCTGTAACTTCGCTCCAAATGGAGCAATTGAGTTCGTTGCAGTCTCAAACAAATTTGTATTTTTGAGCACCGAAAAGGCAGTGTACAGGAAATAGTCTTTTTTTTTTTTTTATTAACGACTTGAATTAAAGTATTATAGTGTAAAATATCCTAAATTATGAGTTTTGGGGCGATAGGCTTAAACCTTTGAGGTGCTAGCGTTTTTCTGACCCCAGATTCGGAATGAGTGACACAAAAACCACAAATAAACATGGTCTGCTCTCTGAGTATGACTTTTTCTGTGTGTATGGCTGTGTTATTAACTAAACATTATCCCATAATTCTTGAATGGGTCATAATCCTTAAATCAATTATACATTTATATTTATTATTCTTATGTTTGACTTTATTTACTTTATTATTTTGCTTTTAGGTTTATGAAGCAGCAAAACAAGCAAATGCAGATAATTTTATCCAAATATTTCCGGAAGGCTATGACACATTAGTTGGAGAACGTGGCATATCTGTTTCAGGTGGTCAAAAACAAAGAATTGCAATTGCTCGAGCTCTGATTAAAAAACCGTCTGTTCTAATTTTAGATGAAGCGACTAGGTAAAATTTATGTTCATTATATTTGTTTATGTGGCCGATCTGTTATATAAGTAAAGCAGAATGCTCTGAGATGGTTCAAACTCAAAAATTCATAATTTGACTGTCCTATACCTAAACCAGCACTAATGGATATTTACTCTTTTTTATATGATACTGTTGTGTTGAGGGCCAGAAATTCGTAGAACACAATTATGTATCTCTTTCAGTCTTCATACCTTGGAACTGAACTGATTTTTTCACAATTTTTTCTCCCTCACACCGAAAGGAATCCCATTCATTTTATGATCTAGAAAGGTACCTGTTTCAAGAGACTGCTATTTTTGTTAGGTAACAAAAATAACTGTCACTTCATAATCTGTGAGTGTATAGGACGAGACCTGGCCCAAAGTACTTTATATATCATATCAATTATATGTACATACTTCATATATAAATATCAATTAAATTACCCATTAAAAATTGTCTGACCTGAATCCATTTTTTGTTGTAAGAATAGCCTTAATATCTTTGAAAATGGTCCATCAGTTATGTGGTATGTTATCATTTATAAATTTAGTAAATGATATTTAAAAAATCCGACTCGCAGGAACTGTGTCATCTTTGTGCAGTTCTGTTTTCAAAGAGAAAGAAGATTTAAGGCGCCACAACAGGAAACTAACAGCCAGAATGCCCCTGGAAGCTGCTCAGAGCTGACCGGAAGTATACCAGAGAGGACCGAAAGAGGACCAATAGTGGACCGGAAGTGAACTTTGAGTTGACAATATGTTTAGTTGTACCTATAGCTAAAGCGAATTAGCTATTAGCTACAACAATACTTAAAATATCATAACTAGCATAGTGATTTGCGCCCTGCTGGCGCTAAGTGCTAATTTTTACCACTGGGTTTATACAGTAGCGCTAAATTAGTGCTGAGATATTAGGTTTTAGTGACCGCTTATTTTTTTCCAACCTTGCTTCCATAGGAATTACCTTCTTATTGACTAATCCATCTTCTCTTCCATTTTTTTCCTGATAGAAAGAAGTGTTATTAAATGTACTAATATTTTCTTGACCAAAACACTATAAAATTAAATATTAAGGATTACTCTTTCGTGTTTTTTATTCACCCTTAGGAAGGGAATTATTAATATGCACTGAAATTACAGAATGTGAATCACATTTTTTTTTCTTACCCCTTTCGATGCGACACCTGAGAATACTCGCCGGAGAATGCCATGCCTCAGAGGCGACGCCCAAGTATTCTCGCAGGAGAATGTCGTGCTCCAGAGGCAACGCCCGAGTATTCTCGCAGGAGAATGTTGTGCTCCAGAGGCGACGCCCGAGAATTCTTGCCACATCTGTAACCCTTGATTGTGAGCCCTCTTTAGCCTTGAGTGTGTACAGAATGCTCTAGGGGACTGAGCACTCTGTACACGCTCAAGGTGAGGGGTACAGAGTAGGAATGGGGGATAATTTCTAGCTTAACCATTAACTGGTAACATACAAATTTTGAACATTATTAGTAACGTGCGTCTGTGAGACATGTGCATGGTAGAAATGTTCTTAGGGGCTTTCTTTTAGTGAAAATGTAAATAATAAAGGAATATAATTATAATAATTAAAAAACTATTTTAATTGCTACATTTAAAATTCACGTCTAAAAACAAACAGAAATTCTAAATAAGGATCAGAAAGTAATTCATCACTCTAGAAGCACAATAATTGCATATTTTCGTTGAACACTTTTTAGATACAAAAGTTTGGTTTAAAAAGTAAATATAAGTTTAGAACTTTATTGTAAATAGTTATTAGCTTTAAGGAATAGTAGATAAATAATAATTTAAAAAAATGGTTTAGGGTTTTATAGTGAATAGTAATTAGGTTTAGGAATTTGTACATAATAGTTAGCTAGTATAGATGTAGTTATTAGATAGAGGGCTTTGTTTCTAAATAGTTTTAAAAAAATATTAGATGAAGGAATGTGTATATAATAGTTTAAAATCCCCCCCCCCCCCAAAAAAAAGAAAAAGAAAAATTAGAGCCTAGTATAGACGAAGTTATTAGATTTAGGGCTTTGTTTGTAAATAGTTATGTATATTTTAGCGCGGTTACTCCCTATCTCCATAGGCCTTACGACGCAATCCGGAAGTGCCGACTAGAAACTTTCACGTTTCAGACCCTATAGATCACGAAAATATAGGCGGCCCAAATTTGTATATATATATATATATATATATATATATATATATATATATATATATGTATATATTTATATATATGCTTGTCTGTTCGCGCTCTAGCAAGCTCAAAAATGGTCCGATTTTAACGAAATTAGGTACAAATCTGTCGTCTAATTTGAAAGGTCAAGTTCGTTAAACAGTAGAATCCGCCCACTAGAAGATAGTGTTTGGGGCGAAATTCGCACAAAAAAATCTAAACGCTTACGTTTTTGAGTTTATATGCTTGCGGGTACTTGTTTTATAGGTTTCTTAACATAAGAAAACGAATGAAACCATTTTTAAGGAGATCTCTGTAACCGTTCCTGAGAAAAGTGGAATCAATGTTTTTGTAAGTCATTATATTTTTCTGAGTACTTAGAATCGCGGGGTCCAATTGAAATATTTTCTAAAACTTGGAAATTAATCCAAACTAAGATATTTAAATTTTGGTTATATTTAGAGTTAAGGAAGTATGCGAAAAAAATTATTTTATTAATAGACATGAAAAGTTTTCGGATCTTCATACATTTTTCGTAAATATTTCGATAACGGTTGGGAAATCATGCTTAGTGGAAGGTGACTATTCGAATGCTTAATAAATTCTCTACAAAAAATGGTTCTGAAGCAATATTCGATGGGGCAACGTCAATCAGAGATATAAGCGCTTAAAACTTAAAAAGTGTTTGTTTTGAAAGTGTTTTTCTCTTTGTTTATCTCACTTTTTAATTGGTTGTTTCTTGTTTTAAATTTCATTTATCAGTAAAATTAGTATAGTAGTCAAATAAGCTAAGAAACTGTGAAAGTTATTGGTATAAGTTTGGAGTGGCTGTGGTAATCAAGATGGCAGTGGCTAATCATGATGACGTTGTATGTTTTGAATTCTCCTGTCTATATAACCTTCCTCATAGCCTCTAACTGAAGTTATCGTTATTTCTTATTTTATAGAAAGATTTAACCCACGGCAGAATGGAATTTTACTGCCATGAAGCACATATTTACAGTCGATTATAACAGTAATACGAATTTACTAGTAAAACTAGATACTTAAAATGACAAATAATTTTTGGTTGTTTAGAGTAGAGCCTTCTTAGCAGTAGTCGAAGAGTAAGTACGTTTTCAGTACATAATTGAATTGACTTATACAGATTAAGAATTATCCGCTTCTGTGTAAGTTGGCTACTGTCAGTTTCCTGTGATTTGTGATGCTAATCTATTCCATTTCTTCGAGATGTACGTAACCGCGCTAAGATGATGCAGTTCCTGCGAGTCGGACTTTTATTAGTTATTATGAGTTATATTTTAACTCCACCAATGAAGGTCCAAAGCTCTTATGAAATAGGATGATGGGAACATTTGTCAAAAGGCTTGAAATTAAAGTCTAAGAAAAAAAAAGACAGGTCTGTACGACCCTCAAAGACATTCCCCCCCCCCCCCCCCCCCCCCCCGCCTTCAAAGACATTACCCTCCCTAGCCCGCATCGCATCGATAAGGTTAGGATGCTTGATATCACACACTTCAGCACCCATGCAATCCTTTTTCATTCACACTGCCCATCCTTTTTCATACACACTGCAAGATGTTCTTGATTATTTTGTTTTAAATACTAAGAAAATTGTGGATATTTGCAATTTTTATCAATGTCACTGATGTAAATTTAAGAGAGGAGAGCTCTTGACCATTCGTTGTTAATGCTGGTCATACCAATTTGTTCTCCTTTTAAAACTATTGTTGAAAAAGTATTTACAATTTACAGTCTAATGTTCTGAAATACCTTATTGTGCTTCAGGTTCCTTTATACCTCACTTCAGTATATGTATATTCAGCTGTCAATCAGTGTTTTTATTATATTTCAAAAACAAAATTTATATTACTGCTTCAATTAATTATTGATTAAAAAAATTAATTTACATAGAACTATGACCATTTAGGGTTATCCAGGTACGTTTATAATTACATGAACAAATGCTGCTGCCCACATTCTTGAGATTGGAGAATCCAAAGAGGTGATATTTTTATTGCGATTAACAGATAGCAAAGAAAGAATTTTTGCTCTTTGAGCATTTGCATTAAAAACAAGAAAACAAAAAATTAAATATTATACATTTTTGAAACCACATAAACTTTGATTTAATTAAGAGATCTCTTTATCAAATGATTAAAACATATTTTCACACTGATGCTGTCTAACTAATGCACCAATTATGAAAAAAAAAAAAATAGTGGCTATCGATAATACTTTTCACATATAATTTTTTTTTCTTTGTACTTAGAACATCAGAATTTTGAAAACTAATGATTTGAATTATTTATCCAGCTCGCTTGCAAGTATGTTAAATTTAGTGAAGGATTATAGTTATATTTATTTCTAGATTGAAAAACATTTTTTAAATAAATATTAACTAATAATTGAAACATTTCATTAATTTCAATTTCAGTGCTTTAGATCCTGAGTCAGAGAAAGTGGTACAAGAAACACTAGAAAAGGTATGTCAGGGTAGAACTGTATTAATTATTGCCCATCGCCTTTCTACTGTTCAAAATGCTGATTTGATTGCAGTTTTAAATAAGGGAAGCATTTTAGAGGTATACAATTCTTCAGTTTAGATTATTTATAAATTAATTTTCTATACATTTCTTTAAGAAATAATTTATATATTTTGAAAATAATTCACATTTATTTTCGAGATAAATAATAAGAATTGGACATTGTTTTCCTTCTGAGTAGACATTCTCATTTTTGTTCCATTTGAAATATGTGACAGTTAATTTTTTTATGAGTTCAAAAGTGATGGAATATAATATCATAAGTTTTGTACATTCTTTATTAGTTTTTTTATGACTTTTATAATCTGTTACATTGTTTTCATATTTGTTTTTCCTGTTTGTAAATGCTATAGCTGAAGAAGGCTACCAAAGAGCAAGTTGACGAAACATTCAAATATATTCTTCCAGAAATCTGTTGTAACACTTGATTCGTATCACTCCAATGGCTAACAATATTCACATTGATAAGAATACAATGCCTTGTGACTTACATGCTTCATTTCAGTCTTTTACAAGATTGCAAAGCCTTGCATAAATCAAAAGTTCCTTAAGGTGGGACTCAGCTATTTCCTCCGTTTTTATAATAGCCCTGCCAAAATGCATCAGCCTGGTAGAGGCAAATGCCTCTCATTCACTAAGAATGTGCTGTGGGGTCCTTTAAGGCATAAAGGACAGGTAGGTTCTTCTATAAGTCTCATTGTGTAGAGGTGTTTTCTAGTCAGCCTTAACTTGTAGATTCAAGGTCAGAGATTGGGATATAAAGAAAAATGACCTCTGTTAAAATTTAATAATTTGTTTTTACAGCACACTGACATCTGAGCCAATAGTGGCGAAAATGTTAATGATTTTAAAAATTAATGATTTCTCTTTCCCATGGATTATCAAAATGTATATATGTTTAGTTTAGATGAATGTACAGGGTGTCAGAAAAATAATGGTCATCCGTTGGCCAGATGATTCTCCAATGTGAGATCGGAAAAAATAACCCCAATAAGTTATGAGGAAGAAAAAAGTCAACGGGAACATAGGTGATAAATGACTCTTTATGGTCGAAATGACCATTAACAACGTATATGTGCGCATTCCATTCCAATTGACAAATGGTGGCCGATTTTGATAATTTTTTACATGTTCTACTAACATCCCCTCACGCAAAAATACGTCACTTGAATTTTTTAAAAAAGCACCTTCCAGTAGAAACAAATTATAAGTATATTGAAAAACGAGCCCCTCAGCGGCAATCATTGGAAGACCATAACTCATATTTTACAATTGACAGGAATGCCTTCATGAAGTTATTCTCGAATCTTATCCAGAGCTTTATTGTTTTGGCATTAGATAGTTTAATATACTTATGCTATTGGTAAGGATTAAGTAATTAATATTTTTAGTAAGATTTCTTTTAAAAGTGCTATTATTCTTTTATATATATATATATATATATATATATATATATATATATATATATATATATACATATATTTATATATATATTTTTTTTTACGGTGTACCGATCTCTTGGCCTTAGCACAGTCTTTTAAATACTTAAAAGTATTATTATTCTTTTAAAAGTATTATTATTTCAAAAAGTATTTCTTGTTTTTAAAAATGTTAGTAGATTAATATTATGCATTCAAATATTAATGTTTTTTGGTCATGTTTTCTTTTGTAGATGGGGACACATGAATCGTTAATGAAACAGAAAGGAGCTTACTATAGAATGATGAGTCAGCAACAAAACTCAAACTCGTCTAGGTTGTTTAGTTCTGGTTAACTCTTATGTATTTTGTTTACGGTTCCTGTGATATTTAGTTGAATATTATCTTTCATAGCAAAATATCTCTTTGTTGTAATTTGTTATATATTTTTGTTTAACATCCTTATTTCTGATGATTTTTTTTTTTTTTTTTTTTCATATTTCACAAGATAAAATAAAAATGTACAAATGAGCAATATCAAATATGTTCTATCGCTTTCGATTAAAAGAAAAAAAAAAGTCATTCCTTGGAAGTTGATTTACAGTGAATTAATCCTGACTATTTGAATGATTTGTTTTGATGAAAACTGATTTGGTGATTTTATGTTAAATGGGAGAATTGTCAAACGACTGAACTACTATACAGAGTAGTTACAATCTAGTTTCTAACTCTTGTAGAAATAATAAACATTAAAGATAGAGTCAACCTATTCATATTAAAAAATATACCTGGCAATTTGTCTGTATTTTCTGAGAAACACAATAAAAAAAAAAACTTGGCTAGTTGCTGATTATTAAATAATTGCTCATATAATTATTTATCGAGATAATAAACTGAGCTTTATTTATTTTTTATATCATTCCGTGGAATGGCTAGACAAATATTTCTGTTACAATATTGGTTTTATGATCCATCCCTACCTTAAATAATGTAACTAGATAATACTCTTTTTGACATTAGCTTCAAGTATTTAATATGATTTATTGGTAAATGAAGTATACTTTTAAAATATGTACAGAACATATCAGGATAGAAGAGAAAGGGCGAACATAAAAAATCAACTTTTAAAAAAAAGTTTTCCTGAGTCAGAAAGATGTAGTTAACAGAAGGCATTGCATTATTTTTCTGTTTCACCCTAAATACTTGCACAATTTTAAATTAAACTGAATATTCCCATCTTCTACAAAAAATTCAATGTTTCATTTTCCTGGAGGAGCAAGGGCGAGCTCCGAGTATGAAACCCCTCCTAGCTTTTTGTTACCCATAAATCATTCGTATTATCAACATTGAATTTCAATTGCATACTTTTTCAATCAGTATTCTATAGAGTAAGCATTTGCCCTTGCTATCTTGAAGTACTTCTAGAACTTAGACTTCGATTTCCCATCATCCGGATTTTGGGATTCGCCATTTCTCTTCCAAGGTATGATATAACCTACATAGAATTAATCTATAGGTATTATTTAAATTCAAACTTTAATATGAGGATATCTCAAGACTATATTTACCAGAGATTTAGCCCATTTTCGAGGGTGGATAGCTCAGTGGTAGAGCACTCAACTAATTTTCTGAGGATCTGAGTTAAAAACTCGAGTACTCTGAAAATGATTTGGGGTCCTAGACCCACACAGCCTTTAATAAAGTTAAGGAGAACCTGCAAAGAGGAAAATCAGGTCGCTGGAGCGTCGTAATAACCACTCTATCTCCCTAGTGTGCCTTATGTTCATTTTCTGCTCCTCTGGGCACTTGTGGCCTGTTATGAGGCTGTTTTTTTGTTGTTGTTTGTTATATTTATTTTTTTGAGACAACTTTATTAAACTTGTTAATAATTCCTTTTTCAAAAATCCAAATAGCTGTATTCTCATAAGTTTTATCTCTGGCTTTCTTAGAATTTAGCATTTTACGGTCTCTCAGAACCACATATTTTGTTTGTTTATTCAGCAGTTCACATGTCCAGGTTTCGTTGTCCTTATGCATTGTCGAATTCAAGTATGGCCAGAAAGGCTTGAAAAGTGTAATTTTTAATTACCTAATTTAGAAATTATATTTATTGATTTTGTATTTTTATAAATGGAGGCCATGTGGCCGCGAGTGCTGAAGCATGCTTTTTTTGGAAAAAAGAAAAGGCATCAGCCTTATCCTGGCTAGAAAAGGGTGGTAACCTGTTACCACATCATTTAAAATTTAAATAAATAAATAATTTGTTTAAAGAGGAATATTTTATGAATATTGAGTATCATATTTTCAAGAAATATTTATGTATCCTAAATCAGAATAAAGAGGGTTTTTTTCTCATGTATTTTGTTTTAATAAGGTGCAGTCATTTTTATTTTTATTTAAATTTGCTTTTGAGATTTATACTTTCTCAGGCACTCTATTATTAGCTGAAGCATAAAAGTTAACCATCCACAAATACAATCCTCAAGTTCATCACCACAGACATAATTTATTATATGTTTTGCTCATTTATTTTTTGTATTTTCATAGTTTTCTGGATTTTTAAAGTAATGTACTTTAGAACAAAAGATAAGCATTAGGGTTAGAAGTTTTGGTACTTTTTTTTAGTAGGTTTGATTTTGTGGAAACCATACATACTTACCTCTATGGAGACTTCACAGTAGGTCTGCCATGCTTTAGCCTAGGCCTGTAGGGGCTACTGCCTCTCTGGGCCTGGGTTAAATCAGCCCCTCTTGCCTGGTGTTGACCTCTCGACCCTCTATCCCTATTACTACCTTGTGTATTTTCTAGAACAGAATTTTTTCCCCCTACCTTTGATCCTCTAATTTCGTAATACTGCACTATACCAGTTTTTTTTTTTTTTTTTTTTTTTTTTTTTTTTTTTTTTTTTTTTTTTAAATAAACAATTTTAAATTATGATAATATATGAATATTATGATATTGAAAATAAAATGTAAAAGAACCATTTTAATTATTTTTTTTTCTTTTTAGATAGATTTCTTTTTTTAATTTCAAAGTAAAATGGAATAGGTATATTATTCATAGACAACAAAAATTATAATTATGTTTCATCCTCTTTTTTGATGAAGGGCTTTGCACCGCCATTGGCAGAGCTAAAAACGTTTATTTATTAATTTTTCCTTGTTTTATTATTTGATGCATTTTAAAAATGAGTTTTACTATGCTAAATACTGAAGCTCAGCACTACAAAGAGTTACAAATAATGAAAAGAAAAACTAAAATGGACTCGACTTTTCCACGCAACAAAATAAAATAATTTTTGTTTTGTTTTTTACGGTGCATCAACATCTAGGCTGTTAACGCAAAATAAAATAATATTACACAAACAAGTACCTTGCATCTAGACTTCTAACTGAATAATGAATATTCCTCCCAAAAGTGTCTGGAACTTGTAAAAAAAGACAAGCTTGAACAATAGCACTTATAGAGAGTGAATGTAACTTGGGAAACCCTATTGTAAGCATATTTGTCACAAACAGCATGCCAACTCTACTTATCAGTGGCTAGTGGTTGTTATTAACTTCTCAAATTATTGCTAGAGTGGAACCGAGTTTCATTGGCTGCAGTCCTGAACGTACTGTAGAAGAAAAGTCAATTGCTAGTTATCTTGTTACGGACTATGGAGAACAAGCACCTACAAACGTGTTAACACGTCTGCAGGCCCTAGAGTATAGATACACGCAGATAAGTTATCTTTCCTGGAGGAGCTTACCCTTATTATTTGTTAATGTCCTCTAGATAGTTTGCTTGTAAGATTTTAAAAATATGTTGACACTTATATATATATATATATATATATATATATATATATATATATATATGATATTTATTAGAATATAAGTGTCAACATATTTTAAAATCTTACAAGCAAACTATATATATATATATATATATATATATATATATATATATATATATATATATATATATATAAATTAAAAGAGAATGTTTTTGTATATTAAACAATCATATTCTGTATTGGAAAGGTTTATACATTTATAATCACATGTTAGTTTTATAATAGTTTATCCATCGATGCTTGGTTGTATTTTATTGACATGTGATACAGAGTAGATATTCCGTCCTTCTGGTGTTAATTGATGCCTTAATAAGTTAATTTTATATTGCCAATGAGATTTCTTGGGATGTGGTATTTATTCAGAACGAAAAAAAAGTCCAAATTATAATAAATTCATTTTATAACATTAAGAAATCATTTGTTCAAGACAATGTACATAACAAAAAATAATGCTCAAAAATATTTGCATAAAATATTGGCATTTATTTACAGTACACTTATATAATGTAGGAAGTGATGCAGTGGCTAGAATATTACATATAGGGCAAGGCACATTTTTATCAATATATTTTTTGGTATATTTTAAATGTTAAATTATAAAGATTAGTGAAGCTTTGATCCATTTATTAAAATAAAAACAATTCCTTAAGTAAGCAAACCTTAAAAACAACGATATAAACACACAACTGTATAAATCTGTTATTTATTCTTGAATTAATAAAAAATAGGTAAGTCTGCTTATTTCTTTATACATTAATTAATTACAAAAGTGTGTCGTTAGACAGATAATTTCTAGTAGTACTGCATTCTTTAAAATATTAAATCGATTGGGAGTCATTTATTTTAAAAGAATGACACTCATTTCTATCCTGTAACAAATGCTAACTATTTTTAATCAAAATTCTTAAACTAGTTAATTGTCATTTTTTTTTGATAAATTAGACAAAAATATTTTTTCAAGGACCTAATATTTTTATATAACATTTTAATATGTAGGTGTTTCTTGCATGGTGTTATTTAAAAACATTAATGGGACATAATAATTTATTATTGTTAGCCTTGCCCTATATAGTCTCCATTGCTTACATTAAATTAAAAATAAAATAAATGTATTTATATTTACAAGGTGCAGAAGTGCAACATTTAATAAAATTTGTTTCTTTTAAAGAAATATCTCTAAATAACCTGATAATATACAAAGAGATTCATTCTATTTTCAAATAAATAAAAATTAAACGTACTTTCTATATTCATAATACTACCACTGGTTAATAAAGTGCTTAATATAAGCAAAAAATATCACATGATCAGCCCATCTCCACATATAACATCTTATCTATGTCAAATTATAAATATCATTCAAATAAATAATTATCAGCAGTTCAGGTAAAAAAAAAGTATATCCATGTTGCCTTTATGAAACTTAAGGCCATAGCCTTATGAAATAAACATGAACACTCAGTCAAAGAACAGTAATACAATTTGTGTTAGTGTGTCCTTATTATAGGGCTTCTTATTAACTATAAATCCATTAATTTCTTAAATTTCAGAAATTTTTTTTATAGTCTGAAGACCAAAAAAAACACCTCACTATACAGTTTCACTACCTTTATTTCATTTTACTTTACCTTCAGCCTTTAACATGAATTCCTACATTTGAGTAAAGGGTCAGTTAATTATTACTTAAATTTCAGTTAAAGTAATTCAAGTCACAGATCTACACTTGTCTTTTATCAGATGCCATAACACATTTATTGTCTTTATATATTCCTATCATTCATTAAGTGTTTGTGGCTGAAGCATGCCTTTGCCAAAATTCTTTCTTTAATATTATTACCTATTTATTATTTATAAAATGTTATAAAATTATGGATTCATCAGCTCTGAAAAATTGATAAGCTACTCTATGGAAAAGGTAATGTTAATTTTAATTTATTTACCTTTGTATTATTAATCATATGTTTTTTTAAATCATGAAATGATTTTGTAACATTAAATTTTTGTTTTAGGTATAATTTAAATATCCATGTATTACAATGTAATATTTCCTCACTATATAAGACTAGCTTATAACTTCTTATGAAATTGTTTTACAGAAATAATGAATAAAGTAAACTTCCTCTAATTCGGCATCCTATGGTCAGGCTCGCTTGATAATCCGGCACGGCAGGGGTGTCAAGGTCAAACATGAAAAGTGCTTCTCTTTAGTTCTTATGCATCAATTCCGCAAAATCCTCACCCCAACGACCCCGTGATGCCCGAAGGGGTCCTAGAAACATTTCCGGGAACCCTCTCTCTGATCAAATATGTACTTGTTGCCCTTTCAGTTTATAACTTTTGCTCGACTGAGACCATCTTTCTCAATGGGACAATTAAAATAATCAATTATGTATACATACTTTTTTGTATTCTAACAGTGTGCAATTTTATTTTACATTAAATATGCACTAATCTTATAGTTTACATTTTGTTTATTTTCAACTCTATCCATTGTTTTTGACATACATCCAATAATCCGGAATATTTCATTATCCGGTATGCTTCAAGTCCTGAACGTGCCAGATTAAAGGAAGTTTACTGTAGTATTGTAGGACAGAATATATTAGAATATATGCTGTTTTAGGGTTTAGTCACTGAAAGCAAACCAGAAACACTTTTTATAAGAAATTGTAGGCTGGTCTGTAGGAAGTCAAGATTGTTGTACCTTCAAATAGCATGTCATGTATATCTTGGAGATGCTCTTGAGCAGCCCATGGGTGGATCTACATTGGTACTAATAGGTTTTCAGCCTTGTGCCCCATGTGTCCATGTATCTCCATAATTTGATTATCATAAGTGTTTAATACTTATTCAATAACAAAGAAAATTTATCATATATTAAAAAATAGTTGTTATTAGTTATATTTCAATGAAGCCCCTCACGAACATCCACTTATTATGATGGGTATATGAGTATACATACTGTGTTTATAATTACAAGGTAAATTATTAAATAATGATTGTTTTCCATTACCAATGAACAATTATTTAAAAAAAACTTTACTTATTTATGTTGGCTTTATTTAAGTGTGTATCATCATATCTTTAACATGAGTAACAAACTCTATTTACCCCTAAATGGAGGAAACAGTAATATGAGGCAGCCTGAATATTATTTACCATTACTAAATACACTGTGCACCAAAAAGAGAATTTAATATATTATCTGTCTGGATTCTTGTGACCAAGAAGAATTTGCATATTTAAATATGCTAAATATAGATTTTGAACAGTAATGAACAAACTTGTTCATTACTCTTCAAAATCGAATAAGTTTAGCAGAGCAACACACTAGTCATTTAAACGACTAACTTAATGTTACTGGCCTAGGAATTATGGGAGCCTTACAATAACACACTAATTATGGATTCCAATTTCGAGGTGCCTTACAGAAAAGTCATATAAAGAGGAGTACAACTGGAGATTTTGTCACATAATATTCACTAACTTCAGAAATTGAGCAGACAAGTAATGAATTACTAGTTTAAATGATCTTGCTAAGCAAAACAATATATATATATATATATATATATATATATATATATATATATATATATATATATATATATATATATATATATATATTCTTTTTATGTTACCTTCTCAGATACTCTTTTCCAGATCCTTTATATACAAAATTAAAAAGCACTATTCTTCAGTCTTTTTTCTGAACTCATACAAGTGACAAATATGTATAGTTCATATTGTGTAAATCAATATACATTTAGAACACATTTATTAACTGCACAATATAAACTTGTATATTAAAACATCCATTCTTAGTCATTATTACATTTTGATTGCACTTGACCAAAAGACAGGAAACAAAAAGAGAAACACACATACATTAAAAGTAATCTCCTTTTGAAACAAATATACATAAGATAAAACTTAAGTTCTTTATAAATAATCTACATTTCAAATAAAATCAATTTTATGTTCATGCACTTTTATACTAAAAACAAAAACAATAGAAAGAGTCTATAAATATAAGGAATTATGTCCGATTATAATTAAAAGAAATCTGATACAGTACTGGGAATGCAAATGATAATTATTTTATTAATTTTTCTTGGATCTGTGATCTTTTTAATTTACATGCCAAGTGAATAAAACTTGCATTACATATGAATACATCTGCCCCAAATATATGCACTACTCATCAAAGCAGATTAACTGAAAATTATTGGCATACTATGTGAATATCTCAAAAAAGTATTTTTATTTTTTTATTTTTTTTTAATGTTTTAACATTTTATATAGTTTTGTTCATTAAATTGAAGTTTAACACATTATATTCCCTCTTAGGTAACTGATTTTTAAATGTATTGTGTATTATTGGCAATGTAATAACCATTGGTTTTGTATTAACCAAATATGGTTTCTACTATTTACCGTCATCTGTGGTAAGTTCAGACAGGTAGTGAATCGCACTGGAAATCACTGCTCTGGTGATTTACTGCACCGTGCAATATTGTCCAAACTCGTACAACCTATCCGAACTCACCTCAGATGATGGTACTTACTTTTAAATAATTTGTGTATAATGACATTTTAAGTAGGCCTGCTATTAATTTTGATGTACTTTTATATGAGGAATTCTATTATCAAAAATAACAAATTAATATAGTCATTTTAAATGTTTTTGTTATAAATTAGTTTTGGTAACTGTTGATTTTTTATTAGTATATCTTTTTACATTCACTAATGTTTTGTTGGCATCAAATGTTTATGAATATGTATACTCACAAATGCATGTAAGTTTGAGTTTTGGGTGCAAGAGCTACAAGAATATCACAAAATGCTTTATAGGCTATGAAGTGTAAATTTTTCAAATGCAATATTTACAGGAAAATAATTTTTATTACTCTCATGCAATAGCAATGCAATGAACTGTTGATTAATAATGTTTACGTGTGTGCATTTCTTGTGTAAATCTTCCAGATCACGTTTTCAATGCAATAGATTAAAATATAAACAATAAAATAAAAACAGTATATTACATAATTGAAAATGCTACTTATTTAACAGGACAAAAACAAATGTTAATCTACTTTTTTGTGTGTGTTTTATATACTTCTATTTGCCTGATTATATATTGCATGGAATTGGCATGCTCTGATATTAATTGCTAGTAACTTTAATGTCTCAAGATATTCTCTTAACTTATTTATAATAGTTAATGGAATTAGTGGCTTTGGCAAGTTTTTTTCATACAATGAATATCCAAGCAGTAAAGATAAGTTATTTATGTATTTAATATATTTGTTTTAAATACATGCTAAAGGTTTTATGTTATGTTAAACATATGACAAAATACACTTCTACACATGAATATCATAGATATGATTTCTTTGGAAAATGCTATATTACAATATTTAATTTTATTATTCATATTTTTTCTAATTAGGTTGGACAAATACATTTTGTACGTCTCTTTTGTTTAAGTACACATTTAAATATCTCATAATACACACATATTTCATATTAAATAGAGTTAAAAATAATGTAGTAAAAAACTTCTAAAAATGTGAAGTTGCATGAAAGCTTTTTTTTTGCGATGAAATGTGCTGATCAAGAAGTTTTCTTTAAAAAATAAAACAAAACAAAATATATATGTTTATATGCGAACAATTTATAATTACATGATGATTGATGTTTTACTATTTGCATTAAGAAAAATTTCTCAATGCTGGTTAGCCCATTGTCACAAAGAATGGTAATGGTGCAATAAGGAATCACTTGTCTCCATCCCATGGCTTGGGTATCCGCTACTCAGTCCGCTCTGAAAGAGAAATATAACCAATGAAGAAATAATTATCTTGACTATGTAACAAAATATATTAAATAATACAAATGTTATGTAGCATTGTATCTTTACATTATCTATATTCTTATTATTGTCATAACAAATTATATATTAAATAAATTCCCAATTATCTAACAAAGCATTTCATTTTTATTGAATTTTATTACTTTCTGGTGTTCCAACATTTCTTAAAGCTTGAAATGCCAGAGTTGAGGATAATGTGGTTAAATTGTAACTCAAGTTATTAAATTTTATTTGTTAAAAAAACTTATTGTTTGGTGATTTTTTTATATGGTTTTATAAATATATATATGTATATATATATATATATATATACATGTATATACATATATATATATATATATATATATATATATATATATATATATATATATATACTCATACATACATATATATACATATACGTATATATTATATATAGATTATATAGAAGTTAACCATAGTATTAGTGAAACATTAATATATTATATTAATTTTTTCTTAATACTATGGTTCTCTATGGTTTAGTTTAATTATTATTATTGTTTTAGGTTGGCTAATACATTCTGTAAAAGACACTCTTATTTGGGTTACTCCCTGGCATGGAGCGGTAGATGTTTGGAGGTGAAAGAAAGTGGATTTGGTCTATAAACCACTTCTGCCAAACTGGGAAGTTTGGCTTATGGTTGTGTATTTATAAATTAAATTCAATATTGAAAAATTTCTTTCTTTTGGCCTCTCAGGAATTTATCAGATTGTGATGTCAACATCATGGAACAACTCAATGGCCCTAGAATTAAAAATGTTCTGTAAATAGATTTAATAATTTATACAATAAGTTGTTTTATCATTTTAAGAGCTCATGAAATCAGATTTATAATGTGAAATGAATCTCCCCATGATCTTTAATGAAAATGGGTAGAAATATATGAATTAGTTAGTAATGAATTTACTAATGAATGAATTTTCATATGAAGTTTCATAATTTAAGCTAATAAAGTGAATATCTAACTCTGTTAGCATCAATGGACTTACTCAAGTTAGGTTTTAAATAGTTGGAGAAAAGAGTGTTTGAGATCTTTCCTATCCGCTAAAAATTAATGGCTCATGGTTGAAGTTGAAAAAGTTTCATATGGCTATATTCTTCTTGAGAATGTTTGTCACAATGCATCCTCAATATGACATCTAGTTGTTAGCTACTCAGTCACTCACTGACTGAACATTGCAAATATAAATGCATGGGTGTATATAAGGGGGGGGGGCTTAGGGGGCTGCAGCTCCCCCCCTGACTTTTTTATTTGATCGGAAAAATGTGTCATAAAACCTTTAAAAATAAATTAAATAAGATTACTTAGTTCATACAAAATATTTTATTTTAGGTGTAATAGCGTTTTACTTGGCTAAAACTATTCCAATTTCTAAATTTTTAGTATTCCATACCCCAGAAATAGTACCTGTCCCCCTCCCCCGAAATTATTTCCTATATACGCCCATGTATAAATGTGATGTTGTCATACTTCTTTTCTTCCAATCCCTCTACATGTTCATGGAACATATCAGTTTAAAGTGTTCAGTTTGTGGTTTTCATATTATATTGTGGGGGCCACTGTTGCTGGCCCTTCAGAATCGTTGCCAAACACTTTCCCTGGGAAGAGCTCATCTTCAAATCCAGGTTTGGATATTACTGCTCAAACGATGACCTGAAAAAGTCCCTTTCTTGCCAACCCTACTCCAACATGAGCAAATGACAATGGATTTGTACCATTCTATCGAAAGGCAGATCTAATCTTTCAGATTGTTTACATGACAAGTTTCAAAAACCTTGTATATATTATCACCTAAATACTAGCACTTACAAATATATCTCTACTTTCCTAGCTCTTTTCGCTTACTGCCACTAAAATTTCAGACCTTCTCTAGATTTAAGGATTTTACCTATTTGTTATAGCATCGCATCAATGTATAAATTTGTTCTGCCTGTACTCTTTAATAGATCCGATTCCAGTCTACCCTGATTCTATTCCCCTCCTTCTGATCTTCAAGTCTAGGAATAACTATCTTCTTATTCATATAATTCTGACTATATGCTATTTTTTTGGAGTAGGTTTCCTGACGTTAAGCTGATATTAGATCTAATTAAATGGATGAAAGTATTGGATCTTACATGGGTTTGTGGTAATGCGGTCCTGTGTGGTAGATCAGAGGTATCTAGGGATTCACAGGAACTAGAGTCGAGCGCAGAAGTTCCCGCGCTCACTGCCTTGCTTCCGCCTCCTGTTGGTGGAGGGCTACCCCTGGAACATAGAAAATCTAGCTTAATTCATTTATATTGAATAAATGCCCACGAAAGAAATTATTTATTGATTGATTGACAGATAGGTCTGTAAAAATCTCGTGCTTGCTGAATGTAGATCTGCTATGCTTGTTTCAATCTATCCTGAGGTATTCACTACAACACTTATTCAGGCTAAAAGTAAAATGGCGAACCATCTCCTACAATGGCTACCTATACAATCAATATTGTCCAAAATATAAAAATCAATCATCTAGAAGAATATTAGTCATTTAAAACTAAAATTGTCGAAATCTAAAAAAAAAGAGTAGTTGCATTATTTATTATTATATTATCTTAAGTAAATTATCATATTTTAGGTACCTGATATTAATAATTAACAGCAACCTGTTCTCGGAATTGGTACTGTCGACTACGAATAACGTATTAATTTCCTCGCATTTAACACATTCTGAGGATTCGCACATATTGGAATGTAGTCCCTTGTACAATATTTTCAATTAGATGCATTGAAATCAGAGAAAGTTATTAATTCGTTAAAAATTATTTTTCAGGTTCAATAAACGAAGTTCTGCAATACAAGCAAGCATCCCCCCCCCCCGCTATTTCAAATTAAGTTAATGTTCACCACGTCTCTTCAGAAAGGTTGGGATCCAGTACATAGCTCTGTCTTAATGGCTGCCACGGCAACGTAAAAAAATAAAATCTCTTATCCAGATTGATCCCAAAGTGTTCCCACCAATTCTAAACATCTGTAGTGGACCATTAAATTTCTCGAGTAATTGGTAAAACTGAAGGACAGATTTTTATCAAATTTTGCACTATAACGTATTTTTATGCACTAAACACGAATCCGTTTAAAAAAAAGTTGCTCTCAACTATCAAAGAATTTATTAAGCACTAAAGTTCACTGTTATTGAGGTTAAAGTTGGCGTAAACTGCGTATTTGTAAACATGCGCATGTGCAGACATCTAACATTGGGAAACAAAGAACTCTCATTTGAAATGTTGATAAACTATTTATAACCTCCATAACATCGGAATTCTATCCATGTTGGAATCCAACGGCGAGTTGGATTTACTAGAGTTTTGATATCTTCTTGAGCATGCGGAAACGCATAGCACGACTGCCCAAAAGTCGTCCTAGACATTCTTCTTAATATGCATGTTTATTAAAACGCTGTTTACGCCAACTTTTATAACCTCCCATGGGCGTATATAAGGGGCGGAGGCTGAGGCGGCTGCAGCCCCCCCCCCGAAATTTTGATTTGATGGTAAAAACTTGCCGTAAAACCCTTAAAAATAAATTAAATAAGATCACTTAGTTCATAAAAAAATATTTTATTTTACGTATAATAGCGTTTTAGTTCCCTAAAACTATTCCAAGCTCTAAATTTTTATTTTTAGTATTCCATACCCCGGAAATGGCCTCAGACCCCCCCCCCCCCCCCCCGAAATTTTCCCAGCCCCTCCCGAAATTATTTTCTATATACGCCCATGCAACCTCCATAACAGTGAACTTTAGTGCTTAATAACTTCTTTCCTAGTTAGAGCTACGTTTTTTTTTAAACTGATTCGTGTTTAGTGCATCAAATTCGTTATAGCGCAAAAGTTGAAAAAAAAAAAAAAAAAAAAAAAAAAATCGGTCCTGAGGACGCTCCCCTTCAGTTTTACCGAGTAAGTTCTACACTGAAAGTGTCAACTTATCACACGCATGTTCTATCGAGGGACTCTGGCAAGCTAGCCATCCTGCCACGTGGATACGCTCGAGATGAATTATTAAAGTTTTCTCTTAAAAAAATTATATCCTCTTAAAATTTAGTGGGATTGGTTATATTTTAAAGATTTGAAGACCCACATTGGTAGTTTTGATGACTTTGAACAAGAAGCCGCCAGTCTTGTGAAATGAGTGAAATTGAAGACTGGGCATCGGCTTGTGACTACTAGGCCGAGGTAGAGGGAGGCCCCCTCCGAGAGATATCCTGTTACACAAACAGAGTGCACTATCGCTCCTGAAAATGCTGTTTCTAATGGCTCACCCTTACACCTACCCTATCCAGCCATCCCTATCCATTTACAACCCCATCGCTTCTTCGGCTTACATCTATTATCTTAACTTCTTTACAGGAAACGTTATAGGAATTGGCTTCTTGAATTAAATTTTCTCTCTGTACAAAATTTAACATAATGCTTTTCCAACATCTTGACACTCAATACTCATCATTGGCTGTAAGCCATTTAATACTCAGAAGATTATAAGCCTTACTCGTTACTCTAGCCTTTCTGATTCCGAAATATCTGCAGTTGTGCTTAAAAGCATCTAAAATTTGAAACCCCGGAACACTGTTTTATCGGCGAAAAAAAATCGTTGCGCTTAACGATTTTCGTTTGTGGGCTTCCTGCTACACTTTTTTTTTTTAAGTTCTTTAACGTAGGGAAACGAGTGAACGATTTTTAAGTCGACATATGTCCCCGTTTTCGACAAAAAGTGGATACAACTAGCTTATCTAACTATTTTTCGCTTGAAGTAATTAGAATCGTTGGATTCAGTTGAAATATTTTCTACACGTTTGACATTCATCCAAAGTAAGGTATTTAAATTTTGGTCAGATTAGGAGTTAAGGAAGTATTCGGGGAAAAAAAAAAAAAAAAAAACCATTAAGAAACGAGCAGACATATATTGTCTTAAATATCTCTAAAGCAGTTAGGTAATCGTGGTTGATAGACAGTGGCCATTCGAAAGATTAATAAATGTCCTACAAAAACGTTTCTGAAGTAGTTTTCCATGACGTTCGAATTAAATTAGGCGGTTCATTCTCGTGTATTGCAACGAAATACGGTAAACATCTTGGGGTATCTAAAAAGAAAGATGTGTTTAAAAAATAAACTAAATCGGTTAGTGAGAAGTTGGGGTTTAATGCGTATCACGATCGAATTAAATTAAGCGGTCGGACGTTGTTTGTAGCTTCTACCACTAGGGTCGCTGAACATTATGGTGGGCCGAAAAAACACACTTTTTTTTTTTATTTCAAAGTTGTAATAGTGCGGAAAAGGTGCGAATTGTATAGAGAAATAAAGAAAAAAATGTATTAAAATCGGTTGACATCTTTCGTTCGAACATTGGCTTTGAAATTTTTGACAAAATATGAAAAAAACTTCCTTTTTGCGATTATTTTTGAATTAGATGATTTCATAGTGTAACAGTTTATAACGTCTTCAAATAGAGTCTAATAATATTGTGTTTTAATTTGGTTTAGATCAGTTGATATCTTCCGGTCTCGCAAAAGCCCCCAAATGTGTGAACATAATGAAAAAGTTACATTTTTACGCATTTTTGGTGTTTCATAAATAATTAGTATTTAATTATTATTTAAATTTTAACGCTCATTATTATTAACTAAGAATTTTTGGACAGATTAGCATTACCCGGAACACTGTTTTATCGGCGAAAACAAATCGTTGCGCTTCATGATCTTCCGTTCGAGCATCGGCTTTGGCAAATCCGTTCGGAAATTTTTGGCAAAAGATGAAAAACTTTCCTTTTTGCGATTATTTTTAGAATTTTTGAATTAGATGATTTCTTAATGTAACAGTTTATAACGTCTTCAAATAGAGCCTAAACATATTGTGTTTTAATGGGAATAGTATGGAATAATGGGAGTAGTATTTTTTTTCACATGAACTGATAAAGGTAAAAAAAAAAAACAAAAAAAAAACTGTAACTTAGAAACAAAATTGTTAAAAAATGGATTTTAAATTAACTCTATTTCCGAATGGATGATAAGCAGTAATAATTGTCATTATTATTATCCATATTATCGTTAATAGACAGACAATAAATAATAGACAATATTTTTACTATTAAATTATACTCTTACTACATACTATTAAATTTTACTCTGACTTAATATACCTGTATTTTTTTTTGCCTTAGAATTACCAATTTTCTCAAAGGTTGACTAATACTTTATATTTAATTATATTATTAATTAAATAATATAGTATAATAATTATTATTATTTATTATACTTATTATCTATTAATTCATACTTATAATTTATTTTTTATTATTAGATTTACAGAATTATTTTCCTTTTTTTAACCACGTTCTACAATATATATATATATATATATATATATATATATATATATTAAAGCGCAGTTATACATAGGGGGGGGGGGGGGGGGGGGGGAATCAGTCCTGTAACAGGCCACGAGCGGCAGATACCATAGAGGTGTCTGATTTATGACCATAGGGGATACTAGGGAGATAGTGTGGTCAATACTATGCTCCGGCCGCCTGATTTTCCCCTTTGCTACTTCGACAGCTAGTGTCAGTAGCACCAAGGTACCCATTAATAAATTAATTAAAGACTGGTTTGGCCTAGTGACGGTCAGGTAGGCCGAATCCAACCCATGAACGAAGACACTAGAAGATAAAAATCTTTAGTGCTTGCTCGGGATTTGAACTCATGTCCTCCAGCATATCAGTCCAGTGCTCTACGACTATGCTAACCTCGTCCCCATTATACATAGGGAGTAAACACTAAATTGAGTTTTTATTTCTAACTTTATTGCTTGATTTTCAAATCTTCGTCAGTTCTTATTATCTTCATAAGCCGATATTAGGCTTGAAAATCATGCCGCTAGGTTGGCAATATAAAGTAATTTTTTGAATTTTAAACCTTGTTCAATATATCTAAACCAATAACTATTTATTGAATAGCCTTCAAAATTGCTCAGTCTTCCTATTATTGTCTGATTCATTCTAGCAAAAACATTTTTTTTTTCGATTATTTTTTCGCGGATCACGGTCGCCGCGAGCTGCGGTTTATAAAATACTAACTTTTCCCCCCTGGTTTCAGGTTACTCTCCGATCGGCTCACACCCTCTCCGCGCCTTTTTTATAATCCCGTTCGAAGCCTGGCTGTTTTTTCATTTGTCCCCAAGAGCTGGCTCCCATCGGTGTCGGGTGTCGGCCAGTAACCGGAGCGTCACCTTCTCACGACGACCTAGCCCCGTCCTATTCCCCCCGATCACTCTCCAAATATCCCTCAACTTCTGCTCACCTTTAAATTTATGATGTTAACTTTTTTAGGGCCGAAGAACACGATTTCGATGATATCAAGGTGTTGGAAAAGTCTCTACGATGCACAGTGGGATATTTGTGGTGATACATGATAAATATTATATTTCATGTATACGGTTAAGCTTTGAGATGTTCTTAGGTTCACCTAGGTATATTAGGTAAATTCTGAAGATCTGCTTGGATTTTGAATTTCGTGTCCAATTTTCATATCCAAATACCGCTGTGCCTTTCTGTAATTTCGGGTAGGCCATGGGGTCATTCTTGTTCGAGGTCCAGGGGGTAGGGCTTTAGTTTATTTGTGTAGTCTTAAAAATTTCAAGAATTTACCGTAAAAAGATTTTAGCTAAGCCGAGTAATTTAGGATACAAAATAGTAAGTCTTGCGATATATGAATCTAAAGTCAAATACAAGGCAACATCAAGGTCAGAAGTATGAAGAAGGTAACAAATCTTAGCTTTAGCAGCTACTTTTGAAAAGGTAGGTCGCTGAAATAAACAGTGAGGAAATTAGACTAAGAATCATGTCTACCAACAAAGCAAATTTTGGACTCTGTAGTAGCGGAATGTAGCCCCTCCGAAATTTTGATTTAATTGGTAAAAATGTATCATAAAAACTTAACTCAAGCAACATTAATCCCTTATCAGGCCGCCCTATGCTATTGCGCAGAGAGGTGGACGCCTAATCCGCCAAGAAGGCCCATAGAATATTTGAAAGGAAAGTTATGAGACGGATTTGGTCAAATAAATAACAAGGATCCTGAAATATTAGGTCAAATCGAGAGTTGGATGACCTGATGGAACATGAAGATATTTTAAGGTTTTCTAACTCTAGATGGAGAATTAGGGAATGTCGAATGAAAGAGTGGTTATAAAAGTTCTTCTTGAAGTATTTCCTAATAAAGAGGATAAGGAGAGGACCCCCATGTAAGTTAAGTGGATTAGTAGTGTAGTACAGGACCTTAGCAAAATTGGAGTGACCATCTTGAAAAAAAGCTATGGATCGAGACGGATGGCGAAGCATTGTTGGAGAGATCCAACTTCATCCTGGACTTTAGAACAGTTCAAGGAAGTTAGTTATTTCAGAATATTTTCGGCAAAATTAAGAAGACTCATCCTTTACCGCTCATTTAGAAAAATTATTCTGTAAATCTCACATCTTATCCATATTTACCATACATTGTTTGTCACTTCTACCACAAGGAGCGCTGAGCAGGGGCCCTGTATCCCGGTTCTCTGTTGTTATGATTGTGGCATGTTCCCTTTTTGCCTGTGGATGCTTTTATTATTCATCTAGATCAATACAAATAATGCGAAGTGTTTGTGTATTTATTACATAGTGTAGGAATTTCGTATACACAACACTCCGGTAGCAAATTAATTTAAAAAAATAATAATTGAGTCAGCTGTTGTTTTTATAGGCGTTTTAAGCAAATTATCCTGAAATGCACCTTACTCTTACGCAACGTTCGTTTTTACAACTTCAATGTCTCTCTAGTATATTTTAAATGATTTTGGCTTGTCCTTGAATTAATTCAGTTTCAGTTAATTTATTAGAAAAAAATTTGTTTCATTGTTTAATTTTATATTTTCTCATTGTTGGTACACATTTCTGTTGGCAAGAGAAAGTATTGAATTTTTTTCTTTCTTTTTAACCAGACGAGGTGTTTTTAGGTTGACATACATTTCGTTTTAGAAATTGGGGTATGTAGAAGGTGAAAATTGGAATGTGTAATTCATTACCTGTATTAAGAATGTAAGTTATAGCGAATAGGATTATTGTTTTCCTCAAACCAGAGAATGTTTAATGCTTTGCGGTGAGGCTCACCATTTGTTTTGTTAAGTACTCAGCGTTGCCTTGGGAACGGCGAATCTACTGCGCCTGTCTGGCAGCCATTCGAAATATGGAACCTCCTTATAGAATTTAATGGCAAATCTTTTTATGGAATGATTATCAATGGATTATGATGTTTACGGGCATCATAATCCTCTAAATGCGAAATTAATTCTTATACTAAAAACTGATAATGAAATAATTTTGAAAGAATTATACGTACTTCGGTAGATCGGAGATGGTTGTAACGCAAAGAAAATGGTCTGACGTTATTTCTGGATGGAGTTTTAGATGTATAGGGGTACGATTCCTAAGCCATTATAGTTTTTTTGATGAAAATGAAGATGGCTAATAAGATTGCTTGATCAGATAGGAGTTGAAAGAGGGACCCATTGGTGAAGTTGACAGAATAGTTTTGTAATGAATGAAATGCTTGCTTTCAAGATTTACTGATTAGTTTTGTGATGAATTAGGAGCTAATAGTCAGATAACAAATGAGGAGTTGCTTGACCAGTTAGGGAATGAATGAGGCAATGGCCGATAAGTTAGATTGATCTCGTAAGGTTGACTGATTAGTCATGTGATGAATGAGAGTAGATGGCTGGCGAGATTGGCTGACCAGTTAGGTAAAGAATGAGGAGCTGGCTGATAAAGATGGTTGATCAGTTTGGAGATGAAAGAGGAGCTGGCTGGTAAGGTTGACTGATTAGTCATGTGGTGAATGAGAGTAGATGGCTGGCGGGATTGACTGACCAGTTAGGTGAAGAATGAGGAGCTGGCTGATAAAGATGGTTGATCAGTTAGGAGATGAAAGAGGAGCTGGCTGACTGGTAAGGTTGACTGATTAGTTTTGTGATGAATGAGAGGGGGTGGCTGGCGAGATTGGCTGACGAGATTGGCTGACCAGTTAGGTAATGAATGAGGAGCTGGCTGATAAAGATGGTTGATCAGTTAGGAGATGAAATAGGAGCTGGCTGGTAAGGTTGACTGATTAGTCATGTGATGAATGAGAGTAGATGGCTGGCGGGATTGACTGACCAGTTAGGTAAAGAATGAGGAGCTGGCTGATAAAGATGGTTGATCAGTTAGGAGATGAAAGAGGAGCTGGCTGACTGGTAAGGTTGACTGATTAGTTTTGTGATGAATGAGAGGGGATGGCTGGCGAGATTGGCTGACCAGTTAGGTAATGAATGAGGAGCTGGCTGATAAAGATGGTTGATCAGTTAGGAGATGAAAGAGGAGCTGGCTGGTAAGGTTGACTGATTAGTCGTGTGATGAATGTGATGAGATGGCTGGCGAGATTGGCTGACCAGTTAGGTAATGAATGAGGAGCTGGCTGATAAAGATGGTTGATCAGTTAGGAGATGAAAGAGGAGCTGGCTGGTAAGGTTGACTGATTAGTCGTGTGATGAATGTGAGGAGATGGCTGGCGAGATTGACTGACCTGTTAGGTAATGAATGAGGAGCTGGCTAATAAAGGTGTTTGGTCAGTTAGCAGATGAAAGAGGAGCTGGAGAAAGATTTATTCGATTTACAATCCCGCAATGCAGCGATTTGCTGTTGGCTGGCACGCACACTGACAATTTTGATAATAAATAAATATTTTCTGATGTACAATATACAATGTATGTAATATATTTGTGTACATACGTATACATATCTGCACGCGCACAGATATTACATAGACATTCCATGTTGTTTGACGAAAGAAACATTAAACATTAATTTTAGAATGTGGAGCTAATTGTGATTTATGATACATCGGAATGACAAGGAATACATGTATTCAATATTATTTCATTTTTATATTTTATTATAAATATTTTTATTTTTTAAATATTGGTTTGTCAGGGCTACCTTCAGTCAGTATCTCTAGCTTGTCGTGTGGTATGTCTAAGTTCTTTGCAATCCGTCAGTATGTGTTTTATTGCCAATGTCACATTTCAAATTCTGCTGATTGGATCACCAAGTCGTCTCATTATATAAAATTAAGTTATTTATATAAATTATGTTTGGGGCCACTAATAGTTAACAACTATCACTGCTCCTGAAGAGGCATCAGCGAATGTGTGCCCGGTAGGATTCAAATTTTTCAAAATCTTTTTTATTACTACTCTTATGTTCTTTAATAATAATAATAATAATTTTCATGATTTCGGTATATGGCGAGTTGGTGGTCTGCGTTGAGCTCAAGAATAAGGTAAAAACGCAGCAAACAACGAGCTTTCTCTTAGTCTCAAGTCGAAATTTATGAAAGTTGGTATTCTAGGCAATAACACCAAACAACTACCATTTATCTTGTAGTTTACAGTAGATGTGTTAATTTTACACAAATGTATGCAACATACGAATACTTATACTGTGCCCTTCCTCTGTAAACGGTGTAAACCTCACTTGACGGCGGTCAGAATCTGGAATAACGGACGAAAAATGCCGATGTTTTACAACCTATAGATCACGAAAAACAGATCATTGAAATTTGTGAATATATATATAAATTCACACGGGTTCTTAACGCCTTAACGCGGCGTTTCGAACTATCTGAAGGAATGAAGGTATTGGGGTTGCACTCACGAAAGAATGTTTGTGAAAATTGAAAAAATTACCCCAGTTAATTTCTCTCTCTCTCTCTCTCTCTCTCTCTCTCTCTCTCTTTCTCTCTCCATATATATATATATATATATATATATATATATATATATATATATATATATATATATATATATATATATATATAATACGAGATAATATATTATAAATAATGTGTCTATACAAATAACATAATTTTTATGTAATAGTAAGCGAAGAATCTTCAGGCACTATATTGGCTCCAAATATTCGCCTTGAAGTAGTACCAAAGGCAGTCGATAGGGAAAAAATAACAAATTTATAAGGATTGAATATCATATTTTCAAGAGAAATGCAAGGTTATTGGGAGTGATGTTTGTAATATGTGGAAGACAGGATCATCTACGGGGTTCAATGCCGATTTATGCAATAAACCATGCATATTCCCCCACCTTTTTTCATATTAACTAAACTTATTCAAAGTCAACAGATAGTTGGGTTTCGGCAAAGAAAATAACCAGATTTTCAGAAAAATCTGTAATTGGACGTTTCAGTATGCCCCTAGGTAGCCTTCTTCAACAATAAATTCCAGGGAGTGTAGAAATACCGAAGGTACCACTTAGGTGAGCATGAGGCAAAACTAATTAAATTCATATACTCATAATTTATCAAATGAGCGGTAATAGCGAATAAATTTCCATAGGCAAAATAAGGAATCAATGAGTTCCTGCATTTCGGAGACCACATTCTCACATAGAGTACAGCGGGTGTTGTCCCTCGTCGACTTACCATCGCGATGTAGAAGGGGATGGAGTATTCCCCAGGCCAATGAAACAATCATTGTTAATGTGGGAGCCTACCCCTCAGCAGGGAAGATATAATTGTGGTGATAGTGTGTTTGGAGCAGATGGACCAGTTTAAATAACGTTGTTACTGAGAAAGTAAATTCGTTATAGGCTGTTGGTTTGGCCTGTAAGTGGGATGATGGGGGAGGCCCCTCCCGAAACCTGATATTTACGCACTATCATAATAGGGGCCTTTTAAAAATCTATTTAAATTGGAGGACAATGGGAGGAGGTAGGGAGGCCCAGGGGACAAAGGGACCCTCCCGCCTATCTTCTCCTCCCTTTCTCTCTCCCCCCCCCCATTAAATGTTGAATTATTATACAGCAGTGTTGATAATTGTTGATGATGAATCGTTGATGACATCATAAAAAAAAATGGAAGATAGCCCAATCCATTCCCTTCTTGCCAAATTGTAAAAGCGTATATAATATTACAATAATAAATAGTTAAAAAAGACTTTTTAAGCAAGATAAATGTGACATTCAACTGGCTTATTTTTTTAAAAATAGGTCTCTACGGTAAATACTTACATCCTCTAGTCCGATTTTGGCATTCGTAATACATTCTCCTCGGTAGTGCCGAAATGTATGTACCTATATTATCCTATGTTTTTCATTACTTATTGTATACAAAATCATTATGGACCTATTTGGACTTACGGACTTGAACTCTGGGGAACAACTAAAACCTCTAACATACAGAGAATACAGGCATTCCAATCCAAACTCCTTCGCAAAATAATCAATGCTCCTTTCTACGTTTCCAATAAAACTCTTCATAATTACCTGAACATCCCTTTTGTTCAAGAACTGGCAAAATCCCATTTCCTAAACATTCATTCCAAATTGTCTTTCCATCCCAATCCCAGAGCACGAACACTTTCCTCCCAAACCCACCCAAAAACCCGCCTAGAAACCTCATGAGACATCGGCCTCGTGATCAGATAACTAACTAAAGGACAAAAAAGTATTCCAAAGTAGGAAGTGCCAATATTGATTGGCTCCTTCCAAAAGTATTATTATCATTATTTCTTATTCATTGGTTCTTTTTATTTACTAGTTTTTTTATTTTTTTATTTTTATTTATTAGTTTTTGTTTTATTTAGTTATTTTTTATTATTTATTTTGTCAGTTTTATTAATCAATTTCTGTATATATTATGATTTAAAATGTACAGCTGATAAATAAACGTATTAATTAAAAAAAGAAATGTTTTTCATTACATATATATATATTACTAAATCTTCCTTAATTCAAAACGTAACCGCATTTAATTATTTTAGTTTGTACGTTTATCAAACATCTAGAAAAGTTTCAAATGAATTCATCGTTTCTAAGTACCCGAACTGAAAATTTGTTAGGACAACTACAAATACTGCTAGTTTTATTCACGTTTATCGAAAACGGTTTCAGATATCGCCTTAAAAATGGTTTCATTAGTTTCCTTGCGTTAGGGATCCTGCAAAACGTGTATGTGGTACTTGAAGCATGACTTTCGCCCAAAAGCAATGGTAGGCGGAATCTGCTGTTTAACGAACTTTACCTTTGGAATCGCACAAAGTCTACCAAATTTCGTTAAATCCCTCCCTGTGGAGGGAGGGTGGAAACGTGCAAAATAACAAATTAAAAAGAGAGGTAAAGACCCGTTTCAAAGAACGAAACCACAGCAGTACAGAAGGAGAAAATACTCACACGGCATCGACGAAATCCGGTCGGAAAGCTCTACTTCCAACAACAATATTATCTTACCTTGTTTTACTAGAATACGCATTTTATTTATAAATACTATTTTAATAAACATATATATGTATATGGCTCCTCCTTTCTTCAGTTTTCTGTTATATATACATACATATTTTATGTGAAGTCGATATCTGTCACGGTTATCGAGAAATGTGGATACAACTTGTTTCAGTTTGGGTATTCAGAAAGGATTGAATCAGTTGAAAATTGTTCCTAACGTTAGATATTAATCTAAACTAAAATATTTAAATTTTGGTTGCGTTTAGAATTAAGAAAGTATTAAAACAAATTATTAACAGGCATGGAAAGTTTTGGAATTTTGGTATATTTTCTTAATCCTGAATCCTACTAAATTCTCTACAACAAAGGTTCTGAAGTAATTTTCGCTGGGGCGATGTCAATAAGTAATAAAAACTGTCTCGTTCTGTCGAACGTTTTTTGTGTCTGTTGGCCTCAGTTTATACTTTTGTCTGTTTTTTATTGCTTTTTCACGAATGAGTACAACAAAACATTAGCGTAGTTTCTGCAATCAAGCATTTTTTTGTTTCTGTTGGTCTTAGTTTTTAATTGGCTGTTTTTAAAATTGCATATAACAGTAAAATGAGTATTTTAGTAAAAAAAATGAGATACGTATTTGTAACACGATTTCCTTGAGTGAAGGCGGAGGGTGTAATTTCCGCATAGTATACTATCAGTTCATGTGCGTATATAGAAAACAATTTCGGGAGGGGCTGGGAGAATTCTGGAGGGGGGGGGGGCTAAGAGCATTTGGGGGGGGGGGGTGTGGAATACTAACAATCTAGAATCTGTAATAGTTAGCCAATAAAAACGATGTTACACCCAAAAGAAATTATTTTTTCTAAGTGGTCTCATTTAATTTATTTTTAAGGTTTTATGGCACATTTTTCGAGGGGGGGAGGTGTAGCCCCCCCCAGCCCCCCCCCCTTATATACGCCTATGTATCCAGTTTCCGTTTGTGGCGCCTAACATCCTCTCTTTGAAATTAAATTTTACATTTTTCGCGAAAAATCAAAACTGTTTCGATTCTAAGCTTTCCAAATGACACTAGGGATAAGATGGGAAACCCGCAAAGATTACGCAGTAACTGTTCGTCGGACGTTTTGTATTGGTATTGATTATATCAACATGAGGGTCATCCGAATCACATGAGCGAAAATAACTTAATAGTGCTTCTACGAAGATTTTGCATCGAATAAATCTTTCAGAAACCCTGAATTACTAGATGGTGTCGATTTGAAAATGACTTTACAGGGGAATGGAGCCCACTTGGAGCTGACAATAGAAGCGAATATGAGCTTTGACGTGTGGCAGGATTTATCCCGCATTGGGGGGGGGGAGCTAATCGGCTTGTCTGTGCTAAGGAGATAATCCTTGCTAAGTGGATAACCTCTACACCGGTCTGGTCACTACCTGCCATCTCCTTTACTTCTCCCACTCCATATCTCATTGGCATTTCAAAGGATATCAATCCTCCCCTTTTAGTCAGCAACTATCCACATATCAATCCTCCCATTACCTCCTTCTTTACCCCTATAATTCCTTAGAGACGACTCCTCTCAATACCTCCCCTCTTCTCTCCATAACTCTTCTGTTATGAATCCTCCTATTACCTCCCCTCTTTACTCCATAGCTCTTCTGTTAACAATCCTCCCATTACCTTCTCTCTTTACTCCATAGCTCTTCTGTTAACAATCCTCTCGTTACCTCCCCTCTTTACTCCATAGCTCTTCTGTTAACAATCCTCCCATTACCTCCCCTCTTCTCTCCTTAGATCTACTGTTATCAATCCTCCCATTACCTCCCCTCTTCTCTCCTTAGATCTACTGTTATCAATCCTCCCATTACCTCCCCTCTTTACTCCATAGCTATTCTGTTAACAATCCTCCCATTACCTTCTCTCTTTACTCCGTTGCTCTTCTGTTATCAATCCTCCCATTACCCCCCCTCTTCTCTCCATAACTCTTCCGTTATCAATCCTCCCATTACCTCCCCTCTCCTCTCCATAACTCTTCTGTTATTAATCCTCCCATTACCTCCCCTCTTCTCTCCATAGCTCTTCTGTTATCCCCCCCATTACATCCTCAGTGACTCTTGTAGTTTCTAGATACTAACTCTCCCTTTGCCATCTCCTTTACTTCTCCCGCCCTATGTCTCATTGGCAAATTTCAAAGGATATCAATCCTCTCCTCTTCCTTCGTAACTCTCCAGATATCCACCTCCCTTCACCACCTCCATTACTCCCATTGGTCTATCTCCCCTCCAGAGAGCTATCAACCCTCCCATTACCTCCCCTTTACTCAATAGCGCTTCAATTATGAACTCATCCATAACAACCCCCCCCCCCCCCTCCGAACTCCTATAGCTCTTCAACCCTTAAATTACATCCTCCGTTTTTCTCTTAGTTATTCAGATGGCATTCCTCCCTATACCTGCCCCTTTACTCTGATTGTTTTTCTGTTATTAAATATTGCATTACATCAATGGTTAGTCTTTTGGTTCTACATATAAGAACCCTACTCCCCTATTTTCCCTATATTTTTTCAGAGACTACATCTTCATTTATAACGTTTTCAGACACTAATCCTACCATCATCTCTTCCTTTAGATTAGATTAGATAACCGAGGAACCGCACCGAGGCCTGGAAGACCTATTGTGCCACCCGACGTGACGTTCTGTTATAATACCAGACAGAAATGTGTCAGAAATGAACCTCCTTAAAGTTGTAAGGTTCAGTTTTGGTATCCTCATCGGATCATCAATTATCCCAGCTCCGAAGTGCAGATACCTCTTGGCTGCCAGTGTCATGGGCGTATATAAGGGGGGGGGCTGAGGGGGCTGCAGCCCCCCGCCCTCGTCCTTGTAGGCGGCTGGACAAACGACGTTCCCTGGATGAAAACCATAATTAGGGATCTAGTCATTGATGATCGCTCATGATTCATTAAGAATGAAATCGAAGCTAAGCTCGGATGGCAAGGAAGCTAGCAAGGGCCTGGACGGGGTGGCTAGCACCTCGTTCTAGTAGGCGGCTAGACAAACTACCTTCCCTGGATGATCATGATAATTAGGGATCTAGTCATTGATGATCGTTACATGATTAATTAAGAATGAAATCCAAGCTTAGCTCGCATGGCAAGCAAGCTAGCAAGGGGCGGAGCAGTGTTAGCTAGCTTGTCCGCTTGTTACACGCCTACCAGACACAGATTTAGTCACCCTTCAGCACTCGTACTTTTTTGTGGTGTCTTCTTTATTTTTGATCGGGTTGTTTTTTCATAGTTCTACCAACATGTTTGGTCAAAGAAATCCATAGTACCTCTAGGGCTTCGGAAAGATCCAGTTTATTTTTTTTGTTTTAGTGTAATTTATTCTCAAAATGAAATGAGCATGAATAGCATTTACATAAAATGTTAATTGTTTTAATCAAATCATCTGTTTTAATGCAAAGAAAAATATACTGTCTCCATTGTTCACTAGATGTAGAGGTGTTTTAGAACTTCTTTCTCATTCTTCTTATTTTATACTAGTTTGACATAGAAGAAAGCGATCAAGTTTAACTCAAATGAATTGTCAGCGTTTAATTTTCTTTTAAGTTATGTTTATATTTCTCATGACGGAGGCTTTGGAGGAAATGTTAGCATGGTCTGACATGGGCGTATTTAGAAAATAATTTTGGAGGGGGCTGAGAGCATTTGGCGGTATGAAATACTAACAATCTAGAACTTGGAATAGTTAGCCAATTACAACACTATTATACGCCAAAAACATTATTTTTTCTGAGCTAAGTGATCTTATTTAATTTATTTTTAAGGGGTTTATGACACATTTTTACCCATTTCAGGGGGGGGGGGACTGCAGCCTCCTCTCCCTCCCCCCTCATATACGCCCATGGGGTCTGATTCTAAAAGGGAAAAGTGCATATAGTCTGTGACTAAAGAGAATGAGTACATAGAGATCTTGGCTAAGGGAAAGAAGTGCAATGAGGCTCAGGTTGTAGGAAAAGAGTGCCGAGAGATGGAGGCTATAGAAAATAATTGAAAACTTTATTATTCTTATTCCGGGACGCATATCCTGTTGGAAAACTTTTACAGAGAAGCAGGAAATAGTATAGTCAGGTTGACCGGACTGCAGAGTAATGTTTTAAGTATGACTAAGGACTATAGAATGACGCGTACTTCTATAGGTAGAGGGCAACATCCAGGAAGGAGAGGTGGCGGAAGAGCTACGACTTAAAGATATCAAGAGTGATAGCATGGCAGAGGTGCAGGATTCCGGAGAGATGTGGCATTAAATACGAAGGATTTTACATTGGGAGAGAATAAAAATATTAGAAGCACGGGAACAGTTGTTACGGGAGTGAGTGAAAGATTTTATGATAAGCGTTGGAAGTTATAAGAAGGAACTACTGCTTACGAGAAGTACCATTTAAACTCGTGTTAAAAGTGCGATAATCCCAAGGATAAAACCGATAAAGCGACCGCACTCCAAAAAAACAAGAATCGAACGGTGGGAATAAGAGGGACCTTACAAGAAGTTGTCGGGACTTCGTTGGGAGGTGTTGTGATAGAGATTGAACTGTGTCGGAATAATTTTGGATCGTCGGGTAATTTGTGAAATATAACTTAATCATTAAACGTTTTGATCAAACGTGATTCGATGTTGCAAGGTTTTTTTTTTTATAGAGGCGCAATATTGTATCAGGATGCTGAGGAAAACGGTGGTGGAGGAGAATAGAGGCAACTGTAGTGGAGGAGTGCTTAGAGACAGGCTATTGAGAAGGAGTGAATAGGGATAGGCTAAGGAGGTCTGCATAAAGATAGGTTGTAGAGGAGGGGATTATCCAGACATGCTATAGAGGACAAACGCATAGAGGAGGAGTGATTAGATACAAGCTATTGATAAGGAGTGAATAGGGATAGGCTATAGAGTACTGCATAAAGATAGGTTGTAAAGGAGGGGTTTATCCAGACAGGCTATAGATGACAAATGCATAGAGGAGGCTATAGAGGAGGAGTGATTAGAGACAGGCTATTGAGAAGACGTGAATAGGGATAGGCTATAGAGGACTGCATAAAGATAGGTTGTGGAGGAGGGGTTTATCCAGACAGGCTATAGAGGACAAATGCATTGAGGAGGATGATGATATAGGCTGGTACCTATATCATAGCGATATGGTTGAACGAGAATGTTTACTGCTTACTTCCCCAGCGATTGGCAAGCCCGAGTGGGGCACTCGATAGTGGCATTTGTCGGGCCTCTCTCTTCCATCCATAGAGGAGTGCATAGAGACAGACTACACCGAAGGAGTGCATTGATACATGTTCTAGAGGAGAAGAGAATAAACTCGGCGCCTGTAGGCGAAAGAATATAAAAGGTTGCTGCTTGAGGTGAGTACATCGAGATGGAGGCTAAGAGAGGATACTATCTAAGGGTGATAATGCTGAACGGGAAGGTTTACTCCTAAACGCCCGGGCGATTGGCGAGCTCGAGTGGGCTAAGCGGATAGGGGCACTTGTCAGGCTTCTCTCATCCAGCCATCGTCCATCGGATCCAGTATTCAAAGAGAACCTCTTTACCTCACAAATTCATTCTATATCCGAATGTCGATCTCATTCATTCCCGACGACACATCAAAACAGCTTGTGTTCTAATTAAAAGTGGAGTTCGCTATTTCTTCCCACAATGCTTTCTATTTTCCTTTATCCTTTGCAACTTTCATCCAATTTGGACCAGCTACGGACTTGAAGACATCACTCCAGCGTCTACATTGTCTTCCTCCCAAAATTAAGCGGAATCCATTCCCTAGCCTCAAATATCCACCTACTATCCTGCAATCTTGCAAGATGACCAGCATATTTCCATTTAATTTTCTTTCTTTGCATTGCCTTTATCCGCCACCCAGATTTTTGTCGGATAAATAAACATCTGACTTGATCCCGTCACCTGTAGGTCGTCGTGCTTCGGACGGAGTTTTGCTAGCTACACTACTAGCTTGGATTGGCTCAGTGCCTAGGTTTGCCATCCATAACTCACAGAAGGGAGACCAAAGCTTTCAAACATAATCTTCATATTATTTTGGCAAAGATTTAATTTGAATTTTTAACGAATGATCAAACGCTACCAATAACTGCTCCTATTTCTGTGCTAATAGAACTAGGGATAAGAACGGAACCGCGCTAAGATGACGCAATTCCTGTGAGTCGGACATATTTGTTGAAGTTTCCTGTATTCTACTGTTAGTGAGCAGTCAAAAATTAAATGTATGAACGTTTGCTCAGTATGGTTCAACTGTTTTAAGGAATGAAAATTTATTTTATTTAGAATTGAAAGTTTTTTTGTTTTTTTTTTTATGGAAATTTAGTTCATCAATGAAACTTTTCCGCCAAGAAGATTGAAAACAAATTACAAGTTTTCGTTCCAGCTTTCCAAAAAATACAAGGGAATAACATCGTTCCTGGACTTTCTCTTTAACACATCGATTAGCATCATTAATTGCACATTTAAACTTTTTACATTCTGACAAAAAGAATAATAATAGTAATAAATAAATAAAATAAAACACATCTCTGTTCTTTTCCGCAAGCTTCCTTCAATTCTATTATGACTGTTATCCTCTGCCTAGAAACCAGGGTCCCCTCTGAATTACAGATTTTTTTTTTTCCTTTTTTCATTTACCTATTTTTTTTTCTTTTTTCGTTTACCTATTTTTTTTTCTTTTTTCATTTACATATTTTTTTTTTCTTTTTTTCATTTACCTATTTTTTTTTCTTTTTTCATTTACCTATTTTTTTTTTATTCTTCCCCTACCTTACTGTGACCAGGTTCCTAATACTGACAAAAGGGACTAGGTTATAAAGATGAGGGCCTGGCTGGGAGGGTTATTTCTGGCAGGCCTGCTAATTCTGGCCTTCTCTCGGCTCCCCCCACAGAGCCTAGGTTCTTCACTCCACTCCGTTATCCAAATCTCCTGGAGGTTCACTACTCTCTGCCCTTAATCTCATGATTTGAAATTAAATCATTGCAAAATCTCCTTATCCTAAGTATCAAATCTGCTGAACTGTGGTCAAAATTCTACAAATTAATTTCGCAAGCGAAGCTATGACGTTTATGTACTACCATACTCACGCTAGAAGTTTAAACAATGTCTCTTCTGTCTCACTCTACAGAAATAAAATAAAGAGCTTGTCTGTGCACTGGGTAGAATCAACCCACTTCATAATTTCATTCAATTTCATACACCAAAGATATCAAAATCAGTCCTAAAACAATGTCTGCATCTATTTATGTCCAACAAAACTTTGTCTGCTATAAGCACGGCCGTAACACATGATTTAAATAAAAACAAAATATTGAGTGGAATAAACGTTACTAAGCCTTGAGTTATTTGATGTGACAAACTTGATGCACCGTGATTGCTAGGGAGTGGGTGTAGTCCGGAGAGAGGGGGTGGAAAACATGGACGTATATGGGGGGGGGGCTGAGGGGGATGCAGCCCCCCGCCAAATTTTGATTTGATGGTAAAAATGTGTCATAAAACCCTTAAAAATAAATTAAATAAAATCACTTAGTTCAAAAATATTTTATTTATATTGTAATAGCGTTTTAGTTGCCTAAAACTATTAAAAGTTGTAAATTGTTAGTATTCCATACCTTGGAAATAGACCCAGCCCCCCTCCCCCGAAATTTTCCAACCCCCGTATATTGAAATTATTTCTAATACTTTAGAAATTATTTTCTAAATACGCCCTTGGTAGAAAATACAGCTTAGTCTTAAGAGTTCAGACGGCTCAGTCTACTGGAGAACTTGATTACTCTGACATCTCAACGAGTGCTTTAGAATTGATAGTCGTCAGACAAACAGCTGAGAATGTGTGACGGCAACGAGCCGTGAGATGAGAAAATTCCTGCCGTCGCTGGGAATCGAACCCACCATCTCCCACATGAGAAAATAAGGCGCTAGCCACTAGAACACTGGGAGACCCCGAGAAAGTTTGTTATTTCAGTTTCTTGAAGTAATCATAAGTCGGTGAGAGAGTAAATATTTTCACTCTTGTTTTTATACACTTGTCACCGACGGGTACATCATATAGTATATATATTATATATATATATATATATATATATATATATATATATGTATATATATATATATATATTAATAAATATATATGTAGAATTAGCACATTGAGCAGTCTTGGCTGAGGCATCTTGTGACGTGAAACCGGCACAACAGCATAACAAAGTGACTAATTAGTATAAAAGTTTTTATTGATGGATCTTCTGTCTAAATAAGCAAAAAAGTCCTACTTCCGGGAAAAGTCCTATGTGCATTTCTTCGTTTTGTCATTTAAATTCGGGACACCCTATATATATATATATATATATATATATATATATATATATATATATATATATATATTAATTCTTGTGAAAGATGACCCGATATATATTTTCCACTTTTTCTTGTTTCTTTTTGGCAGGGCGTCGATAAAGTAGTAAACTCTTGGTTTACATTAACTACTTTATTTGGTTTGTTTCGTCCGACATGTTTCGTGCCTTTTGAGTACTACGCCTGACTCAAGCTAGACAACATGACGAGAGGACTTCCTGATAAGGAAAGCCCCTGAAGAGGTGTGAAAAGGCACGAAACATGTCGGGCGAAACAAACCAAATAAAGTAGTTAATGTGAACCAAGAGTGTACTACTTTATCGGCCCCCTGCCAGAAAAAGAAACAAGAAAAAGTGGAATATATATAAAATTTAATATATGGTATAGGTATGGGGTCCCTGAGGAGGTGCCATGTAGGCCACGAAACATGCAGGGCAATCAGAGAATAAAGTGGTACAAAAGAAAAAAAAAAAAAAAAATCAGTCCCGTAACAGGCCACGAGGGCCCTGAGGGGCAGATACTATAGACGTATCTGATTCATGACCATACGACACACTAGGGAGATAGTATGGTCAGTACTATGCTCCGGCCGCCTGATTTTCCCCTTGGCCGCTTCGACTACTAGAGTCATTAGCACCCAAGGTACCCATTATTAAATTAATTAAAGGCTGGGTCGGCCTAGGGACGGTCAGGGAGGCCGAATTCAATCCATGAACGAAGACACTAGAAGAAAAAATCTTTAGCGCTTCCTCGGGATTTGAACTCAGGCCTCCAGCTTATTAGTCCAGTGCTCTACCACTGAGCTAACCTCGCCCCCGGTACAAAAGAAAAAGATGTATTATTTTTTGACTTACGCCACATATACACTTGATTGGTCAGATTTATGTGGAATAGAATATATATATATATATATATATATATATATATATATATATATATATATATAGCAAATGGGGCTTATTTTCACCTTCGCTCTCCAAGGATTTTATATATATATATATATATATATATATATATATATATATACATATATATTCCTTGGAGAGCAAATGTGAAAATAAGCCCCATTTGCTTAGGCGTTGATCCGATGGACTCGAAATAGACGGAGAGAATGAAAAAAAAGTTTATGAGAGAAGAACAGAAAAGATTCTTGTAGCCTCAAGCTGACGGCCCTTCAAATAAATATCAGTTAAGGGAATTCATCCTCTTGGCACGATTATCGATTTCGTTTAAGTAGATAAAGTCCGTCTGGACAAGTCAATATTTTTTTTCTAAAAAAAATCATGTAATGATCCTTTTTTTATCAAAGAATTTAAAAATCATGACTGATTTATTTAGAAAAATGTCAACACAATCCGTTGTTTTGGAATAAATCCAACCAAAATTCTAATTTTGTCAAGTTAGTTTCTTCCAAAAGGTTAAATGTTTTTATTTTAAATTTTTCATTCAATTTCCCAGCTCGAAAAGCCTTGAGAATTACAGATTTTTGCACAAATTTCGCCGAAAACAAACCATGGTATTATGGGTGGATTCTGGTGGTTGGCATCAGGCGAGTATTTTTGCGTCCAATTTCGTCACAATCGGACCCTCGTAGATGCTGCTAGACCGTGAACTTACACATAAACGCACAAACACAAACACACACACACACACG
Source organism: Gonocerus acuteangulatus (assembly GCA_946811695.1). Taxonomy (NCBI): domain Eukaryota; kingdom Metazoa; phylum Arthropoda; class Insecta; order Hemiptera; family Coreidae; genus Gonocerus; species Gonocerus acuteangulatus. The sequence goes on along the minus strand of OX328132.1, from coordinate 36,595,356 downwards.
CACATGTGAAATGTGGACATTTTTCAACGGCACCTCTCCACGGCGGACATCGTCATGGGGCCGACGACATAATCAGGTTTCCTCGCTATGAAGGGAGGGAGGAAACGCGCAAATTCGTCCTTCTTTTGCACTTATGCTGCTTGATTATATTATGAAACTCATTTAACCACTAAAAGCCTTGACAAAACAATTTAAGAAAAAAAAATTAAAAACACAGTTTGGAAATGGATTAAAAATCGAAACAGTTTGGAAGATTTTTTTTTTAAATAAATGAAAACCCCAAAACTCCTCATATCTGTAGAGAAAAAATTGTATTGTTTATTTTATATTCTCCAAACATGTGGAAACATATCATACCCGTACCATCTTCAAAAAGTGTAGAACTTATAACTTTAAGTTGATGTCAACAGATTGAATGTTAGTAATTGGTTTCTTGAAACAATTCGCAATGACAATTTATTTACATTAAAAATATAAATGAATAAGCACAAAAATGATGAGTTGTTTTGTTTCTTGTTTTGCGGTTTTATTCAAAACGAAGCAAAAACGAGCAAATCTCTAAAATACTTTTTGTCTTAGTTTTTGGGTCCCCTATACGGTCCTGAAGTCTTGCCATTTGACTTCGAGAGACACTGTATGTATATATATATATATATATATATATATATATATATATATATATATATATATATACTCACACCCGAAAATCATCATTGTATGTTACTGGAACTGTTTTCAGCTCATTTCTTCTGTCTCTGTAAGGATACGGCACATGCCGTTGATCCTATAGAAGCAATCCAGAAATGCTAACAAGAAATGTCGACATAGATGGGTTTAGGAACATACAATGATTAACTTGTTAGCTATTAAAATTACAATAATCGAATTAAAAAAATATGCAAATACTGAACATGTTGGAAAAGAAATCCAAAAGAAATAGTTGCCACCAAAATTAAATAAACCAACTATTGAAATGATATATTCAAGGAAAAAAAAAGTTTCCATAGTCCTTACAATCTGAGATTGAAATAGTCACCACGATACCACTAAAATACGATCTGAATGCTTTTATGGAGTTTGGTATTGTTTTGGCTTAATTCCAGACAACTGTCCTCACTTACCGGTGTGCATATGCAGAGTGAGGCTCAGAAGGTTACTTTCAATGACTGGCGCTAGAGATCACTGCTTGCAAACCACGAATTTTAAATATGGAGTCTGGCGGGCTTATTTGAATACCGAACAATCTACCATAAAGTTCGTCGTGTATGTTCTTTACCACTAGATTATCGAGCAGGTTAAAGATAATCCGTCAAGAGCCCATGAGCATTCTTGGGGACGTGATGTTTTGAGGAGCCTCAAGACCCTCTGAGTGTAGCTGTGATAAGTGCCTGAAATAGACACCGTGCTCCATAACCTATTTAATCCTTAGGGACAATTCACCTGTTGTCAATCTTGTTCAATTCGACTCCTATATTCATCGCTTATTCTTGTTCTCTTCGTGCCCGCCCAAACATTTCCAAACAGCACTAGCACATACACAAGTACGGATTATGCTGACCAACATTCGTTTACTTCAATTAATTTATTTGCCCGACATGTTTCGAGCTTTGTTTCGCAGCTCTGGTAAACAAAATCAATTAATTTAAAGTTTTAAGCACTTATTTCTCCGATTGACATCGCCTAATTAAAACTTTCTTCAGAATCTTTTTTGTAGAGCATTTAGTAAGCTTTCGAATGGTAATCTTCCGCTTCGCAAGATTGTCAACGGTTTTCGAGATACTAACGAAAGTATACAACGTTACCATAACTTTTTTTGTCTGTTAATAAAATATTTTATTCTAACCCTTCCTTTACTCTAAACGTAACAAAAATTTCAACATATTAGTGTTGATGAAATTCGAACATGCAGAATATGTTTCAACTGTATCCCATAATTCTAAGTACCAAAATCAAAGACGAACAACCCTCCCTAGGAAGGACGCTAGGCAGTTGAAAAGCTATATCTTGGAAATCCATATCTCTAACATTAAATTGTTTTACTTATTTTTCTTAACCTGTTTTATTTTCAAATACATTATCCAACTATAAGCAATTAAAAAATAACAAGGAATAAAAAACAGACAAAAAGAACAGTTCGAATAAGCGAAATCAATTAATTTAAAGTTTTAAGCTCTTATTCCTCCGATTGACATCGCCTAATCAAAACTTTTATTAGGACCTTTTTTTTAGAGCATTTAATAAGCTTTCTAATGGTATTCTTCCGTTTACCAAGATTCTGAATATTTGTCGAGATATTGAGGAAAGTAAACAAAGTTACTAAAACTTTTTATGTCTGTTAATAAAATATTTTATTCTAACCCTTCCTTAACTCCAAACGTAACCAAACTTTCAACATATTAGTTTTGATGAAAGTAGAACATGCAGAAAATGTTTCAACTGAATCCCATAATTCTAAGTACCCAAACAAAAACGGTATTCAAAAACTATTTTTCCAATTTTCTCGAAAACGGTTAAAGCTATCGCCTTGGTTTCATTCGTTTTCCTAGCCCAGGAAGCATATAAAACGAGTACTTACAAGCTTATGAACTCAAAAACGTAAACGTTACGATTTTTTTGCGCGAATTTCGCCCCAAACGCCATCTTCCAGTAGGCGGATTTGGCTGGTTAACGAACTTGACCTTTCAAATTAGACGAAAGATTTTTGTACCAAATTTCATCAAAATCGGACCATTCGTCTGGGAGCTATAGAGCGAACAGACAAAATATATATATATATATATATATATATATATATATATAAATACATACATATATATATATATATATACATATATATACAAATTTGAACCACCGTTATTTTCGGTCTCTAGGGGTTCTGAAACGCGAAATTTTCTAGTCGGCACTTCCGGATTGTTTCATTGTATCAACCTTATAAGGGGGGTTCCTCCCTTTGGGGGAGGGAGGAACCGCGCTAAAAGATAATTTTAATTTTTAAGGATGTCTATATTTTAAACTAGCTGTTACCCAGTTTGCCATGCTACATCTACTTTCTGACACTCCCCGTATCATGATCGACCAGTGTACCAAGTTACGTCAAAGTCAGCCAGAGACCGCCTAGCAGTTCCACACGACTTACTATCCGAAAATAGCCCACTCATTAACATCATTCTAACTTACCTAAAGTCAATTAACTTATATTCAAAAATATAGCTCTATTTGATGTTCCCCACAACTTTTTTAGCCTCCGTTTTTTTCCCTCCCCACACGATTTCTATTGATATATTATTTATAAAATTCACATATACATACATATTATTTCATGATTTGTAAATTTAACTGATATTTAACATCACGAATTCTATAATTTATTAATAGATTACATAATGATTTGTATAATATATTTATTTACACAATTCGAGTAAGGTTTTTCACACGAATTGTAATATTACTATATGATACATTACTGGAGAGTAAATTGCCAAAAGTTGCCAAACACTTGATAAATAAACTATATATATATATATATATATATATATATACTAGCTGAATACCCGTGCTTCACCACGGCCAATAAGTATTTTTTATATTGAGTTAAATAAGATATGATCAAAATTAACGCTACTACATAATTGTGTACAGCTTATTATTGCACGGACTTTAAAGTTACCCAGGAAACACCATTTGGAGGTAACCGTGCTTGTTTCCTTGTTTGACAATAAAAAAAAAAAAAAACCTTAAAAATTTAGATAAACAGAGACAAATATACGTTGAAAAGCATAAAAGTAACAAATTTGAAGTTTTAAGCACTTATCTCTTCGATTGACATCGCCCCACCGAACATAACAACAGAATCTTATAGTAGAGAATTTAGTAACCTTTCGAATAGCCTCATTCCACTTACTTCGAGTTCCCAACCGTTTTCGAGATATTTTAGAAATTATACTGAGATCCGAAAACTTTGTATCACCATTTATACAATTTTTTTTCCATATACTTCGTTTCTTAATACCCAAACAGAAAATTAGTTTTGAAAAGTATTTCTATCAATTTTTCTGGTAAATGGCTACAGAACTCGCTTAAAAAATGGTTTCATTCGTTTTCCTACGTTAAAGAATCTTTCGCACAAATTTCGCTCCTAAAACCATGTTCCAGTAAACGGATTAAACTGACCTTTTAAATTAGAAGAAAGATTTTTGTACCAAATGTTATCAAAATCAAACCATTTTTGAGCCGATGAGGAACTTCTTAATAATTCAAACCCCCCTAAAAGTACTTAAACATTTGAATATCAAAAAAACCTTTCTTAGTGAGTGCCTACGTTATATAGGGAGTGTCCGTGCAAAATTTCAAATTTTTCTGTCGAGCGGTTTGGGCTGGGCGATGATAGGTCAGTGAGTGAGTGAGTGAGTGGCATTTGACAAATATATAGTATATATATATATATATATATATATATATACACTCTTATATTTCATGACACGGGACCATTTAAACGAGGCACACTTGATTTTTTTTTTTTTAAATATCCTATTAAACATTTTCCATCCTACATAATTTTAGTTCACCACCTCTTCAGGAGCATTCCTACCATATCATTGTTTTTAGTTTTTATATCTATTAACCATTTACAATATACAGCAATTTTTAGTCAATATTTTTATAAAGGAAAGTTAAATACTATTTTAGCATCTTAACTTACATCCAACAGGTGATTTTGTTTACAAAATTGTTACCGTTGGTTAGAAGGTTTTAAATAAATTTATCTTGTAATATAAGGCAATTATTTTTGTTGGAATTATCTTCTAAAACTGTTTTGTTTGGGTATTTCATTGGCATTTTTTTTTTGTTAAGTGTCTTATTTAAAAACACCTTGGTATGATCAATTCCTCAGACCTAAATGTGTCATTTATTTATATTATCATTTTACATATAACGTTTCGGCCTTCAGGCCATTTTCAAAATCTTATTACTAGCAGCCTCTTTATTAAACCTTTTAAATTTATCATGATGATTAGATAGTTAGCCGTCGAGGTGATAAGTACAGATGGAATGGTTGGGATTCGGCTAAATAAACCTCAATATGATTTTGTTTTAAAAAAATCTATATTTCGGACGTTTCGGCTACTCATTGGTAGCCTTCGTCAGCTAAAATGACAAAAAAAATAAATTAATACAGAAACAATCAAGAAAAATTTATAATTGTGATAGGTGACAGAACTATAGATACAGTTTAACTTATAACAGAACATATCGTCTTAAAATTCTTAGAATGAGTAGAATGAAAAAGAAAATAGGTACAGTAATTGATTTTAATAGTAATTAGTAACATTAATTGATTTTACACAGAAATAAGAGAACTATATATCAATGACAAATATAGTAGCTAATAGTAACATTAATTAATTTTACAAAGAAATAAGATACTACATACCAATGGAAATGCCGAGCGGCAGAGGAAGACCAAGGTTGGCAATTAAGTAACCATTGTGAAAGTGTCTAAGGAAAAAAGGAATCTGCAAGGGGTATATGTAACTGGAAACAGCAAGAGGTGGGGGAAACGGGCGGTAGGATCAAACAGATGTTTATGACATTTTATGACAGGAAAGGAGAAAAAGGTGTTAATGGAAGGATACCCAAGGGGCAAGGTAAAAATCTAGGTAGGTGGTCGGGCGAGTATTTGGAAAATATTAGCGTACATAGGAGAAATGCCTTGTTGGTCAGTTTTGTAATTTATATTGTTTTTGTTTAAGTTTATGTGTACACATTCCGAGATCTGTAGTCTTTTTTTGTTACGTTGTGTAGAAAGAATTTTCGTGTCGTCGAAGTTAAAAGTGTGTTTTTGTGTAATGGCGTGTTTTGCAAGTGCAGATTTATCTATTTCTTTATTAGTGATGGTTCGTTTATGTTGTGTAAGACGTGAGTGAATGTCATTTATGGTTTCTCCTATGTATACACCATTACAGGAAGGGGTTTGGCAAGGGACTTGGTAAACACATCGGGTTGTATGTTCAAAAGGGATGGGATCTTTGAGTTTGGTGTAGAGGGTTTTGAGTTTGTTGGTAGTTTTCAAACCAAAGTTTAGGGAAGGGTAGGATTTTTTAATTGTCTTTGTAAGTTTATCAGTCAGTCCAGGTGTAAATGGTAGAGATCGGAACATTTGGGAACTGGGAGTTAGGGAAGAATTGGGAGAGATAGTGCTGGAAGGTTGGGATTTTACTTTTTTAACAAGGGATTTTATGAGGTTGGGGGGAAATTGGTTGCGTGCCAATATATCTGAGGCGATATTAATATTTTTATTGTGGAAGGAAGCATGGGATAGGGAGAGGACTCGGCGAAGGAGATTTCTGGCTACATTAATCTTGAGGTGGTAAGGATGGGATGAATGAAAATTAGGTAACCGTCCCGAGTATGTGGGTTTCGTGTACCAGTCAGTAATAATAGTACCGTCAGTCTGTCTAATTAGTAAGATGTCCAAGTATGGGAGCTGTCTGTCCTGTTCTATTTCGACTGTAAATTGAAGCCTAGGGTAAAAGGAATTGAAACAGGTAAGTATGTCTGTTAGTCTGTTTGGGTTAATCATCAGCAAAAGATCGTCTACGTATTTGCAAATGAATGAGATGTCATGGGGAAACTGTGGGACGAGGGAGTTGAGAAGATCGTTGAGAAGGATTGAGGATAAATCGGGTGCAAGACAGTTGCCCATGGCTAGACCTTCAATTTGTTTATAGAATTTCCCATCATATTTAAAAAAACCGCTGTTAACACAAAGTTTTAGACTTTCTATAAACAGATCAAAGGATAGAGGGCTATGGAGGTGGAGGGTGGGCCAATGGTTTTCGATAATTTCTAGCGTTTTGGCTAGTGGGACGTTAGTGAATAAGGATGTGGCATCAATGGAAACTAAAATGTGGCCGTGGGGAATGGTTAGGTTGGATAATTTAGAAATTAGGTCAAAAGAATTTTTTATATCATAGGGATTATTATGGCTAAGTATTTGTAATGAGGGAAGAAGAAATTTACTGAGGCTGGAAGAGGGAGAATCTATATTGGCAATGATGGGACGAAGGGGATTACCAGGTTTGTGGATTTTGGGGAGGCCATAGGCACGCGGTGGGAGGGAATTGTGGGAAATTAAGAAGGTCTTAGTGGATTTGTCGATTTCGTTAGAGTTAAAAAGTTTGTGAATGTGTTCGTTGAATTTTCGTTCTTGTATTTTCGTAATGTCCTTAGGAATGGGTAAGTATGTATTGGTGTCGTTGAATAAGTTGGTCATTTTTTCGTTGTATTCTGTTCTGTCCATGATGACGGTCGTGTTTCCCTTGTCGGATTTAGTACATATTATATGTTGTTCATGTGTCCGTAAGAAAGTTTTGGTGTGTTTTAGGTCTTTGTAAAATTCAGTGGAAAGGTGGGAGTGGCTGGGAGAAGGAATTTGTAAGAAATTGGTGATGCCATTAACTACTTTAGAGCGGGTTTGGTCTTCCTCTTTACAAGGAACGGTTTGTAGTATGTATTCTACATCGGTAATTATTTTGGGAACAACAATACCTGGTGTAGGAGGTAAAGAAAATTTTTCCCCTAAACCAAGTATGTTGTTAACCTGAGGGGGGACGTTGACCGAGGAGATGTTTTTTACCCAGTTTTCGTCACCGATGGGGCGGTGAACGTGATTCTGGCGAGTTTTATTATTAAATTTTTGGTACTTTTAAATTTAGGCCTTGTCATCCTGGCATCCTTCTCATAAAAAATCGCATTTTATAGGTATAATCTAATTCAAAAACACAGTCATTTTTTAGCGCGGTTCCTCCCTCCCCCATAGGGAGGAACCCCGCTTATAAGGTTGATACAATGAAACAATCCGGAAGTGCCGACAAGAAAATTTCGCGTTTCAGAACCCCTAGAGACCGAAAATAACGGTGGTTCAAATTTGTATATATATATATGTATATATTTATTTATATATATATATATATATATATATATATATATATATATATATATATATATATTTGTCTGTTCGCTCATTTCTGGCTTCCCTGATGGTCCGATTTTGATGAAATTTGGTACAAAAATCAGTCGTCCAATTTGAAAGGTCAAGTTCGTTAACCAGCAAAATCCGCCCACAGGAAGATGGCGTTTGGGGCGAAATTCGCGCAGAAAAAATCGTAACGCTTACGTTTTTGAGTTCATAAGCTTGTAAGTACTCTTTTTATAGGCTTCTTGGGCTAGGAAAACGAATGAAACCATTTTCAAGGCGATAGCTTTAACCGTTTTCGAGAAAATTGGAACAATAGTTTTTGAATACCGTTTTTGGTTTGGGTACTTAGAATCACGGGATTCAGTTGAAACATTATCTGCATGTTCTACTTTCATTAAAACTAATATGTTGAAAGTTATGTTACGTTTGGAGTTAAGGAAGGGTTAGAATAAAATATTTTATTAACAGACATGAAAAGTTTTGGGAACTTTGTATACTTTCCTTAATATCTCGAAAAAGGTTGAGAATCTTGGTAAACGGAAGAATACCATTAGAAAGCTTACTAAATGCTCTACAAAAAAGGTTCTGATGAAAGTTTTGATTAGACGATGTCAATCGGAGAAATAAGTGCTTAAAACTTTAAAGTAATTGATTTCGCTGATTCGAACTGTTATTTTTGTCTGTTTTTATTCCTTGTTATTTTTTGACTGCTTATAGTTGGATAATGTATTTGATAATAAATCAGGTTAAGAAAAATAAGAAAAACAATTTAATCTTAGAGATATGGATTTCCAAGATATAGTTTTTCAAATGCCTAGCGGGGTCCTTCCTAGGGCGGGAACCCATGCAGGTAAGATCGTAAATAAGACCTTTCTTGAAAGTAAAGATGGAACTGTCAACTTTGGTCCTCCTCTGCCTCCCGGCACTTTCATTGCTGAACAAGGCTACCAATGAGTAGGCAAAACGTCCTAAATATAGATTTTTTAACAAAAATCGTATTGAGGTTTCTTTAGCCGAATCCCAACCATTCCATCTTTACTTATCACCTCGACGGCTAACTATCTAATCTTCATGCTTTCTAGAAATGTGGACCCAAAATAATAACAGCTTCTATTTTAATCATTTTAAATGAGTCTAGATATAAGAACGGAACCGCGCAAAGATGATGCAGTTCCTGCGAGTCGGACTTTTTAATATCTCCCACATTGCCAAGCATTTTTAATAATGTGGTCATTATATTTATTTTGTCCTCTGGCGATATTTTTTTTTGGTCCGTTTGTTTTTATAAGGCTAGCAATAAAACTATTACTTCACACGAATCAGGAAGGCGAAAAGTAAATATCCTTTGACAAATGGGTTAAAAGTCGGTTTGGGCGTGTGAATTCGTTCACATTGTCCCAGCTGACCAAGTTGTTAGCATTTCGGGCGTGCTCAACTTGTTGGAAGAATGAAAGAGCGAGATATTCCGACAGATAGAGAGAGAAAGAGTGAGAGTGTGTGTGTGAGAGAGAGAGAGTGTGTGAGAGAGAGAGAGAGAGAGAGAGAGAGAGAGAGAGAGAGAGAGAGAGAGAGAGAGAGAGAGAGAGAGAGAGAGATAGAGAGAAAGTGAGAGAGAGATTCCGTTGAGGCAAGGATCGGAATTAGGTTCGGAATTAGAACTGGCCGGGAGAGGGAGAGGGAGAGTGAGAGGGAGTGGGAGAGGGAGAGGGAGTGAGAGAGAGAGTGAGAGAGGGAGTGGGAGAAGGAGAGGGAGAGGCTTGAGTTATACCATGGCTCGTGACGATCTCCTACAGATGGAAATCAGCTTTAACTCGCTCAGCGACGCTCTCTTACACCCACACCAAGACCCTCCTATCTGATCATCTTCTTCTCTCCCCCTCTCATCCTATAAATTATTTTTTGGAGAGTGATTAAGGGACACTTTATATATTTATTCAGTTTTTTTTGTTTTATTTTTTTAGTCTTTGAATTGTGACTTTGTACACGGGAGGCTGAAATTTATACGGATGAAGAGGCGAAGTATTCGTCGGCATATACCCCATTCCTGTTATTTATATCTTCTGAAATTACGATATATTTATATTTTAATCTCACTTACAAATATTCTTTGTTATGAGCGTACATTTGATAAATATAAAAATTGTGGAAGCTCTATTTAATGAAGCATCAGGATGACTATCTACAGCTATATCTTACAAACACGATATCTTTAGAAAGCTGATATCTGCCCATCATCAGCTGCTAAAATATTCTCTTGCTTTTAAATTTCTTGTTAGAGATCATTATAATTAATTTAAGGTTAGGGTTTTGAAGGCAACATTTCATTCTGCAAAATCTAGACTTGCCTCTATTATCTTTCTTGAGCAATATTAACCTTTTAAGGTGTACTGTTAGTGGCATTTAGCCAGTGTTATTTCCTAAGTTTTTATTTTTTATTTTTAAGTACTCGTCGTCTCTTTTGTATTTAATTAATAATTATAATATATTTTTTTACGGTACACCGACATCTAGGCCGTTAGCACCGGGTTATCTATAGGCTGCCATCCTTCCTACAGCAGATAACCGTGGGGGCATGAAACGAAGAGATCTGCTGGGGCGGGACTCGAAACCACATCTCCCGCATGAGAATCCAAGAACTTAGCCACTGGACCACGGGGAGACCCTAGATATTCTTGTTATTGATATTTTTTTAAGGCGCATCGACGTCTGGAACCATCAACGGTAGGGGTGGGCGATAGTCGATAGTTAATATAGATATATCGATAGTTCATGACTATCGATAGATTTTTTTTTTCTAGAATTGAAGTTCTCAACATCTGGAGGGCTGTGCTATTAAATACTGACACGTCTGGTGAATTAAATACTGAAAAAGAACCGTCTGGTGAATACAACCAACTACATAATGTAGCCAGAAAATACCTTTGTGCTCCAGGCTGGAAAAAATCATTTCTGAGCAGCGGACCAGACTGAGCCAAAGAAAAGCGTAAATGTTGGTTTTACTTTCTGGAAATATGTGGCTCAAGGAGCTCATCTAAAACAGTTTGAAATAATTGCACTTTTTTGTATCTCTTGATATTTTATTCTTTGGAAATGCATTTTATAAATTTTAATAAATCCGTTTTTCGTTTTAAACCTTGGTGTAATCTTATAAATATACCTAATCCTGCATGTAATAGATAATTAAATTCAATAAAATTAAATTCTTTACGGTGGACAGGTACATACGGAATAGAGGAAGCCACTATCGAAAAACTATCGATAGTGCTGAACTATCGAGTATCAACCATCACTAATCCACGGTGCACCCGGAAATCTTCTCAACGGGTCCTGAAATGAGAAAAGTCCCTGCAACCGGTGGGACTCGAACCCACCATCTCCCGGATGAGAATCCAACGTTTTAGCCACTAGACTTGGAGACCCTAGATATTCTTGTTATTATTAGTATTGGCATATTTTTAATTATTTTAGATATTTTTATTACTACTATTTAAATTTTTTTGTAATAAAGTTATTATCTTGTTTCTATTTATTTTTTCCAATATTTTATTTGTATTATGAAAACCTCTTCTATTTATTTACCAGTATTTACCATTTTTAAATTATTTTAGATTTCCTTGTTTCTTTTTATTATCTTTCAAGTATGCATTATTCTTACTGCAATTTCATTATTTGAAGTCATAAAAAATGTCTTTAATTATCATGATTAAGGTCTTCTTATTTATATTTATTAATGCATTTTTTTATTATTGTTGTTCTTCATCCGTAACACCAGAGACCTCAACCGTCGATGCACTGGAAACAGATATTGCTCTTTTTGTTTGTTATGTAGTATTTACTTTCCTAAATTGTATTAGGTCATCCTTTGTCTATTTCGTTATATTATTATTGTTATCGACTGGTTACAGTAAATGGCTTTAATCTCAGTGTCGTCGTTAATTGTCGTTGCGTGACGATTACCGATTTTTGCCTCATCGAAAGCCCAACTCCCTTTATTTTCATGAGGACCAATATTCAGCGGCAATTTTTTCAACGGGTTGACGATTTGAAAGAGAGAATATTGAAGGCTTGCATTTGATGATAAATGGTGTTACCGGCAAAGTATTAAATCAGGCATTTAATGCCTAAGCGGCTTAGGCAAAGTATAGAAAGTATTTGTTTTTACAAGATATTACACACATTGCCTAGGCATTGTGTAAAATGCCTAGGCATTCTATACAACGCCTAAATTCAGCCGGCAATGTATGAAATAAAATGTATTTCATACTTTCCCTAGGTATGTTATAGAATGCCTACTGTGCTTCAGGCAAAGTATGAAAGTCAGGATTTGTAGCTTTTAGGTTAAGTGTCGTAGTGTTCATGCGAGACTAAGTGTCACAGTAAAAACTGTAAATGTGTGTAAGTGTCACAATTCTCAGCACTGCTGCAGTAAGTAGTTCAAAGTATGTAAATAACAATCTCACATTAACTTTGTGAAATAAATTGTTTGCCGTACTAAAATAGAGGTTAGTTTTTAACCAATTTTTATAGTTATTCACATTATATTTATAAAGTGTATAGAGTAAACTCAAAATCTTTTTAATTTTATACAATGCCAAATAAGCAACAGGCATTCTATAGAATCCCTAGGCATTTTACACAATGCCTAGGCAATGTGTGTAATATCTTGTAAAAACAAATACTTTCTATACTTTGCCTAAGCCGCTTAGGCATTCTATAGAATGCCTACATTATATAGAATACCTAAATTCTATAGAATTCCTTGCTTCAATACTTTGTTTGGTGACATATACAGGGTGGTCCCGAACGAAATCACCATACTTGAAGGGTGTGTACGCCGACTAAAATGTAGTTGAATGCCACCAAGGAGAAGTTTTTACTTCCATGGCTAATTTTTTAGTAAGAGTCGAAGGCCAAAAAACTAAAATTAGTCAATAAAAAAATGTGATTGTACCTTTTGAAAGGTAATGAAATAACTTTTTTGAGCTTCGCATCTACCTAACCAAAAAAATGTTCATGTGACCCGTCGAATATTAAAAATTAAAAACCTTTATTTCGTGATATCTTATTTTTTTATGCAGCTGCTGTAAATTAGGTTCGAGAACTTTTCCACAAGGTACGTGAGATCTCGAAAATTTCATCAGAATTAAATTTTCCATGTGGCGTGAAAGACAAATGACGCAAAAATGGCCGAAAACTAGTGCACAGATAAACCACAGTAATGTGTATTTCTAGGGAAATAATGCAGGTAAAAATTTCTCCTCAGTGACATTCAACTAAACTTCAGTCGGATTACAAACCCCTCAAGTATGGCGATGTTTAAACATGAGAAGAAATTTATGAGAAGCCCGTAGCGGGAATCGAACCGACACACTTAGGAAGGAAGTGCTAAAGCTCTTTACTTATAAAGGATAGTCAAATAAAAATAATATTAAGAATGAAATATGGGAAATTTCCGAAGTGAATGGTAGAGAACATGGATTTGGAGCTAAGTTAAGATTTATGAACGATTAGATTGGATATATACTGACTGAACGGTGCCAAGGGATGAGGACTTCTGCTCTGGAATGCAGGACAAACATTATCAGCTCGGCTACTCTTAAATCTGTGATTCCATCTGACTCGCGACCTCTGCCGGTATCTCACGCCGCTTTCTCCTTTTTTTTAAACCTTTTTCTTTTTCGTGTCTCTTTAAGGCACCCAACCTGACGTACTAAAACAAAACCCTAGGGGCTTGTCGTAGTCCGGCAACATTTTGAACAGGTACGAGTGTAGGATTTGAATAAGTGATGTGTTTTATACACGTCACTGAACGATACAATTCAAATGCAATTCAAATATCTTGAACGATAAGTTATTTTCTTAATCAAAAATAATATATTTACTAGATGTGCCCGCGACTTCATCCACGTGGATAGTGACTTAGGGCAGAATTTTGGGATATATCTTTTGGTTTATTATGGATTATAAACACCGTCGTATTGGTATTTAAAAAAAAAACAAAAAAACTACTTTACAGTAATGCTTCTCTATATACGATATTAGACGTATAGCCATCGGGGATCAAGCAGACACGCTGCTAGGATTGCTAAAACGTGACAGATCCACTAAGCTGAGCCCTCGTGTGTAGAGAGTGTCTGACAGACAGACAAAAATTCTAAAAATCATTGTTTTGGGTACTATTGCGTTGATAAAAGCCCCCAATAGTATTTTTCCCTCATATCATCCATGTAAAGACAGCGATCTGTTGGAATTTTATTATATGTATAGATAGATTACGGCTGGTAGTGGCAAGTTGGTCATTTGTGTCCAGAGTAACCCCCTCCTAATGAACCGATTTGGTTTATTTTTACAACATTTTTTTTATTAATATTTCCACAACGAATACCGAGTTTCCTAGCAATACAACAATAATTGCGGCTGGTATGGGCGAATAACTACTTTGGGTCTGAAGTAAACCCCCCCCCCTCCAGATGAACCACTTTTGCTGGTTAACGAACTCGTTCAATCATTTGCTAGGGAAAAACTACATACCTAGTTTCCTGACGAAAAAACAAAATAATCTGTTGTGTATCGTGTTAACGATAGTTCATGAAATATTCGACGTGATTATTTACATTCGCATAACTTTTTTATTTATGAACCAATTGACATGAAACAAACACTGAATGTTAAGTGAAGCTTAATGTTAGTGAAAACCGCAACTAAATCGGATTATCCATTTCTGAGATTAGCACGCACAGACAGAAATTCTAAAAGTCATTGTTTTGGGTACTATTGCGTTGATAAAGGCCCCCAATAGTATTTTTTCCCATATATCTTCCATCTCCTGACAGCAATCCGTTAGAATTGTATTATATGTATAGATGAGCATCCCAACTAAGGCGATTCGCTTCAAACAATTATTACATATATGCATCTAATTACTTTATTATATAAACATCCAAATATACAATTAGAATTATATATTTACAATTTTACAATTGAAGAGTTCATTACAAAAACCAGACAAGTCCAAAAACTAAAATGTTCAGAAACTTGAAAAAAATGTGTAGCTTCATTTGCGCTGGATGAAATGAAAATTGCTTTTATACCTACTATTGTCCCACAACCAGCTTTGCATTGCAAATAAAAAAATATGTATTTTTTATGAGGATAGTTGAGAAAATATAAAAAGAATTATGGATCCTTCTGGGTTTCGCAGGAATCTTAGTAACAGAACACAACGAAATTATATTTCTTAACACGAAATAATTTAATCCTCAAATAAGATTACTTATTATATAATCCTGACAAATCTATATATATATAAAAATCACGTGTCTGTCTGTTTGTTTGTTCCTTATACAAATCTACACCGTTTGACCGATTTTGACCAAACTTGGAATAATGGTAGGTCTTGATACGAGAAATATCCTACGCTAGGTCAAAAAAATCTACCAGCTGTCTGTCTGTATGAATGTCCCTTATACAAATCCACACCGTTCGTCCGATTTCGACTAAACTCGGTACACATGTAGATCTTAATCTGGAGAGTGCCGTAGGCTAGGTCAGAACCTCTACCAGCTGTCTGTCTGTATGTTTGTCCTTTATACAAATCCACACCGTTCGTCCGATTTTGACTAAACTCGGTACACATGTAGATCTTAATCTGGGGAGTGTCGTAGGCTAAGTCAAAAACGTCTTATAGCTGTCTGTCTGTATGTTTGTCCCTTATACAAATCCACACCGTTCGTCCGATTTTGACTAAACTCGGTACACATGTAAATCTTAATCTGGGGAGTGTCGTAGGCTAAGTCAAAAACGTATTATAGCTGTCTGTCTGTACGTTTGTCCCTTATACAAATCCACACCGTTCGTCCGATTTTGACTAAACTCGGTACACAGGTAGATCTTAATCTGGGGAGTGCCGTAGGCTAGGTCAAAAAAATCTACCAGCTGTCTGTCTGTATGTTTGTCCCTTATACAAATCCACACCGTTAGACCAATTTTTACGAAACTTGGTATACATGTATGTCTTGATACGGGGGGTGTTATAGGTTAGGTCAAAGTCGTCTAGGGCTCACAGTTGGGAGGCCACGGGTTCATAACAGATTCGTGTTATTAGATTTTAATAATACTTATTTGGTTTCTAATTTATTTAGGCTTTTCTATATGCAGAAAGTAGGTGTAGCATGGCACGCCGGGTAACGTCTAGTTACAAATAATTATTGAATGATAAACATTCTGAAAATAGGAGACAGGGCCAAGGACTAGTCTGTATTTTGGTAGAAAATCGTTATTTTTGTAGAATCGCTAATACTTTACACTCATATATAATGTGACGTTTATGTTTTTTTGGGTACAGCAATAATATAAAATGTAGAGCTGATTTTGGAGAGAGAGAAGATGTATTTATTTTAAAATATCAATTTTTGGACTTGTCTGGTTTTTTTTTTTTATGAACCCTTCAGTTCATTATACATTGAATTATTATAATTTGTTGCAGAACTTAGGTAACAGTTGGTGTGAAACCGGTCGAGCAATGTTAATAAACATTTCAAATATTAAAAACGTTTTTCCGCCTGTTTTTATTATACAGCCTTCTGCCTATATAATAAAGACCCCATTGAGGTATTGGTTCACTTGTAAAAATCACAATTAATTTTAATGTTTCAGCAATTTCCCGCCAGGGTAGTTATGTTTTAGGAAACCCCAACAGCTGGCGAGATGATTTTCTTGTGCGATCAAAATCAAAGTCATTTTCTTGAATTTATAAATAAAAAATGTATCAATATTTTTCAATTCTTTATATCAAATGTTCTATATGGGATGTTAAAATATTCAAAAAAATACGTTTCAATTCTTTGAATAAAATAATGGCGGCGCTGTGTCTGACAGACGGAAACCCTCTTCTTTCGCGGGCGATATTCTGCAGGCGGCAGCTTTTAATCTAGAACGAAAAACTAAAATTATTTCGAAAGAAGAAGGTTAAATCTAGTAAAGTACGTAGGATTATTAAGAAATATTAATTTTTTCGAAAATGGTGAACAATTATTCATTTTCCGTCGAAAATCGTTAATAATATCCTACGTAATTTTCTACAGTTAAAATTTGAAGTTGATTGGGCCAAAATTGAAGACGCCAGAGTATCGGCCATAGTTTTGAGAAAACGACATTCATGTCTTTTCTATTTATTTATTTGTCATACTTTCTTGTAATAAAGATACAAAATTGGGTTTTAATTTTGAAACGTATTAAAGGAGGCCCAAAAAGAAATTTAACAATTAAAAAGGGACCAATCGAAGCTCACTCAAAAAGTTATCTACAGATGAGCACCGCGTTTACTCGGCATCGGGATTTCTCTCAGAAAATAGTATTTTTTGCCCATTAAAAACTTTTTTCTTCACATAAACACTCTTTTATATAATTTTTGATTAGTTAAGGAAGAAGTTTAGACCATAAAAAAATATTTACAAGGTAGCATTACCCCTTAAAGCTCACGTCTGTCGAGTCTTCAGTTGGATTTTAGTTAACAAAATATTTATCGAACTAATTATAAAATTATCAAGCTCCACTCCTTACATCTTAATAACTTGCTTTCTTGTAAAGTGTTAAGGTCGAGGATAGTTTTAACGGTTCTCCTGCCGAACCTCATTTACAGGGCCCATTATCACTTCCTCAATTAACAATTAATGTTTTCTCTTATAAATTTATTTCAAATAAATCTTCCCTAACGCGACGTCGGCCGCTTCGATGCTGACAGTGTCCATAGTCTCTGACACAATTTATGCCTCAATTCTCGTCAAATTACGCCTTTAAATACGCAACCTGCCACATAATAATCGCTTTTAGCGCCTTAATCCTATAAATATTAATGACTTGATGAATATGTTATGAAAGAGAATAGTACCGATAGGGAGTAATCGATTTTTTTTGTCAGCAATTTTATAATGAATTATAGCCCGGTGCCCGCGGTGCTGAATTTTACATAATGTCTACGTTTCACGCCCCCACTTGGATTACACGCTGTTCGGCACGATTAACACCTTGATTTACAATCTCCGTTGTCTCAGGCTAAAGTAGATTAGAGCTAAGTTAAACATAAACGCTTAGGAAGGAAATGTGTTTCAGTTTCGTTGCGTGTTCTCGTGTGTGGGTGTCCGGATGGACCCCATCTTTTAGATTCCAATGCCATTAGTAAAAAATGTTTTTAATCTTAACCCATTATTAACTCCCAAGCCTATTTCTACTGAATTGTTTTTGACATTTTATAATAAGCAAAAACAAAAAATCAGCAATTATAGTTTGGGAGGAAAAAATTGTGTTTACGCAACTTTGGGAAAACCTAAAGGAAATGGAACACTTACTAAATAGGCGGAAGAAAAGGAAGTGGAGAATGTACTAAATAATGATCAGAAAAGGAAATGGAACACTTACTAAATATATGGAAGAAAAGGAAGACGAGAATGTACTAAACAGTGAGAAGAAAAGGAAGAAGATCACACTCGCTTGCCTCCGTCTGAACCGGTTCCTCTTCCTTAATACTATTTCTCATCCCTGCTATTTAAATACTATCTCACCACCCTAAAAAAATTCCGATTCACAGAAACTGCATCATCTTAGCTTATTTTCATATCGCGTTTGTCTCTGGTTGATTGGGCAAGCTTATAAGGGGTGTATACAGCGTTGGGGGTCACCGCTTTGGCACATTCTAGTGATTCTGCATCGAAAAATAGTCGACATGTGTCCGAGTGTTCCGTCCAATGCGCCTTAGGAACCGAGAAATAATATAAAATAGGTTGAAAATGCTTTATTTTTTATGTCGAGTTTAGAAAATGATATCGACATGATTCATTCACCTATTCAATTGTTTTATAGCGTTAAATAAAGACAAAATACAATCGTTAAACAATAATTAATATTTCGTCAAATATATACGCTCAAGTTTTCAAGTAAACTAGTAATATACATTTTGATACACCAACAATTATGGCAGATGTAAAATCAGCACCCCAAGAAACCCTAAAGTGGTAATTATCATCTAAAACAAAAAAATAATAATTTTTCCTAGTCCGAAAGAGACTAAAAATTTGTAAGCGAAAAAGTAACGTGACGTTTTGAAATTCAATATCTCGCCTTGAAATAATTCGATGTTTAAGTCCTTGAGCTTTTTCAAAAGAAGAAAGAATCCTTTTTCTAACCATATAAATAACTATTGTATTATCTCAGAAAGTACTTGTAAAAAATGGTCCTCGAAATAAAAATAAAATGTAAGCGATTTTGCTTATAACGCCGATCCCATAAAACGTAGGAATACCCCGATTAGAAGGATATGTGTCACTTCAGAGCCTTTATCGACCATCCAAATTTGGTTTGAATGCTCGTTGAAATATGGCCAGATTGAATCTTTAACATTTTAAGTGTCCGGCCTTTACGAAATTTAAAATACAATTTATTTTTTATTTTTGAAAGTTTTCCAAAAGTTGTATATAGGAGTTTTTTTTTTAGCTAAAAACAAATCTAATCTGACATCCATTTTTAAATATACATTTTTTTTTATAATGGATAACTTTTTAAAGGGAGATACATCGAATATTTTGGCAAAATAATGACTTTTATAGAAAAAATGGGTCTTTTACAATTAGTTCGCGATGTTCCTGACAATGAATAAGCGATTGGTTTCTTACTCGCAAAAATTAATAGAATTCTATTAATTTTAGTGAGTTGGATTGACTAGAGTCGCTAAAATTATGAGAATTCTATTAATTTTAGCGAGTTGGATTGACTAGGATTTGTGTGTTTACAAATATCATTGGTTATGTTATCCTTCATAACCTGCAAAACAGTTAAATCTAATGCTTAATATTATAATATTTTATATTTTCTTTAGAGCGTCTAAATACAATTTAGAACCAACGGGCCAAAACGTCCGCGAGGAGGCCCTTTAATTTAACAATTACCATTGATTTCGATCATACTAACCTTTTTATTAATAAATATTGCTTGCCATTATCTATGGTAATATGGTTTACAACCGTAGATAACGAGTCAAGTAGTAATAGATAACCAGCAAAGAACCTGTAAGCTAATCATTAAGCTTATCAGCAAGTACAGGTAACTGTTATAAATCACTACTGCTACTTCAAAAGTAACTGGATGTGGTCTTCGCAAAAATACCCCAAATTTCTATTCGATGCTTTTATTGAGTCCACAACCATAAGGAACGAACAGGACATATTGGAGCCGACCCACATGTGGACGAATAGCCGAACAAGCTCTCCGATCAGGTCGATCAGATAACTGGAGGACCCTTCTCCAACAAAATATCAGACACAAAGAATTTTAATGGGAGCTAAACAATTATCGCTATATTGTCATCTTCCTCCGATATCCATCTCTTGTAAAATATTATTTTCTCTATTACTCATGTATAATTGATTTTGTAAAAAAAAAAGAAAAATATAAGTGTCGTCCCTTTCTCTGACTTGTTATCCTCGCTCAGGTTCACACCCCCTTCGGTCAAGACAGATCAAAAAGATATATTTTTTTTATTTGTAAAAGTTAAAAAATATAAATAAGAAAACAAAGAGTTCACTATTTTACTACGTACTATAAAAATGGACTCAGAAGTGATCGTTGCCCGTGATATTTTGCATAAATGTAATGTGAAGTTCGTTGACCTGTAAGAATCAGATACCTGTACAGTATCTGTCCCTCTGGGCCCATGTGGCCTGTTACGGGACAACTGATGTGTATATATATATATATAGGGGAAGGTGTTGTACCTTTGACCACTTTGCAAAATTTCATTTTTTTTTTATCTTGAATATTAAGGCTAAATTCACTTTTTTTTATTTCATTGTACTTGGTATTCTATTGCTTATCATATTTAATTTTTTAAAGGTTCTAGCTTTACATTTAATATTTTTTATTAATTTTTAAAAAAATAATCGTACATGGGGTGTTGTACATCTGACCACGTAAAAACAACACAGCAGTGCAGAAAAAAAAATTGTATTCAGTAATATTGTAATTAATTATAAGTTTAATAAATACAGGACAAGGATGTAAGCATAATAAAAAAGCTATTATTGATATTATGTTATGCATAATATGCTGAAAAATCCAGTCCAATCGATAAATGTTTTAACTGTCAAGTAGAGTTGGTGCTAATGATCCTGGAAATAGATGCACCAAAAAAAAAAAAAAAAAAAAAACTGTCAAGTAGATCCACTAGCAATAGCAGGGTATGGAATTTTAGCCACAATGTCTTCAATATCAATATCATACAAAGTTTGTTTATTCAAATACTGGATCTTAAACATTGAACATTTAATACCACAGATCACAGCGACTAAATATGTAATAGTCTTTTGACTTTTATTTTTAACTAGTATAAAATTTCCTTTTTCCAAATCATATTTTTCAAATTGTTGATGGTTATCGACTTAACGCACGACATTTATCAGACAGATCAACGTCACTTTCTCCTGAAAAAAATTCAGTGTCAGTATCAGAATCTGAACTGTTATTAGAATAATTTTCTTTTTATTTATCACTTTTTTAGGAAGGGGTTTATTTGTATGTGGTGTCTTACGTTTAGTGTTGTGATTTCGTTTTTTGTTTTGTTGTTTTTTCACCTTCAATAATTAGCTTTTCAGGAATATGTCAGGATACGAGGTTTCCCTTTAGGCCGGCCTCTATTTGACATTTTCCTTGCCTGCACTTTTCGATGAGACCTTACAACTTCAGGTGGAACGATAAGGGGCGATAGGTTCGAACTGCTACACTGAGGATTGATAAAGTCAGTTTGAACTTTCATTCTTTTCATTTATTATTTTTTAAATTCTTTGAACAATTTAAGCAACCAATATTAACTATTTTAAAAAAAGTTGTAGCAGAAGAACATAAAAGTTGAATTATGGAAAAAGGACTCAGGTGTGTTGTACCTTTGACCTGGTCAAAGGAACAACTAGTCGTGGTCAGAGGTACAACACCCTGGTAGTGCAAATTAAAAAGCATGCTAAAAATTTTAGGGTTAAGTTAAATCGATTTCAGAAGCTACATATTTCTTATTGTAATAGCTACTTTGTCAAATGATTTCCATCTAAAAAGACATAATAAAAAAAATATTATGAGGCAAACGTCATAAATAAATAACTTAGATTTTTATGATAGAAATGGATAAGTATTTTTTACAAGAATCCTCTTTGACTTGAATAATCCAAAGTAGGTTACACAAGCCCTCTAGTAAGGGAGCTAAACACTAATTCCACCAACATTTATAAAATGTTACTACATGCCGCCACAGCCTCGGTGGTCAGAGGTACAACACCTTCCCCTATATATATATTCCTCGGCTTATCGTAAACCGAGCTATCTACAGGATGCCACCATTTTTTTTATAATACCAACACCAAGTTACTTATTTATCTCAAAAATGGTTCCTAGATGGAAAGGTGACCTTTCGAAATGTTAATAATTTTTAAATAAAAACATTTTGATAGGATAATCGCAACAGAAGAGCATTGTACTTCAATTGTGTTGATTTCGATACATTGAACAAGTTCATCACTTTTTCTAAATTTTTATCAATACTTTTTGTATCAGTTAAATATGTCTGTCAAGATAAGGGGGTGTTTTTAATACCTCGCACCTTATGAGCTAGGGGAACTGGTGAAAAAGAGATAGAGTGTGAGCACACTTTCAATTGACACATACACGTATGCTATATGCTAACAGACACTATACAATTATATTAAAACAAACGAAAGAAATTCGCTTTTCTTGAGAGTTTGTTCCAGCTGGTAATTACACTTGTTTAAACTTGAGGCGGTAAAATCAATTTATAAATTCTATATTTATAAATATAATATAAAGCGTTCAGCAAAAAAGTAACTGATTATTTTATGGGCATTCTGAGCAAATCACCTCAGAAATAAGGATTACATGGGAACAAGCCATGTTGATGTAGTGCAACCCGATCGGTGTTTTGACTATATGATGCCTCCAGGTTTTTCCGTTCTATTATTGATGAATCATAAGAAGCGATCATTAGATATAGGCAGTGTCCGTTGGAAGGGGTTTTGAATGAAGTGCTAACGAGGACTTGCAGCGTTTGGTTTCAGGAAGAATTGACAGCATGCCTGCCTAGCAATGACGATATTTTCTCAAGTTCCCCCAGTTCCATCCACATTTATATAAATATACACAAATAAAGGGTCTTTGGTTGCGGTTATAGGATAAAGGAGGAGCCCCTCCTCCTTTTCCCATACTTTTTTTTTGTCGAAACTCGACTGTAGTTTCTTCTTTTCAAAAAGCCTTAGTAATAGTAATGGGAGTTATTATAGTAACTTTAAATTTTCTTTGAATTCAGACATTATTATTGAATTCATTTTTGAACAAAATAAACATATTTGCCCTTAAATCAACCTTTATTTGGCGCCGATGGGGTGAAACAGACCTCCGATTCGAATTCAGTGACCCTCAAAACCATGGAAGCTCTAGTTATTTCTTCTCAAACGACTTCATACGAAATTTGAACTTCAACTTGACGTCCTGGAGTTAAACGGACTCCGGATTCGGATTCAGCGTGTCGAAAAACATAAGAATATATGTATGGTGTTTTTGGAAAATACCACTTTTTTTTGTTTTTGTGTGCCTGTGTAATTGAAGAAAAAATTAATGAATAAATAATGGGTGGTAAACATTCATACAAGATGCACAAGCAACTCTAATGACAGCAACACTAAAAAATGGTGTAATTATAACCTTGAAGGTCCACCCCCCCAAAAAAAAAATCAGTTCAAAGTATAGTAAAATTGTAAATAATATAAATTTTAATCTTCTCTGAAGTTCTGATTAATTTTTGAGAAGGTCAATGGTGTTGGTGGATAAATCAGGCGATTGGCGAAAAGATCGCTAAAGACCGCAAGCTACGAGGTAATCAGTATGTAGAAGACACTCTTGACGTATGTGTCTTACAGATATTGGTTTCTGGCAGCTATCGCCGAGTGGAGCTGAGTCCTGGTAATCAGAAATCCATGAGGTAGCTTCGTATGCCCGATCCGTAATCGCTAATGGTTAAATGGTTAAAAGTCCGTCACGCAGGAGCTGCATAACTAAGCACTTTCCTCAGAATTGGGTAGTGTCGAGTGCATTCTTGAATAATTTGCTTAAAATAACCTATATAGATAAATAAAATAAAAAGATAAATTGTTCTACTCTTTTGCATTTTTTATGAGCAGCTGTTTCAATTATTAATTTTGTAATTAATTTCCTTCCAGAGTTTTGTATATGCGGGGTACTACAAAACGTACTAAATACACAAAGCTTCACATTTTGATCTATTGATCTTGATGAGTTTCGCGAACCTACGTTAGGCGGAGTAAGTAACCCCCCCCCCCCTTACGGATGGACCAATTTAGTTCATTTTCATATCACTTCTTTCTTATTAGATACCAGGACGTATAAAGAGTTTCGTTACAATACAACAGAAATTACGACTGGTATAAGGAAATTAGGCATTTTTGTCCGGAGTAAACCCCCCTTCTAGTCAACCGATTTAGTTTATTTTTATAACATATTTTTCTCTTCAGTTGACCACAACAAATACCGAATTTCGTTAAAATATAACACATTTTATGGCTAGTATTGGCAAATAACTACTTTGGCTCCGCAGTAAACCCCCTCTCCACGTGGACCGATTTTGTTTGTTAACGAACTCGTTCAATCGTTTGATGGAAGAATACTACATTCCAAGTTTCGTGGCGAAAAAACAAAAACTCTGGCCTGTATCGTGTTAACAGACATATATATATATATATATATATATATATATATATATATATATATATATATATAAATTTGAACGGGGGTCATTTTCGGTGTACTAAGTAGGATCGATAAAGATTCCACGAAATTTTTCAAACATTCCATCATAGCTACTTTCCTTCGGAGGAAAGTGCCAGAACACGGCTGTATATCCACATATTCGGAAAGTACATTAAAATTCCTGACAAAGAATAACTAGTCATTTCTTTGATAACGTATTTTTGTAGGTCTATTGTGCCAAATCCATGGGCGTATATAGAAAAAACTGTTGGGGGGCTGAGAGCATTTCGAGGTAACGGACTGCTAAAAATCTAGAACTAGGAATAGTTAGATAATTAAAACACTATTACACCCAGTTGCGGCTAAAGGGGAGGGCTGGGGGGGGGGGTTAACCCCCCAGAATGAAAATTCACAATATTTTCGACGAATGGTGCTAATGGCCTAGGTAGTCGAAGCACCCTAAAAGAAAAAAAAAATTTCGACGAAGTTAGAAAAATATTTTTTTTAGGCAAATTAATAGTAATGAGTTCTAATTAATGTATGTTCTTAGTTTATCAAATACATCCTTAATGATTTCTAGGTGCTTGGTTATAAAAATTTGATTCTGCAACCTCAGGCACGGCCCATACTAAATTAGCCCCCCAAAAATGTTTGTCTAGAGCCGCTTATGATTACACCCAACAAAAGTTACTTTTTTCTGGACTAAGTGATCTTATTTAATTTATTTTTAAGGATTTCGGGAGGCCTCCTCTTATATCAGGCTGTACCGTATGAAATGTCAGTTTTGTTTACTTTTCGATTTAATCCTTTCCCTTTTTTATTTCATTATTTACAAACATCATTGTTATTCATATATAATTAAAACTCTTTTATTCCTATTATTTAATCAGTAACTTGCATACTGTGTTGTGAGAACGATCCTCTGAGAAAAAAATAAAACTTAAATTATGACTTCAACGGAAATCCGTATTATATTTCGTTATGAATTTAAGCTCGGTCATAGCGCTGCTGAGGCGTGTATGAACATTAACACGGCGTTCGGGGAGGGAACGGCGAATGAACGAACTGTTTACCGGTGGTATTCCAGGTTTCAAAATGGAAATTTTGACCTTGACAACGAGGAGCGAGGAAGGCCAGAAACCAAGCTTGACAATGAACACCTGAAGTAAGGGTTGAAGCTTGTCGCTCAAAAAGCACTAGGGAATATGCCAAAGAACTCGGAGTAGGAGCCACGACAATTTCAAGACATTTGAAGGAAATCGGCAAGTCCAAAACTGACATTTCATACGGTACAGCCTGATATACGCCCATGGCCAAATCAGATAAACATTGACTGCCGTTGACAAGGTTCATTTTTCACTCTTGTCTCGCTTAATCCTCGAGGATTGCGAGTCCTATTATTGGGTCCTAGCCACATGAGAGGTGTGTAAGTGAATGATTTAGGGGTTGTCGCTGGAGATTGTGTAGACACGGCTTCTGAATGAAGACCTAACAAGGTCCTGGCGAGACACCTCCGTCAACAAGGCTTGGCTCCCAACATCTGCCTCCGTCCGCTCTCCGAGTCTCTCACTTCTCCACCTGGTTATTGTCCGGCTATTGTTCCTTAACGACCGTTTTGTTAGCATTTTATTCAGAAAGTGGAACATACATTTCTCTTGGTTCCCTAAATTACACGCTACTTCCGCGGGGAGGTCTTAATCATGAAGTGTCATTGGAAACTGTACTCCAGTGATTAGAAGTCCTGTAGAAGCATTCTCAGAAAGCCTTGTACCTTACTTTTCTTAAAACAAATAAAAGCGATAAGAATGCGAATGCGGGATTTGTAATTTCCATTGTATAGTGATAAATACAATTTCCCCCCTTATTATAGGGAGAAACCCCAAACAGATTACTCAATGCAGAAGTGCTGACGTTCGACGTTTCAAAACCCATATAGAATGTAAAAATTGTCTTGTGTGTAATAAATTTGCATAGCATAGTCAGGGACTATCCCCAGGCCCGCCCAGCCGTTAATGGGTGCCTTTCAAAGGGTCAAATTAGGCGGTTGGATCATAGTAGTGACCATACTATAGCCCTTGCGTGCCTTACGTTATCTGACCCTTTTGACTATCATGGCTTGTTCCGTCATGTATATATATACCGACCCCTGAGTGATGACACTATGTTGAAGAAAAATCAACTCCCCTTGTGCGTATGAATTACTTTCCATATATTTCGTTTCTGAATCAAGTTATTTTTTTATATATATATTCAGAATAAACAAATTCTTATTAAATAAACAAAATTATACAAACGTAAAACTTATCTTAAGTATTAACGGGACATACTCTTACCAAGAAGTGCCTCTTTCCTCTCTCAGTTGGTAAATACTTTTTGCTAATTTACTTAATTTAAAATGGGAAATAATCAGTTAATAGCTTTCTTTTTTAATAGCATTTTTTCGGCGCTAATGGTCCAGATTTGTCGATGCCGTTTAAAAAAAAAAATAGCATATTTTAAATGTCTTTCTAAAGGTTGTGTTTGTGTGCATTCATATATTAAGACAGCGTATATCTGTACTGTGTGGTTATCGCTTGTGCATGTGTCAGTGAGGCTGTAAGTTTGAATCTGTAGTAGGAACTTTTTTTTTCATGTCAGTTGTGTTAATGGGACTCTCAGAACTGGAACTGTTTTTCTGTGTTTGATTTTTGGTATGCACATCTTTAGGTGCAATCCTTTTTAGCGCGGTTACTCCCTATCTCTATGAGGTTGACCTCATGACGCAATCCAGAAGTGCCGGCTAGAAACTTTCACGTTTCAGACCCTATAGATCACGAAAATATAGGTGGCCCAAATTTGTATATATATATATATATATATATATATATGTGTATATATATATATATATATATATATATATATATATATATATTTATATATATGCTTGTCTGTTCGCGCTCTAGCAAGCTCAAAAATGGTCCGATTTTAACGAAATTTGGCACAAAAATCTGTCGTCTAATTTGAAAGGTCAAGTTCGTTAACCAGCAGAATCCGCCCACTAGAAGATAGTTTTTGGGGCGAAATTCGCGCAAAAAAAATCGTAACGCTTACGTTTTTAAGTTTATATGCCTGAAGGTACTTGTTTTATAGGTTTCTTAACATAAGAAAACGAATGAGACCATTTATAAGGCGATATCTGTAACCGTTCCGTTAAAGTGGAATAAATGTTTTTGTAAGTCATTATATTTTTGTGAGTACTTCGAATCGCGGGATTGAATTGAAATATTTTCTACAACTTGGAAATTAAGCCCTACTAAGATGTTTTTAAGTTTTGGTTATATTTGGAGTTGAGGAAGAACGCGAAAAAAAATATTTTATTAATAGACATGAAAAGGTTTCGGATCTTCATACATTTTTCGTAAATATCTCGATAAAGATTTGGAAATCGTAGTAAGTGGAAGGTGGCCGTTCGAATGCTTACTAAATTCTCTACAAAAAAGGTTCTGAAGCAATATTCGATGGGGCAACGTCAATCAGAGATATAAGTGCTTAAAACTTAAAAAGTGTTTGTTTTGAAAGGGATTTTCTCTTTGTTTATCTCACTTTTTAATTGGTTGTTTCTTGTTTTAAATTGCATTTATCAGTAAAATTAGTATAGTAGTAAAATAAGCTAAGAAACGGTGAAAGGTATTGGTAATAATAAGTTTAGAGTGGCTATGGAAATCAAGATGGCTTTGGCTAATCATGATGACGTAGTTTGTTTTGAATTCTCGTGTGTCTATATAACCCATCATTCCATCCGAAACCCATGATGTGGGTTATCAAATGAATCGTTTTAGCACTTTCCTCCGAAGGAAAGTAGCTATTGAGGTTGGACTCATGACGGAATTTTTGAAAAATTTCTTCAAATCTTTATCGATCCTACCTAGTAGACACCGAAAATGACCCCCGTTAAAATTTATATATATCTATATATATATATATATATATATATGCATATATATATATATATGTGTCTGTTAACACGATAGCGGCCAGATTTTTTGTTTTTTCGTCACGAAACTTGGTATATAGCATTCAATTAGCAAACGATTGAACGAGTTCGTTAACCACTAAAGTCGCTCCACCGGAAGGGGGGGTTTACCCCAAACCCAAAACACTTATTTGACTATGTCAGCCGTAATATTTGTTATATTTCAACGAAACTTGGTATTCGTAGTGGTAATATAGAGAGAAAAGTGAGATATAAAAATGAACTAAATCGGTTCATTAGAGGGGGGGGGTTTACTCCGGACCCACAATACCAATTCGCCACTACCAGCCGTGATTTTTGGTATATTTCGACGAAACTCGGTATTCGTAGTGCTAATCCACAGGTAAATATGTGTTGTAAAAATAAACTAAATCGGTTCATTAGAAGGGGGGGTTTACTCCGGACCCAAATTCCTAATATACTCTTACCGGTCGTAATTTCTGCTGTATTGTAACGAAACGCGGTATACGTCGTGGGTAACTCATGAGAAAGAAGTTTTGTAAAAATGAGCTGAATCGGTCAATCGGAAAGCGGGGGTTTAATTTGTAATATATTTGAATAGAAAAGACGGCAGACGTAGGTTCACAAAGCCGCCGCAAGGAGCGCTTTCTACCACTAGAGTGACTGTATCCTGTTTCTGCGTTAGATCAAAATACGATAATATGAGGATTTTTGTATTTATTACGTAGTTGATCAGTTACTCATTACAAAATGAGAACTATTCACGTTTTTATTTTATTTATGTAGGATATTTTAAGCAAATTGTTCTGGAAAGCAGTCTACATTACCCAAATTCTGAGGAAAGTGCTTAGTTATGCAGCTCCTGCGTGACGGACTTTTGTTGTTTAGAATAGAGCCTTCTCAGCGGTAGTCGAAGAGTGAGTACGTTTTCAGTACATAATTGTATTGACTTATACAGATTAATAATTATCCATTTCTGTGTAAGTTGGCTACTGTCATTTTCCTGTGATTTGTGATACTAATCTATTCCATTTCTTCGAGATATACGTAACCGCGCTAAGATGACGCAGTTCCTGCGAGTCGGACTTTATTTTTCTGTTGTGTCCTATCTTTGTTGGCATTTACCAAGGCTAGTTTTTCTCAGCAAAGACTTAACACTTCCAATTGATAGTTTATTATACACATGGTTCTTGGTGATGCGCGAGTATAGTAACGATTTCGAGTGTAGTAACTTGATCCTCGATACCCTCACAGTACATCTTCCCTCCGAATTCAATACACTTCATTGAGGACAATCGCTTTTTCAGCGAACCTGTCATGGTACACTCCTATTATAGATGATATGTTATATTATATATTATTATATAACATAATCCATTTAGTGGAGTTGGAGATAGTTAGCCGTTAGCGTAGTACTACGCTCATTTCTGCCTTTTTTTTTACTTATAATTTGTATGTATTTTTTTAGCTGAAGAAGGCTGCCAATGTGCAGCCGAATCGTCCAAATACAGATTTCTTCCTGAAAGTCTGACTTTTTTTCTCCTAGCCGAATCGCAACTATACCTAGTCTGCATAATTCATTTAATGTCTATTAGAGTGTGGACTATTGAGAAGTGCTTGTAGGGAGGGTTTGGAAAGGGCAAGGGGGAACTGAGGGTGGACGTCGGCATAAAAACGAAAGGAAAATAAACACTCGACTTGGAGCCGGGGGGATGAATAGTCAGGTGGTGTTTGGAGTCAAGTGCGGCAGAGTGGCTGCTTCAGAATCGACAATGCACCAACCAGCCGGCGAAAACAAACCAACTACCTGTGGAGTCTCTCCTCCCAGCATGCTCTCTTCACCTTCTCAATTGCTACTTGTAAGACGGTTATTCCATTTGATGGATCGGATCAATAGGGCTCGTCAAAAGCGCTAAACGATACCAAAAAAATGGCCCTACGAAAAGATTTCTAATTTCGAGAATTGTAAACAGGGTGGTCCCGAAGGAAATAGCCATACTTGAGGGGTGTGTTCGCAGACTAAAGTGTAGTTGAATGCCACCAAGGAGAAATTTTTACTTGCATTATTTCCTACATATAGGCGTTTCCGTGTCTTTTGTCTAAACGCTAGTTTCTGACCCTTTTGCGCTAATTGTCGTTCACGCCATAGGGAAAATGTAATTCTGACGACATTTTCAAATTCTGCATCAAATTTCCTAGAAGATCTCATGTACTTTCTGAAAAAATTACTCGAACCAAATTCACAGCAGCCACCCAAGCAAATACCTTATCTGAAAATAAAGGTTTTCTATTTTTAATGTTCCACTGTTAGGTAGCTAGGATTCTAATAAAAGTTGCATTATTTCATTACCATGGCTAATTTTTTAGTACATGGCCAAAAAAGATGCTTTGCATGAGTAAATTGTGGTCAATTAAAACAAACAAAAATTAATAAGGAAAACATTTTGTCATTCAATAATTAACTTATTGGAACATTAAAACAAGAAACCCTGTATTTCGTGATAAGTTATTTGTTTGGGCGGCTATTATGAATTTGGTTTGAGATATTTTTGCACAAGGTCAATGAGAGCATATAGGAAATTTGATGGAGATTTTGAAAATGTCATCAGAATTAAATTTTCCTTATGGTGTGAACGACAAATGGTCGAAAACTAGCGAATAGACAACTAAAAAAAAAAAAAAAAAAAAAAAAAACGGAAACGCCTGTATGTAGGGAAATAATGAATGTATAAATTTTTCCTTGGTGGCATTCAACTACACTTTCGTCGGCGTTCACACCCCTCAAGTATGGTGATTTCCTTCGGGACCACCCTGTATAGTAAACGTGTTTAACATAGCTTCCCAATCGCTTTTATCTTTCCTCGTGTATCTTCCTCATAAGAAAGTAATTAATAACGAATATTCGAATTTACAATTAATTTTTTTCCGTTGTAGTTATAACCTCTAAATGAAAAGATTTTTCAAAATGTAAGGGATGTGTTTTTGTCTCTGGGCTGGGCATCCCCATTGCGGACAGCTCAGCGCCACTGTGGAGGCCTAGGGGATTTGGGTCAGGGCCAATATCCGATATAGAGCAGCTACTTATCTATAGCACTCCCGCACCTAGGCCAACCACCCGAATAGAACTATTACAATCACAATGGAAGTACATTTTATAGACATTTTTACTTTTCCTTCTTGAATAGTTTCAAATTCGGTAACTCTTAGACATCGAAATGTAACGATATCAACTTGTTTCTGTTTTGAACATTCTTTTGCAGGTCAATGTACTGCAACAGTGGTTAGAGGCTGGGACATCCTAAATTACTGGTGCAGGTTTCAATTGGGTTGAACTCTTCCAACAAGAGGCTCATTAAAATCTCTATCTACTTGACTAAGATGGTTAGGTAAGGATGGCAAGTACGGCTGATGAAATAAATACGTATATATTGAGGAGTTGTATTTATTTATTGTCTTTGATGCTCCGCATCTTTGGCGAATAGCATATTCTCCTCACTGTGAGTCGATTTAGTCGCTGCATCACCTGCCACTCCAAACATTTATTCAAGTGAGTATGTTAATTCAGATAAATATAAAAAAATAAATAGGTCTGTGTTACAATGTTTACATTTTGGTTTGTCAGTCTTCATCATTGGGTACTCGGGTTATGCGTGTGTGGCCGATTCTTAGCCTCGCAAGGACTACTTCTTCTCGGCGCGAGCTCCTGTACGATGATGATCATTAAATAATAGTTGGTTTAATAGATTCTTCTTTTTTCTTTACAAATTTAGACAAATAAAATTATCTGGCTGTGCTTTTTTATTGTTTATATAAAATTAGCTTTTATTATTGAGTTTTGTAACCCGAAATAACATCAATAAAAAAATTAAACAAAAGTCTATTAAGAAAAACAAAGATACAAGTAACACATCTTGGCTTATTCCAAACCAGGGTTGTGAAAAATGGAATTCCCATTCCCATTACAAATTTCTATTCCTTTAGAAGAAATGTAATTGCAATTTCCATTACCATTACGGGAATTGGCATAGTAATTGCAATTACAATTCTTCTAAAAGAATGGGCATTTGTAATGGGAATAGCGATTCCATTTTTCACTAACCTGTCAGAGATGCACTACTACAAATAATTATTTATATTATTGTATCTCTAATATCAATAATACATTAAGATTTTTCTCAACACTGCATAAAATCTCCCTTTCGCTCGAAAAGTCCCAATTCTCTAGCCCGCAGTTCCCAACTCTTGTTATGCGATTGTAGGCGTGTAACGGCCATTCCCATGACTTCATTCCAATTCCTGTAATCGTAATGGAAATTGCAAATACTATTACGAGTTATGATAATAAAAAAAAAAACAAGGACCATTACTTGTAATCTGAAAATGTAATTGCAATTTCCATTACTATTACAGAAATTGGAATGGTAATTGCAATTATTTTCGATGTGATTTTTAGTACGAAAGCCTATATTCCGATTTTCGACAATAGCTGGTATCAGCCCAAGGTGAATTTACATTAAGACAAGAAAGTAATTTGAAAAGTAAATATTTCTCAAAGTAAACTCTGCTCCAAATAAAGCGTCCAATGTACGTGAAAAAGACGAGTAAATAAAGAAGTTTTACTTGTAAATACTTTGTTTTTGTAATTACCTTTTAGGTGAGTACATATTTCGTTTGGCACGTGTCAACAAATATCATTTTATTACCGATGAGGCTGCATTAAAAGTTTAGTTTGCAGGTAAAGACCCAATCCTAGTTTTACGATTTTGTCGTTTTCAGTAGACAACACTCTCATTACTTTTGATTGTTACATAGTAAGATTTATAACGAGGAATAAAGTATTCTGCCGCGAGAGGCACATTCATATTTGGGTGAGGAGTGGGAGAATAAGTTAAACCACAACATCGCCGTATTTTGCTGATCGGCGTTCCGAACTGTCCGGATGTTAGGCGTTTATTTTTGGTTAAAATAGGCAGGCAAAAATTCACTTGAAATACTGAATATCCATTCCGATAAAAAATCCATTTTGCCTAACTTCCGGGCTCTAAAGACAACACTATAGTTATCTCACCTGTATTCTTCGATGGGGTTACCCCCCGAGGTGGAGCTAGGAAGCGTTTTCTTGCTGAATCCTCTACAATACGAAGATTGTCTTCCCGAAACAGGTTCTGCCCCAAGTTCTTCATGCTTTTCTATTATATTATATTTCTGCTTTGATGCCGAGGAAGAGAGGGGAGACCCCACGCATCCTCAGCCTCGCCGACCTGCATGCTAATGACCCAGCCTTACAGTCCACCGAGCTCGCCATCTCCTAATTGTCTTACAATCCCTTCTAAATCCATTTATTTTCACTATTTTATCTTTCTGAAACTTCATTTCTACCATCCTCATGTTTTAAAGCTACTGGAGGATGAAAAGAAAAAAAAACAAACTTGTGATTAAAGCGTTATTAGCTTTAGAGATGAATGTATCTTAAGCGAAGGAATCTCACTAGAGACATTCTCTTTGCTACATCCTTAAAGACACCTTCCAAGGAGGATTAATGGACCATATTCCGTCCTATTACGGGTAAATGTCCAAAATATATATAAAGAGAAAACCCCATAAAACGAAAAATAAAGGAAAATATACACATAATTAAAAATAGAAAAAAGGCCGTTAACAAAGAAACAGATATTAAATACCTGATAAAATGTTTTTTAATTTAATAAACAAGACTACATAAAATGAATTATTTTATAAAATGACAGAGACTTCTTTTGGAAAATCTACATTTACCCTAAAACTATGGATTTTAAACAGCTGATACCTAGTAGACATGATTGATCTTATCAGTCCAGACGTGGCCCTACCTGCGGAAGGTTTCTCGGAGGTGTAGGCTGTAACCATATTTTATTTGGTATTAGTTTAAGTGCTCCTGAAGAGGAGTCATGAGGACGTGAAACATGTAGAGCGGAATAAAGGAGTAGCAAAGAAAGTGATTTTTTTTTTTTTTTTATTATTTTTTTTATTTTGTTTATAAATTTGACCTTCTGCCAGAGATAAATATATTCAAAATATAGTATATATTTAGTACTATATATATAGTATAGTTTACCCGGTTCATCTGGGACCGGAGTTAACGAAAATCCGGGGTATCCAGAGAATTGAACCAAAAAAAATCACATAAATCACCAAAATATTTGTAATGGAGTTTAGAAATTATTATTGACATGCTCTCACCTAAAAACATCTGGATTGTATGTTCTGTGATAGCCTACGTATTTACACTGTACTCAATATAGCTACAAACTAGTCTGTAGTAAAAAAGTCCGTCACGCAGGAGCTGCATAACTAAGCACTTTCCTCAGAATTTGGGTAGTGTAGACTGCTTTCCAGAACAATTTCCTTAAAATATCCTTCATAAATAAAATAAAAACATGAGTAGTTCTCTTTTAAATTTGTAATGAGTAACTGATCAATTATTAATTTGCTTTCAGAGTTATGTTTACACATGGTGCCTACTACACTACGTAATAAATACAAAAAACCTCATATTATCGTATTTTGATCTAACGCAGGAACAGGATATAGTCCCTCTAGTGGTAGAAAGCGCTCCTTGCGGCGGCTTTGTGAACCTACGTCTGGCGGGCTTTTCTATTGAAATATATTACAAAGTAAACCCCCGCTTTCCGATTGACCGATTCAGCTCATTTTTACAACACATATTTACCTGTAGATTACCACTACGAATACCGAGTTTCGTCGAAATATACCAAAAATCACGGCTGGTAGTGGCGAATTGGTATTGTGGTTCCGGAGTAAACTCCCCTCCTAATGAACCGATTTGGTTTATTTTTACAACACATATTTACCTGGGGATTACCACTACGAATATCGAGATTCGTCGAAATATACCAAAAATCACGGCTGGTAGTGGCGAATTGGTATTGTGGGTCCGGAGTAAACCCCCCCTCCTAATGAACCGATTTAGTTTATTTTTATATCTCACTTTTCTTTCTATATTACCACTACGAATACCACGTTTCGTTGAAATATAACAAATATTACGGCTTAATTGGTCAAATTAGTGTTTTGGGTTCGGGGTAAACCCCCCCCCCTTCCGGTGGACCGACTTTGGTGGTTAACGAACTCGTTCAATCGTTTGCTAATTGAATGCTATATACCAAGTTTCGTGACGAAAAAACAAAAACTCTGACCGCTATCGTGTTAACAGACATATATATATATGTATATATATAGATATATATATATATATATATATATATATATATATATATATATAGAGAGAGAGAGAGAGAGAGAGAGAGAGAGGGATACATTTTAACGGGGGTCATTTTCGGTGTCTACTAGGTAGGATCGATAAAGATTTGAAGAAATTTTTCAAAAATTCCGTCATGAGTCGAACCTCAATAGCTACTTTCCTTCGGAGGAAAGTGCTAAAAGGCTGTGAGCTTCTGCTGCCTTAATTTAGTGTATCGCTTACAAGCAACGCGATCTCGCATCCGCTTTAACATTAGAATTTGGCATTTTTTTCGGCTTTAATCTCGAAATACACAATCAATTTCTCAATGTTTGTTACTGTTTCTGCATGAGTCATAACTACCACAAACTGTCCTTAGAAATCATCATGAAATCAATGCATTTTAGGTTCTTTTCCCAATTAGGTACGGTCGATGTTACAACTCCAAACTCAGAAGCAATTTTCTTTGACGATTCTCCCTTATCAATTCTTTTCAATGCTTTCACCCTTTTTTCCATAGTCACAGCAATGTTTTTAGATTGCGTCTAAATTGTAGACAACGATCAAACGAAACTTCAAACGATACTGTACCTTGACCGAGAACTTCTCGGCGAGAAGCTACGAACACTCGCGTGAAAAACGAGTCTTCATTTACACTGAAGAAGAAAATTTATATTTCAAAACTGGTCCGGACGTCCGGGTCAAAGAGGTCCGGGTTAACGAAGTTTTCCAATTAAAATTTTTTTAAAAATTTATAATCTCAATACTTACCAGAGAAAGAATTATGATAGTTAATAGTTTGAAGTAGATTTATTTTTTAAAAATTCGTTTCTAGTGAATTGTATTATCCTTGTATAAATGTTGTTTTATAAAGGAAAAAAAAATGAACCAATTTAGCTTTTTTTAAGATTTCGTTTTCTATTATCTACTCTAATTTTAAAAAGAGGCCGGCGGCCGTGAGTGCTAAGACGTGAGCACATAACACTCCGTGCCAAGGGTCGTTAGTTCGATCCCCACTATGGGGTGGTGTCTTTTCTTTAAAAAAAAAACGAGAAGGCATCAGCCCTATCCTGGCTAGAAAAGGGTGGTAACCTATGAATAACCCCTCATAAAATTCTTAGTTAATAATAATGGACATTAAAATTTAAATATAATAAATCATTTTAAAAAGTATATATGTTCCGTATGTTACAGCAATTTAATTGGTTTCCCAGCGAAGGTTTATTGTCGTCAATATGTAGTTAACATCCAGGGCAGGTTTCTGGGAATCCATGGGATAGATCTTATAACAATGAAATATATTTCCGAAATATTTTGGTTTCACAGCGATAGTTTATTAGCGCCGAAAGACTTAGTTGATTCCTATGTCACAGAGTAGGTTTATTGTCATCAATATGTAGTTAACGTCCAGGGCAGGTTTCTACGAATCCATGGGATAGATCTTATAACAATGAAATATATTTCCGAAATATTTTGGTTTCACAGCGATAGTTTATTAGCGCCAAAAGACTTAGTTGATTCCTATGTCACAGAGTAGGTTTACAAAAACGAAGTAAATTTGTTGATGCTAGAACATGTTCTGTATGCCATACATTTGTAACTCAGCAATAGTGCATGATCACCGAAGACCTAGTTTGCTCCTAAGACAGAGAATATGTTTCCACGTATAGAGTAAATATTGTAGCACCAGAACTTGGTAAAGAATGCCAGGAATATTAGCAGCTTGAAAAGCCATATGTTGAATTTACTTAAGGATTAATACTCAGAGAAGTAAATAATAAATAAATAAATTTTTATTAAATAAAAATGTATTCATTGAATAAATTATTCATCCACTGATTTATTTGTTATTCAATGAATAACAAGGTTGGCTCATTATTCAATACATTTTTATTGAATAAGAATTTTTTTTTATTTAATGAATAACTAATTATTTTTCATTCTTCATTCATTATTTCTATAAATTTAAAATAATGTGGTTCATGGAACAACAAACTCAGATTCGTTAAGCTCAGTAATAAATATCACTTAAATAAATAATTTTCATTACATGTAAGAAAACGTTTAATGAACTTAGTCATTTTTATTAGAAAAGATTGTAAAAAATAAATCACTTGTATTTAACGAAAAATTTCAGTCAAATAAATCAATTTCATTCAAAAAATTGTTTTACTCGAATAAATAACTTTTATTTAATAAAATTTTTCGTTCACTAAATCATTTTTATTCAATAAAAATTTCCAATCAATAACCATTGTTATTCAATAATGGTTAAAAATAAAAAGTTAAGCTATTCATTGAATTGACTGAATAATGAATGAAAAATTATTTATTATTCAGAATGAAATAACAGATTTATTCATTATACCTTGTGTGGTCAAAAACAAAGTAATTTTCTACAATTTATGGATAACGAATAAATTAATATCTTTTAATTCTTTATGTCAGTTTTATATAATATGTTATAGTAACAAAAATTAAAAAAAATTAATTCTTCCAAAACAAAATGGCGTCGCTGTGTCTGACGAACGGAAACCCTCTTTTTGACGGGCGATAGCCTGCAGGCGGCAATTTTTAATCAAGAACAAACAACTAAAATTATTTTTAAAGAAGAAGTTAAATTTAGTAAAGTACGTAGGATTTTTAAGAAATATTAATTTTTTTTCGAAAATTATGTATAATTCGTCATTTTATATTAAAAATTCTGTCAAGAGTCGGATATTTTGTCAAAAATGATATCCAAGTGCGTTTATGTAGCCGAAAAGTTTTTACACTCACTGCCATTGGTTCTCCTTCAGTACATTTCAAAATTAAAAAAAAAAACATTTTTTTTTAATCTTTATTAAAAGAAATTATGAAAAAAAAAAAAAAAATGAACATTCCAGTAAAATAAACTTTAATATCGTTTTCCTCAAAACTACGTGTTTCAAATCAGGTGATATGCTAACGCCTTCAATTTTCACCCGATCAAGTACAAATAATAACTGCAGCTTCCTAATGATATTTTCTAGTAATGTACGTAGGATTTTTTTTTGTCGTATAAATATTATGACTTAAATAATTGAATAATCTTGATTCATTTGTTATTCTTTAATTATTTATGTCATAATATTTATATGAGATGTTGAAGTAATGAGATGTGAAAAAATATGATTTATTGGTTATTCATAAATTGAAGAAGGCGTGAGCACTTAAAACTCCGTGCCAAGGGTCGTGGATTCGATTCCCTCAAGGGGAAGGTGGATTTTCTTTGGAAAAAAACACCACCCCAATAGGCATCAGCCCTATCCTGGCTAAAAAAGGATGGTGGCCTATAGATGAACCGTCCTAAACTTTTGGGTTAATTATAATGGACGTTAAAATTTAAATAAATTGAAGAAAATTAATTTAATTTAGATTACACAAGGTATTATTATCCCCCTTCAGTAAAGTCAACATTTGTTTTATCCAGCTGCTAATATTCAAGGCATTTTTTTTACGGCGCATCTCTCTCACATCTAGGCCATATCTCTCACATCTAGGCTATTAGCGCCGACATCCAGGGTGCAGCGAGGAATTTTTCCAACGAGCCGTGAGATGAGAAAATTCCTGCCGCCGGTGGGGATCGAACCCACCATCTCCCGCATATGAATCTAAGGCGTTAGCCACTAGACCATGGGGACAACCCTCTTGGCATTAATTTATTAAATTAGGTATATTCGCAGGATTTACAATTCTGAACGATATTGTTTTCACAGCAATTTCTTCCGAAAACGGGTTCACACATCAAAAGACGTTTTCTCTCCAAACAATTCACAACTTCAGAGATGTTACGTTCTCTGACGATCACTACTTTATCTATTCTCTGATCACTACTTTATTCTCTGATGAACTCACTAGTGATAAAGTAGTGATCTTGCCAGTGATAGAATCCCTAGAGGCTTGGGTGGCCCCAAGGAAGGCGACCTTGAGGCTCAACTCGAGAAATACTATCCAGCACATCAACATCAGCAATGCGGGTCCTGCCTTTACACTACGGTGTGTAAAAAACACAAAGGTTGTTGAGGTCGGTCTGATGATGTTTTTATGAGCCTAGCCGTATTAGATTCTGAATATGACCATACGATTTTGATTATAACAATATATATTCTATGAATGATGATGACACAGCCACAAAAAAAAAAAAGTCCGGACCTATGTTTACTATATGTTCTGGGGGTCGCTGATTCTGAAACCGGGGTCAGAAAAACCCTGCACTTTTTGTTTAAGTCCCACCCCTAAAACTCATAATTTAGGATATTTTTTAACTATAATATTCGTAATTAAGTCTTTAGTCGATATAAACGACTATTTCCTGTGTACTGCCTTTTAGAGCTAAAAAATACTAATTTTTGGAGACCCCAACGAACTTTGTTAGTACATTTTAAAAATATACTGCAAAATATGAGTAAAGAGGGAACCCTTACCTTCAAAGGCCTATTTGAGCCCTTAGAAGTGTTATTTCCTCATTTCCAATGGCACCATTTTATAGATCTAAACGAGAACTACAACTTTGCCCCTTTGAAAAATTTTGATATCTCAAATCGTTTAGTAGTTATTTCTTTTGTGGCCCGCTTATTTGGGCCACCCTGTATATATATATATATATATATATATATATATATATATATATATATATATATATATATATTGCTAAAAAAGCCTAAAAGAAATGAAAATAATTTTATAAGAATAAATTATCAACTAAAAGGCTTTCATTGAGAAGACATTATTGGAAAGAACACACATATATATATACCAGGTCATTCAAAAAGTCCTGTCGTTTTTTTGGGGGAAATTATAAATAAATAAATATTTTCAAATAATCACCTTTATTCATCAAAATATCCACCGTTACAGTCGGTAACCTTCTCCCAACGAGATGGTAAAGCCCAAATTCCTTCCTTAAAAAACTGTTGATTTTTACTGCAAAAATAAGTAGTCAGTTCGTGAATTAGGTTGTCACGGTCTTGAAAACATTTCTGTCTCAGATTGTTGTCGAGATCTCTGAATAGGTGATAATCAGTGGGTGACAGGTCAGGGGAATATGGTGGGTGAGGCAAAACTTCCCAGCCTATTTCTGTCAATTTTTGACAGAAATTTGAAAAATTGACAGAAATTTGAAAAATTGACAGAAATAGGCTGGGAAGTTTTGCCTCACCCACCATATTCCCCTGACCTGTCACCCACTGATTATCACCTATTCAGAGATCTCGACAACAATCTGAGACAGAAATGTTTTCAAGACCGTGACAACCTAATTCAGGAACTGACCACTTATTTTTGCAGTAAAAATCAACAGTTTTTTAAGGAAGGAATTTGGGCTTTACCATCTCGTTGGGAGAAGGTTACCGACTGTAACGGTGGATATTTTGATGAATAAAGGTGATTATTTGAAAATATTTATTTATTTATAATTTCCCCCAAAAAAACGACAGGACTTTTTGAATGACCTGGTATATATATATATATATATATATATATATATATATATATATATATATATATATATAGGTAAATATCATATCAAATATACACCTGAACTTTGTTTTTCATAGTAATCACACACACACACACACACATATATATATATATATATATGTGTGTGTGTGTGTGTATGTGTGTGTGTGTGTGTGTGTGTGTGTGTGTGTGTGTGATTACTATGAAAAACAAAGTTCAGGTGTATATTTGATATGATATGATATTTTTTTGAATATAATATTCTTGTCCTTTGATCGGGGAAAAATTGTGCTTTGCCAGTGCAGTCAACTCCGCTCCGTCTGGCCACCCGCCCATCTAGAAATATATCACTGAACTGAGTTATATTTATTATCTATACACTCTCTAATTTTAATCGGCACATTAACATTCCACATTGAGTCATAAAGGTAGAGTAAATCTCGCTTTTCTTCGACATGTCATTGGAGTAGGGGTTTAAAATTTTCATGAAATATCAAAACAAAATATTAATTGTTTCTATTGCTTACCAAATGACACTATGGATTAGAATGGAAATCCGCTAAGTTTGCGCAGTTCCTTCAAGTAGGATTTTTTTGCTTATTTAGGCAGAAGATGAATCAATAACAACTTTTATACTAATTAGTCACTTTTGATGTGTATCCGGTAAAACTGAAGGAGAGCATCCTCAGCACCAGTTTTTTTTTTCAAATTTTGCACTATAACGTATTTTGATGCAATAAACACGAATCCGTTAAAAAAAAAAAAGTTTCTCTCAACTAGGTTCACTGTTATTGAGTGAACTAAAGTTCACTGTTATTGAGGTTGAAGTTGGCGTAAACAGTGTATTTGTAAACATGCGCATGCGCAGACATCTTACATTGGGAAACAAAGAACTCTCATTTGAAATGTTGATAAACCATTTATAACCTCCATAACATTGGAATTCTATCCATAACAGCGAGTTGGATTGACTAGAGTTTTGATATCTTCTTCAGCGAGCGTAGCGAACGGAAACGCATAGCAAGTCTGCCCAAAAGTCGTCCTTGACATTCTTATTAATATGCATGTTTACAAATACGTTATTTAAGCCATCTTTTATAACCTCAATAACAGTGAACTTTAGTGTTTAATAACTTTATCCTAGTTGAGAGCAGCTTTTTTTTTAAACGGATTCGTGATTAGTGCATCAAAATACGTTATAGTGCAAAATTTGTAGAAAAAAATCGGTGCTGAGGATGCTCTCTTCAGTTTTAAAGGATACACATCAAAAGATGCCACAACATGAGCACCGAGACAGTTCAAAATGCTAATTCGGGTCTATTTCGGAAAAGGGGTGCCAGTGTTTTATCTGTAACTGTGGATATTTTAATTACATAAATAAAATAAATTTGACTCAATAAAATACAGTAAACACATGTTGCGGTAACCTTACCGAATTTCCTAATTTTGTTATAGTTTCATTTGTGATCTTGACTCAAACGTAATATACTTCAGTTTATATACAGCTAGTGTAAAAAGTATTGGAACACCCCTGAATATTTTACTTTTTTAACTTTTGCGACTAAAATAATGGTGCTTTAGGTAAATAGAAGGCATCAATAAAACGGTGATAAGCTATGTTTTAAATATTCCCTAAAAATCAACATCAAAAAATGGTATTTGTGTTATTTATTGACATTTTAACAATAAAATGGAATATTCTATGCGTAAAAAGTATTGGAACACCCGATTTCCTGACTATTGCAGCTGGACTTTGGAAGGGATTAATTCCTTTTTATCGGTGAACTTTGTCCGGCAGAATGACCCGGTGTCATATGTGTTTGAAACAGATGGTTTTAGTCAATTTTTTTTACATTGGCCAGAGAGGAAAATGAATTTCTGTTAAAAATGCAAAAACTTATTATTAAGATTCATAATGAGCTCAAACGTTTACGAGAAATTGGAAAAATTGTAAACCTCAGTTATGTCTCCTTACCAAATATTTAAAACCGGTATAATACAACCAGCTCTTAGGCAGCAAAACATCATAACAGGAGACCGAAGAGTCTCAATGCATGTGATGAAAGAACAATTTTAAGAAAAGCACAGGGAAAACGATGGCTGATTGCGCCAAAACTTACGACTGAAATCTCGAGGATCATCTGACGGGACATAAGTAGCAGTACAGTAAGAAATCATCTCAGGAAAAATTAATTAAGGGATTGAACAGCCCCAGACCCTTACTCATATTTGACTGTTTACACCAAGCCCCGAGATTTGAGCTCTTCATTCCCTTCCCTCCACACGTTTTGTCAACTTCTTTGGCTAAAAAGTTCTATTTTGGCTAAAAACACTTTCAATCCACTGCCAGTATTCAGCAAGATGGTTAACACTTTATTTTGCAAAGTATTTTCTATTTGTTAACTTTACTTACACAAAAGTTCTTTGTTACTGTTCGCCCGCGTAATTAGTTTTTCCTGAGATCATTTCTTACTGTACTGCTACATATGTGCCGCCAGATGATGTTCGAGATTTCAGTCACAAATTTTTGTGCAATCAGCCGTGGTTTTGAGGGTGCTTTTATTAAAATTGATCTTTCATCACATACAGTGAGGCTCGTTGGACTCCTGATGCGATGTTTTGCTGTCTAAGAGTTGGTTGTAATATACCGATTTAATATAAGGATACATGGCTGAGGTTTATAATTTTTCA
Source organism: Gonocerus acuteangulatus (assembly GCA_946811695.1). NCBI lineage: Eukaryota > Metazoa > Arthropoda > Insecta > Hemiptera > Coreidae > Gonocerus > Gonocerus acuteangulatus. Next base: position 36,551,184 of record OX328132.1, on the reverse strand, counting down.
AATTCCTCGCAAGAATTTGCGCTCATTATGAAGCGTAATTATAATTTGTTTGCATTCCATCAGAGATTTGTCTTGCTTTCAGGCCAATGTCAAAAAATTGAACTAAACCAATCTGATTCTAACACATGCAAGATGCCAAGGAATCCTACAGGACAAAGTTCACCGATAAAATGGGATTATTCCCTTCCAAAATCCAGCTGCAATAGTAAAGAAATCGGGTGTTCCAATACTTTTTGCGCATAGAATTGAATTGTTCTTTTTATTGTTAAAATGTTAATAAATAACACAAATACCATTGTTTGATGTTGATTTTTAGGGAATATTTAAAATATAGCTTATTACCATGTTATTGATGCCTTCTATTTACCTAAAGCACCATTATTTTAGTCGCAAATGTTAAAAAAGTAAAATATTCATGGGCGTTCCAATACTTTTTACACTAGCTGTACGTATACTGAATATATTTCAGTTAATTGACCGCATTAGGGCTGAAGACATTGCTCTTAGGTTTCTACAGAGTAAAAGGATCATACCGAGTACAGGGTTTGCGGGAAAGGGCATCCCATGAAGTTACGGCTTGGAACAAGCGACATTGTTACAGGAACTTTAAAGAAGGTAATTCTCTTGATATATTCCCGAGCACATGAATATGCAACAGTTAAGTATGCGATATAAACATTATGTAGTGAATCATTCCAAAAACTTGGTAGACGTGACAACAGGTGCTCACACCCAGAGGGTAGAATCTTTTTGGGCTTCGATCAAACGCAGAGACAAGATAGAATGCTGGACTAGGAGGAGTATGCTGGATTCATATCTATGCGAATTTTTGTGGAGGAGATGCTTATTTGAGAAGATTTTAGAGAGCATTGTCGATTTTCGTACAGAGATTTAACTTGTTCAGTTGAGGTTATTAAATATGATTTTATAAAATGTATTTTCCTTAATATACATATGTTATATATAATAATAACATTTATTTATAAAAATCACTGGCACCCTTTTTCCAAATAGACCCGCTAATTCTATAGCCTAATCGGGTGGTTGGTTAAGAATAGCTCCGAGAAACTTGTGGTCCGCCTTTATGGCAATAAGTGTATTGTCAATTAGCACGGATCTTCACTCCCTCCATAGGAAAGAACGCCGGTTATAAGGTTGACCTCATGGTGCAATCCGGAAGTGCCGACAAGAAAATGTTACGTTTAAGAACCCCTAGAGAACAAAAATAACGGTGGTTCAAAGGTTATAGTATGATAAGATGGTAAAAAGTGCCCCTTGCGATATCGATTTAGGAGTTTGACCATTTGAAAGGTTACCTAAAAATACTCAGTCACGCAAATTTTTAGCCTTATGGAGGTCATATTAGTGGCAAAATATGAACGTCTTGTATCCATTTTATTTTATTACTGGCGCAATTTTTCTCTAAAAAATCTTAAAAAAAAAACAAATCATAGAGGTGTAAATTATAAACGTTAGTAACCATGATTTTTATTTTTAAATATTAGCCACCAAATTCGAATTATTAGACATGTTTTAATTTTTAAATGGATTATTTAAATACGAGTATATTTTTTGGCCAACTCCTAAATAGCATTTTTGTGTATAATTTTTCCCGTACTTTCGAATGATGTGGTGGAAAAAATCATTTTCAGAGCGGAAAATGCTCAAAAATCTATCAGGAATGACCTGATATGTTGAAGGAAAAGGATTTCATTAGAAATATGGATTTGTGTGCTGATTAAACCAACAGTTTGGCGTGTTTAAGATTATAGAAGTTAAGGAACAGTACTACAGGCCAAGATAACCACTACTTGTGTAGTGGGTAGACCAGAAAGAGTGCAGGTAAAATTATGAACTTTAAACAAAATAACTTCCTCAAAAGAAGCCGGATGAATCATAGGTGTTTTGGATGAGTTTATTTTTGAATTGGCTTCCCGCCAGCCCTGTTCTACTTCCTCCTCTCTCCTCTGTACGCCGGCAAATGGCTCTTAGCGTTTACGATAACTCTACAAAACCTTGTAAATGCGCCTTATATTTGTTTATAGTGTTTATTTGTTTTCAACAAGCTTGCTAATCCACACGTTTTAGAATTTACTAGTTCGGAAGGGCTTGAAATAATCGGGACAATCATTTTATTCTAATTTATCTACTTCAATAAATTTGTTCGTAAAGATAGGGGTAGCCAGACAATTTCACAGCAATCCATTCTTAGGGGACACGTACATTGGACCAGATCCGATCGGATAGCCACCGACTGTCGGAAGCAAAACGAACACATGTTTCTCAATGGAGGGCCTACATTGGTCCCCGACCCACCCGATCCGATGGCCACGGATTCTTGGCCGTCCAAACTTGTTTGTTTCTAGACCGATTTCGGACTACGACACAAAATGGGGCCAAACGACGTATTGTTTTTCAAAAAGGTCTACAGCCTCTACATCTTAACCGATTTCAATGCATTTTTTTTTTTTTTTTTTTTTTTTTTTTTTTTTTTTTTTTTTTTTTTAAATGAAAGTCAATAACATTTGGAACAACAAGAGTAAATTGGATGAGGGTGAATGTGAGCTTTTAATTTCGGAAGTACAAAGTATGCAATGGCAGACAGATTTTAAAAATACAATCATAACCAAGAAACTAGGAGAAGTGGTTAAAAACGCATTAAACATGCAAGGTAAGATATTTTTATTAACTGAACATTTAAAATATTAATTTTTTTAATTAATATTTTAATTAAAAAACGTATATTGGAGTATGCGATGACGGAGACTAAAGAAATTTACCGCCCAGCTGCTCTGTATCGTAGCCGACTGTTAGACGCTCAGTCGCACTGTCGTTCTGTCGCTCATCGCTCGTATCGTACCCGAGGACCAACAGTTAAAAACTAAATGTTACACGAAGATTTATTTTTTCGGGACTGATATATTTCCAGAAGATTGATTGGCCTCTCAACTCCTGCTTTATACCTCCAACGTTTAACTTGATCGAAGGTTTCTATGCTTATTAGGTGATATTTCTGACGAGCTGTGACTAAACCGGTCCGGGACGCACATCAGCCGTGTTCGGTCAAACGAAATCGGATTGGATTGGATCGGATCGGAGCGGGAGAAATACGGGTCCGATGTAGGTGCAGACTTAGACTGGTACTTCTACGCTGTTGGTGACCCCGATGCGATTCAAAGTTAAATTAAAAGTTTAAAGATGGTTTAATTAATTGAAAACCGTTACTCGATTCCACCCCATCATAACGCTGCAAAAGTGTAGCGCGTCTCTGTCGTACCGCCACTCAATCTTATCAGGTCCCACTCATACATAAACACTTCACACCCTGTAAATGTAAACTGTAAAAACAAAGAGAAGATGTGAGCACTGTAGTAACAGTTTCTGGAACGCTCCAGCCTTTATACGTAGGTATATTTAGATAATTTAATGTAAAAATTAAAATGTACAATTGTATTATGTTATAAGACTTAAATTTAAAAGTTATATAAAACTATTGTAAATTCATTTTTATTTATAGTATACCTAACTAATGTGCATTATGAATTTCAATATGGATACAGAACTCCCTCCCTCCCTCTCTCTCTCTCTCTCTCTCTCTCTCTCTCTCTCTCACTCTCTCACTCTCTCACTCTCTTTCTCTCTCTCTCACACACACACTCACTCTCTTTCTCTACCTCTTATTCTCCTCCTTCTCTTTTCCTCTTTCTCTCCGTCTCTTGACTATCTGTCATGCATCTTCTCTGTCCCTCTCCTGAGTGGTCTGTAATGTTTTCGACACATCATGATATTTATTATTATAACAATTTTTTGAATGAATTGAAAAATGTAATAAGGAAATTTCTTCTTGGCAGATAAAGATGAAACTACAATCATTTCAGTTTTGACAAAAATAATTAATTCTCATTTTCCGTTTTGGCTTATTTACACTTGGAGGCAGCAGAAAATTAGTTAATTATAAAAATTAAATAAATATATTTGATATTCTATGAACTTATCGAAGTATTAAGGGTTTGTAAAAGAAATTGTCTGTTTGTGGGGAGGGGGGCGCCTGGATGACGGTGGTCGCGTATCGATTGGGCAAATACACCTCCCCTCTCAGCAGGTACAGCCCTCGGCTCCACCCTAACCACTCCTATGGACTAATGGAAAAAAAAACTGCGTCATGTAAGCGGGTTTTCGTAATAGTCGAATTCCAGTAATGACCTGAAAGTTCAAGTGACAAAATAATTTGTTAAACTAGAGTTAACATTTAATTACACAGGCACACACACACAAATACACCATTCACATATTCTGATGTATTTCGGAGTACATATTTTGTATGTAATCCGGAGTCCGTGTCACCCCAACACGCCAGGTTTAAGAGCATTTGAAGGTCAAATACCGCATGAAGTCGTTAAAGAAGAAATAACTAGAGCTTCCATGGTTTTGAGGGTCATTGAATTCGAATTCGTGGTCTGTTTCACCCAATCGGCACAAAATCAAGGTAATTTCAAGGACAAATATGTATATTTTGCGAAAAAATAATTTTAACTGCAGATTCATTTCTTGCCAAATAAACATATTTGTCCTTGAAATGAACTTGATTTTGCGCTGATGGGATGAAACAGATCTCGGATCGAATTCAGCCAAAACCATGGAAGCTCTGGGTATTTCTTCTTTAATTACTTCATACGAAATTTGACCTTCAAATGCTCTTAAGCCTGACGCGATAGGGTGAAACGGACTCAGGAATCGGATTCAGCGAGTCAAAATACATATGAATATATTCTCGTTCTAGAGGAAGATTCATCTTTCAACAATTATTCTTAGAGTGTGTGCTTAAGTCTATGAAGGCGCATCTAAAAGGACACGAAACATTTAAAACTTATTTCAATAAATGAATTGACGTTGTTAATTCTGTTTTCATTGACCTTGCGCTATGCCGATATATGAGTAGACAAGTTTTTGAAACTATAAGAGATGGGTAAAAAAAAAGAAGAAAAAGTAAAGCAGGCTAAACACGGTCAGGCTGTCCTGTCAGTTAGGCCTGAACAGTCCGCCTGAAAGCCGTATATATTCCGGCCGGTCTGCCAGTTGAGACTCTTCAGGCGGCCGGAATATACAGACGTTCAGGCGGACTGTTCAGGCTTAGCTGTCAGGCCTGCCTGACCGTGTGTAGCCTGCTTAATATAAAAATAGGCCTGAAGTAAACTTCTATAGCGTTGATAACCTCAAATGTTGATACACATAAAAAAAGATTGCTATTAAAGACACATAATAATGAAATCTATAATACCTTAGTTTCCGACATTTAGGCCAAATTTCTGAGCGTCGAAATGAGTATTTTGACTGACAGCTCACATCAATGAAATTACACGATAATTTATTTGGTTCAGAAAGGGGCTCGAGTCGGCTGATTTCTCTCTCCTATACAAATACATCTAATTGGGCCTTTCGTTTAATAGGATTATTTAGTGAGTAGATTAGTGTGGCGGGGTGTGAGGTGGCGATCCTATCAGCCACGCCCTCAGCTAATAGCGAAGATAGCATCTGGAGGCCCTTCCTTCACACAATGCGGTTAATCCAACACTCATAATATCACCAAGTACAACGCCAAATCCTACCAATGGTGATCCTTATAATACTGCTACTAGTTCATTGTATTTAGAAACGACCAACGCCTAATCCTACCACTGGTGATTCGTATAATACGGCTACTAGTTCATTGTATTTAGTAACGACCAACGCCAAATCCTACCAATGGTGATTCTTATAATACGGCTACTAGTTCACTGTATTTAGGAACGACCAACGCTAAATCCTACCAATGGTGATTCTTATAATACGGCTACTAATTCACTGTATTTAGGAACGACCAACGCTAAATCCTACCAATGGTGATTCTTATAATACGGCTACTAGTTCATTGTATTTAGTAACGACCAACGCCAAATCCTACCAATGGCGATTCTTATAATACTGCTACTAGTTCATTGTATTTAGAAACGACCAACGCTAAATCCTACCAATGGTGATTGTTATAATACGGCTACTAGTTCACTGTATTTAGAAAAGACCAACGCTAAATCCTACCAATGGTGATTCTTATAATACGGCTACTTGTTCATTGTATTTAGCAATGACCAATGCTAAATCCTACCAATGGTGATTCTTATAATACTGCTACTAGTTCATTGTATTTAGAAACGACCAACGCTAAATCCTACCAATCGTGATTCTTATAATACGGCTACTAGTTCATTGTATTTAGTAACGACCAACGCCAAATCCTACCAATCGTGATTCTTATAATACGGCTACTAGTTCATTGTATTTAGTAACGACCAACGCCAAATCCTACCAATGGCGATTCTTATAATACTGCTACTAGTTCATTGTATTTAGAAACGATCAACGCTAAATCCTACCAATGGCGATTCTTATAATACGGCTACTAATTCATTGTATTTAGAAACGACCATCGCTAAATCCTACTAATGGTGATTCTTATAATACGGCTACTAGTTCACTGTATTTAGAAAAGACCAACGCTAAATCCTACGAATGGTGATTCTTATAATACGGCTACTTGTTCATTGTATTTAGCAATGACCAATGCTAAATCCTACCAATGGTGATTCTTATAATACTGCTACTAGTTCATTGTATTTAGAAACGACCAACGCTAAATCCTACCAATGGTGATTCTTATAATACGGCTACTAGTTCACTGTATTTAGAAACGACCAACGCTAAATCCTACCAATGGTGATTCTTATAATACGGCTACTAGTTCACTGTATTTAGAAACGACCAACGCTAAATCCTACCAATAGTGATTCTTATAATACGGCTACTAGTTCACTGTATTTAGAAACGACCAACGCCAAATCCTACCAATGGCGATTCTTATAATACTGCTACTAGTTCATTGTATTTAGAAACGACCAACGCTAAATCCTACCAATGGTGATTCTTATAATACGGCTACTAGTTCACTGTATTTAGGAACGACCAACGCTAAATCCTACCAATGGTGATTCTTATAATACGGCTACTTGTTCATTGTATTTAGCGATGACCAACGCTAAATCCTACCAATCGTGATTCTTATATTACGGCTACTAGTTCATTGTATTTAGTAACGACCAACGCCAAATCCTACCAATAGCGATTCTTATAATACTGCTACTAGTTCATTGTATTTAGAAACGACCAACGCTAAATCCTACCAATGGTGATTCTTATAATACGGCTACTAGTTCACTGTATTTAGAAACGACCAACGCTAAATCCTACCAATGGTGATTCTTATAATACGGCTACTAGTTCACTGTATTTAGAAACGACCAACACTAAATCCTACCAATAGTGATTCTTATAATACGGCTACTAGTTCACTGTATTTAGAAACGACCAATGCCAAATCCTACCGATGATGATTCTTATAACAGAACTACTTGTTCGTTGTATTTAGCAACGAAAAACGCCAAACTCTAGGAATGACGATTATTAGAACACAGATGCTTGGTAATTTTCGTTAGCAACAACCAACGCCAAACACTACGAATGTTGATTATACTAACACAGATACATAGGGTCTCCCCGTGGTCTAGTGGCTAACGCCTTAGATTCTCTCGCGGGAGATGGTGGGTTCGATTCCCACCGGCGCACAGTGTAACATCCAATGGACGGAAACCTGAATTTTTGTTTTCTTATATTTAATTTTGAATCCTCTAGGTAAGTTTAGAAACTATTCAAGGAATTAAAATCGTGTACAACTAATAAATATTAGTTTTATTTTGATCAACAAACACATTAGCAGAATTATAAGCAAGGCAAAGTCTTCAAACCCTCTTTTATACCAACAATCAGTTTGAGCCTCTCTCGTTGAAGATAGGACAGTGTTTTTATTAAGTCAAATGAAGGAAATTACGTCAAAACTATTCCTTTTAGCGCGGTTCCTCCCTCCCCGATAGGGTTGATACAATGAAACAATCCGGAAGTGCCGACTAGAAAATTTCGCGTGTCAGAACCCCCTAGAGACCGAAAATAACGGTGGTTAAAACTTTTATATATATATATATATATACATATATATATATACATATATATATATATATATATATATATATATATATATATATATATATTTGTCTGTTCGCGGATTTCTGGCCTCCCTAATGGTCCGATTTTGATGAAATTTGGTACAAAAAACTGTCGCCCGATTTGAAAGGTCAAGTTCGTTAACCAGCAAAATCCGCCCACTGGAAGATGGCGTTTGGGGCGAAATTCGCGCAAAAAAAATCGTAACGCTTACGTTTTTGAGTTCATAAGCTTGTAAGTACCCGTTTTATAGGCTTCTTTGGCTAGGAAAACGAATGAAACCATTTTTATGGCGATAGTTTTAAGCGTTTTTGAGAAAATTGGAAAAATAGTTTTTGAATTGGTTTGGGTACTTAGAATCATGGGATTCAGTTGAAACATTTTCTGCATGTTTTTCTATCATTAAAACTAATATGTTGAAATTTTGGTTACGTTTGGAGTTAAGGAAGGGTTAGAATGAAATATTTTATTAACAGACATAAAAAGTTTTCGTAACTTTGTATATTTTCCTTAATATATCGAAAAAGGTTGAGAATCTTGGTAAATGAAAGAATACCATTAGAAAGCTTACTAAATGCTCTACAAAAAAGGTTCTGATGAAAGTTTTGATTAGGCGATGTCAATCGGAGAAATAAGTGCTTAAAACATTAAAGTAATTGATTTTGCTTATTCGAACTGTTCTTTTTGTCTGTTTTTATTCCTTGTTATTTTTTAATTGCTTACAGTTGGATAATGTATTTTACAATAAAACAGATTAGGCAAAATAAGAAAAACAATTCATTATTAGAAATATAGCTTGCCAAGAGAAAAAGATTCGATGACGTCTTTTGAATATTTTCAATTGCCTTTATGCTGTTGGTTTTTTTTTATTTTATTTTTTAATTGATTTTATCTGTAGAATTATTACTATAGAAAAAGAACACAGGAATATGTGAACATTTGTGATATTTTCCAATTCATTGAAACGTATGAAATGAAGTATCGGTAGAAGAGGTTTCTAGGGTCTTGCGGACCCGACCCCAGGTATAGCCATAAAACCCTTTGAACAAAGGCCGAGGAAAATATTATCTGTTTCTATTCTATGTTTTTCAAATGAGAATAGGGATATGAACAGGACTAAAAGTCCGATTCGGAGTATTCCAGATCGGAGTTTTTTGTCTCTTGAAGAGGCACCTAAGGTGTAAAACATGTAGAGCAAAAATAAAACAAAAAAAAAACAGCCTGAAAAATATTGAATTTTACAAGGGTTCTACAAAACATTAACGTCCCTATTATTAGATCCCTAAATATCATTGACTAACAAACGACTTACCGTACACCGACCAATACGGACTTATGGACTAGAACTCTGGGGTTCCACTAAACCTTCCGATTCCTACAGAATACGAAAAATGCAATCCAAAATCCTTCGAAGAATATCCAATGCTCCTTACTACGTCTCGTACCTACCCCTGCATAATGACTTCAATATCCCCTTTATCCAAACCCTCGCCAAATCAGTCTATGAGAAGTTCGATTCCAATCCCCTTGGTCATCCAAATCCTTTGATAAATTCTCTATCCTCGTTCCAAAATCCACAAAATCCTCATAGAAGGCTGAAGCGGAGGTGGCCTAGAGACAATTTGCTTTAACATCTGCAGTGCATAAAATGTGTTATATTTTCTTTTAAATTTTTACAGTCATTTCAATTTTCTCTTAAAATGTATTATTCTTGTGGGTTATGTAATTGTACCAGTGTTGGGCAAAAATCATTCAGAATATTGATTAATGAATAATGAATAAATCTGTTATTTCATTCTGAATAATTAATAATTTTTCATTCATTATTGAGTCAATTCAATGAATAATGTAACTTCTTATTTTTATTCATTTTTGAATAACAATGATTTATTGAATGAAAATATGTATTGAATAAAAGTTATTTATTCGAATGAAACAACTTTTTGAATGAAATTGATTTATTTGACTGAAATTTTCGTTAAATACAAGTGATTTATTTTAACAATCTTGTCTAATAAAAATGACTAAATGATCATTAAAATTTTTCTTACTTTTCATGAAAATTATTTATTTAAGTAATATTGTTTACTGGACTTAAAGAATCTGAATTTGTTGTTTCATGAACCACATTTAAATGTATAAAAATAATGAATGAAGAATGAAAAATAATTAATTATTCATTAAATTAAAAAAATAAAAATCAGTCAATGAATAAATTATTATTCAACAAAAATTTATTGAATAATGAGCCAACCCTGTTATTCATTGAATGAAAAATAAATCAGTGGATGAATAATTTATTCAATGAATAAATTCTTATTCAATAAAAATTTATTTGAATGATTATTTAATAATGCCCTACTCTGAATTGTACATACATATTCCAACATTTATATTTATAAATCATTATTTTATTAAAAAAAAAAAAAAAAAAAAAAAAAAAAAAAAAAAAAAAAAAAAAAAAAAAAAAAAAGATGCTAGGGATAACAAAGGAAACGCGCTAAGATGACGCATTTCCTGCGAGTCGTAGTTAATGAGGGCTATATATCTATCTACCTGTATACTTCCTGCAACGGAGATCTGTTCTCCCATAACGAACCGGAGTTGAAGAGATGATTGAAAGAGGAACTCCGTAGCGGCGGAACAAGAAGTTGTGTTGCGGCCCACCATCCTTCCATCAATATTTGAGCGTTATCTAGTGAAATAACAGACTCCTAAATGGGTGGAACAAGGCTATCTGGGGGAGATGTGCCGATACAAGCAGTTAAGATTAGTATCTATGCCGGTGGCACGGGCTGCGGGGGAGGATTCAAACAGCTCCGTGTATTATAATTCGACCCTTGGGAGCACGGCATTCTCTACCCCAACCGGAAACCATTACAACCACTTTATAATCTGATCTTTAATTCCCTCCGTGCTGATCTACTTACTCACGCTTGTGGCTAATAGAAAAATGGATAATGTATTGTAAGATGTATTTTGGGGACGGAGGTACACTCACAGTTATTGATATTGCTCCCTTGAGAATGTTGACCGTTTTTCATTTTAGGGCGTCCCAAAGTTCACGCTCATGAAAGCATTCTACAAAAATGTCTCCATGTATAAATAAATAAATAAAGCCTTTATTTCATGAAGAGGAACAATACAAACAAAAAAGAAAAACTATTTCCAAGAATAACCAAAATAAAAGTAATACAAATTTAAATTCTTTTCCTCTTAAATTACTATTTACAAGTACATGCTTCTCATGCAGGCCTCCCCTTGATGGGGGTAATGGTCTAACTTCCCTGGAGACCAACCCAACTAGGAAGTGGAGTTCCCTGTTTCTTCCAACAATGCTTTCCATTTGTCTTTGTTCTTTGCAACGTTCATCCAATTCGGACCAGCAACGGACTTAAAGACATCACTCCAACGCCTACATGGTCTTCCTCGTCTCCTTAAGCTAAGCGGAATCCATTCCGTAGCCTTGAGGGTCCCCCTGCTATCCTGCAAACCGGCAAGATGACCAGCCCATTTCCACTTAATTATCCTTATATGCAGGCCTATATCTGTCACTCCAGATTCTTGCCGCATAAATGAACCCCTGACTTTATCCCGTCTCCTGTAGTTCATCATGCTTCGTAACACGGAGTTTTGCCACACTACTAGCTTGGATTCTTGCTCCTTTGTCAGTGCCCAGGTTTGGCATCCGTAACTCACAGAAGGGAGAACACAGCTTACGAACACCATCTTCTTGTTATTCAGGCTAAAGTTACCCTTCATTACTTCTTTTAGTGACCAATACTTCTGCCAACCTCTAGTGATTCACCTTTGCACTTCTTTAGCTGCACGATTATTAAAGGATATAAGTTGTCCCAAGTAAACAAATTCATCTACATATTGTAAGGCGATCCATATTATATTATTTAAATACGTGGAAGATCATGCATATATAAAACTCGCCAACTTCACATAATATGATTTATTTATCGCACTACATGTTTCGCGTCCCTTGACGCCTCTTCAGGAGCAAATTAATTATACAAAAATAAATTTAGCCAAAAATGTAAGGCCTTCCACATCTAGGGCCACGTCCATACTAATACTAATAATATGGCTATTGTCCATCAGCTGTTTTTAATCACGTGTGGACGTAGCCCTACCTGGGGAAGGTCTTCCTTAGCTAAGGCTGAATTTATATATGTATAATTAAGTTCCCCCTGAAGAGGAGTCCTTTGTGCCTAAAGGACTTCCTCCAAGAGCAGCGGCAGCTTATTGTCCAGGAATGCGTGCAAAGACGTTGCGTTAAGTCGAGGGGTCAAAACATGGAGACCTATTCTTTCATTATTCCACACAAAATCAGAGGCATACTCACTCCTTTTATTTTTGGGGTAGGTGGGGATAAAAGGAGGCGTTGGAGGGGCTGGGAGGGTGAGTGGAGGGGGAAGAATATACAACGTATAATCTTAATGATTTTTATATAGGCATTATGAAAGACTGTCTATTCACAATTGTGTTTTAGTTTGTTTGCCTTTTTCTTGGAAACGAAGCAAAAACGAGAAAGATGCCAAAGGACTTTTTTTCTTTCTTTTTCCATCCTGCATTGATTCCCAAAGTTCGGCCTATTTAAATAATATATGGAAAAAAGGGTCACAATTTTATAATATTATTATAGCTTTCACGTAAAAACCCACGTACTACAATTAACACTGTTTTTTTTTGTTTATTTTTTTTTTTTTTTTTTACGGTGCATTGATATTCAATGCCAGTAGCGCTGTGCTATCTATAGGTCGCCGTCCTTCTAACCATTCATGGTACAGCAGAGAAGTTTCAACGGGCCCTGAAACGAGAAATCTCAACCTGCTGGAATCGAATCCACGTCTCCCGCACGAGAATCCTTGGCGTTAGCCACAGGAGCATGTGAACGCTCTGAATTTAACGCTGTTTTAACGAGTTTGATTGTCTTGGTGCTCAGACTTGCTTCTTCTGTCATCAGATCAAGCTAATCCTAGTGTGAAGCTAAAACTGTAACGCTTCGGCTACGTCCTTGACGAGGGTACACGAGGGTTCCTTAGCTATGGCGACCAACCCACGTGGTTACCGTACTATAGAAACCTTCCAATTTTCATAGGTTATGAATCCTCCTGTAATCAATGGAGATTAAATAAGTGGAGTTAGTTACAGCTTAATATTAAGCATTACTAATGGGCAATAAATAATGGTCCCTCTTCCAGATGAATAAGAAATTCTGTGAATAACCCAGTATGCCCACTTTAGATATATCCATGATACAAGCTATTTCCCACAGGGTAATTGACCTAGCCTATGACAAAATGTCTGCTTGCATGATACCTGCTGCTCTGAAATCTTATTATCCCGCGCTAAGTCCATTAAATTGTTTCTACTTTGTTTTACATTTATTTCCAAAAAATGCCATGATTTCATTTGTTTGTCTCGAAAGATGCATTACATTATTGCTATTTGCTATTATTTTTCTATATTTAGGCCATTAGCACTGGACTATCTACAGGTTGCCGTACTTCCTAATCACCCATGGTACAGAAGGGAACTTTTTCAACGGGCCCAGGCATGAAAAAACACAACCAGCCACTGTCGGGATTCGAACCCACACCTTTCCCATGAGAATCCAAGGATTTAGCCACCGGGCCAAGGGGAGAGCTAACATTATTACTGGCAAGTAAACTCTATTGGACCATGCAGTAAGCTTCGGTATTTTTCTTTTACTCTCCATATATGTGACTTATTTGTTCACCGTAACCTCCCGTTCCTCAGTCCATTTGGTATCTGTCCTCTGACAAAATTACTCATTTTTCGTTGTTTATCACTAGACTAGTATTTCGTGTCTACTATCTCTGATAAAGGTATTTTCCAGACCTTTTTAAACTTGTTAAATCCAGGGTATACTCTTCAATTTCCAGTGGATGCCATGATCGTGTACGTTGACGGGAGTATTTGTTTGTTTATATTTATTAATGAGTGCTAAAAATGTAAATTTAATTTCATTTCATGATACAATTGTTAAATTAAGACCTCTTCTTAAGCTCATGTTGTACTTTTATGAAGTCCCTGAAAATTAGTCACTAAATGTTACTCATATTAATTATTTATATTCAAATACAATTATCATTATGTTTTTATTTACTCTGTTCAATTTTTGGGTCTATTTGCGAAGAGCACATCCAGTTACTTTTCCAGTTACATGTGAAGTATCTGTAGTGATTACAACAGTGATTCAGCGCATAAGTAAAGTAACCTTAAACACTCAAGTCAATCCAACTCGCAAAAATTAATAGAATTCTATTAATTTTAGCGAGTTTGGTTGACTAGAGTTTTCATATCTTCTTGAGCGAGCGGAAAGGCATAGCACGTATGCCCATAATGCGAAATAAATATAAAATGTAAATATGTTATGGAACCACCGGACAAAAAAACTTCACAATTACCATTGATTTTTATAATATTAACCTTTATATTAATAAATATTGCTTGCTGAAATATATTATGTTTATTTTCATTTATGCTTTACAAGCCTAATAGTATTACTTACAAATACAAGTTATCTAACGGTTAGTTAGAAACTATATTATATAAATATAGTAGTAAAAAAAAGTTACTTTTAGCAGAGATTTTAAATACTTTTCGTTACTATATTTATATAATATGGTTTCTGGGTCTTTTTGCGAAGACCACATCCAGTTACTTTTGAAGTAGCAGTAGTGATTGTATCAGTGATTTAGCGCATGCGCATAACTCCTTTGCCTTCCCATTGGAGAATTCCTATGACCAATTGCATTCGTTCTTGCTAGTAACCTTCAACAGTGAATTAGCTTTTGTTTATGAAAAAGCTCTGCTTATGTTAGTGAGAAAAATGAGTCTTTTACAATTAGTTCGTTCCTGACAAAGTAAAAGGGATTGGTTTCTTACTGGGAAAAATTAATGGAATCCTATTAATTTTAGCGAGTTGGATAGACTAGAGTCGCTACAATTAATATAATTCTATTAATTGCGAGTTGGATTGACTATGGTTTTGATATCTTCTTGAGCGAGCGGAAACGCATAGCATGTAATGCCTAATAAATGTAAAATATCCAAAAAAGAGAGAGAGAAAAGGAATAAAATATGTTTGTTTACAAATAACGTAGTTTGTTATCCTTCATAACCTGCAAAACAGTCAACCTTAATGCTTAATAACTTATTTCATAGTTGAGAGAATTGATTTTGATCGTATTAACCATTTTATTAATAAATATTGCTTGCCATTATCTAATATGAATTATAACCGTAGATAACGAGTCAAGAAGTTTTAGATAACCAGCAAAGAACCTATAAGCTAATCAGTAAGCTTATCAGCGAGTACGAGTAACTGTTATAAATCACTACTGCTACTTCAAAAGTAACTGGATGTGGTCTTCGCAAAAAGACCCTGGTTTCTTTAGATAACCTGTAAAGAAGTAATAGATAACCTGCAAAGAGCCTGTAAACTGATCGGTAAGTACAAAATCACTGTTTAAAATCACGACAGATACTTAGTAGTACGAAGTAACTGGATACCAGTTACTGGGGGGGGGGGGGGGTAAGTCCCCAATTTTTTTATAGCCCTGATAGAGGTTCGAATATCGAGCAGAAACTTTGGCCAATTGTGTCTTTCTTGTAGCAAACGAAGGAATTGCTATGGATATGTTGCCTATAGCAGACGAGATTCTTCTGTTGGAGAGCCTGCTTCAAAACCGAGTGGTGAAGAGTCCTGAATAAACAGCTGGTGTCTAGCATCCCCTAGCTCCTGTTTACTATCTACAAGCCCTAGCATTTTTTGCATTATTCGAATATAGACAATCATATGAAATTAAATTAAATTTGAAGTGTTAAAAATAAATTTCTTTTGGAGAGCAAACAGTTATTATTACGCTTCATAATGAGTGCAAAACTTTTCGTGAAATATTATAAGTTGGTATGGTATAACCTACTACTATTATGCAACAAAATATGGTATCAGGAGACCGAAATTTCTTACTGCATGGAATGAAAGATCAATTTTTGGAAAAGCACAACCAAACCTACGTACAGTAGACCGATTCGTAGATCTAGGCGGACAAGCTCGCAAAATGTTTTTAAATATTAGCTAGACTCATGTAGATCATTTAATTTTAATATTTTGTTATTTATATCTAAGACAAATAAGTTAACGGCCACTAAAGTTAAGAACTTAAGTTATTAAGTCAAGTTAAGTTTTTAAATAATTTATAAGGTATTTTTCACTAAGCAATAATGAAAATTTTGGAAAAGCTATTAGGAGCATGTCCTATTTAAAAAAAAAAAAGTTTTTTTTTTCAATACCACTACGTGATTTTATACGTATATATATATATATATATATATATATATATATATATATGTATATATATATATATTAAATAATTTATAAGATAATTTTCATTAAGCAATAATGAAAAATTTGAAAAAGGTAATCGGTTTTTTTTTTTTTTTTTTTTTTTTTTTTTTTGCAATGCCACTACGTATTTGTATACGTCTATATACAGTTACAAACTAATTAAAATTGAAAGCAGCAATTTTAAAAGAAAACTTATCTTTACTTTTTTTTCATAAGTTACAAAATATATATAATTTGATATTTGATAACTAATAACTATCAAACAAATTACTATTAAATTTATTAAAATCAACTATTAAATTTATCAATCACAAACTGAAATAGTAGGTCGGTATGGATTCGATTGCTGCAAACGTGCTATTTATAGATGAATTCTTTTCTTGACTAACTATGTTCCACTACTTTGAAATAAAAAAATTATAAAATGGTTGATATTGTTTGAAACTACACATTTTGAACTATCATATGAAAAGAAAATCAGTCTGGCCTTCTTTGGTTAGCATAAAGTTTTTGTCCAAAGAAAATTGACTTTTTTTATTTCTCTTTTAAAAAAAAAAACTTTTGTTTCAAAGACCATATTTTTTTGTAATCCATTAATCTACATCAAATAAGTGCATAAATAGTACCTACATACCCCTAATTGGTGAATCCATACTATCAGAAAAAGCAAAATTAAAAACTGATTGATTGCACTGCACAAATTCGCTCGATAACTATGTCGAAATTAGACTAAGCAGCTTCTCCCATATTTTCCTCAACTTCAAGGGCTCCTAACTTTCCAGTAACCGAAGATAATTAGATAATACTGCGAATTCGCCTTATCTAAAGTATCTCTAGTAATATAATCGACTTAGTTTCATGATCTGTTCACTTAAGTTTTGTATTTTATGGCAATCGGTCCACTGTACAACGGTTAAATGCGCCTAAACTTACGGCAATACTCTCAAGGATCGTTGGGCAAGAGGTAAATATCAATACAGTAAGAAATTACCCCAGGAAATATGTATTACTGTCGAACAGCACCGGAGAATTTATTTGTGAGTAAAGTTAACAAAAACACTTGGATTGTTGGAGGAAATATTCATAAATAGAGCTTCAAACGACGTTGACCATGTGGTTAATAGAAAAAAGAAGACTGTCGGTCAGGTGACATGTTCCGGAGGGTGTGGCGAGTGTTAGATTACAGAATGACGTGTATGTTTCAGAAACGGAAGATACTACGAACAAATTGAAGGCATGTAAAGACTTTTTGTGCCAACACCGTCAATTGTCATGTTTTCAAACTCCTAAATCTGGAAACACCCTGTAAAGTTTCAGATTTTTGTGAAAAAAAAAAAATAATCAGTCCCGTAAGGGCCCAGAGGGGCAGATACTGTAGAGGTATCTGATTCTTGACCATACGGCACACTAGGGAGATAGTGTGGTCAATACTATGCTCCGGCCGCCTGATTTTCCCCTTGGCTGCTTCGACTGCTAGAGTCATTAGCACCCAAGGTACCCATTATTAATTAAATTAATTAAAGGCTGGGTGAGCCTAGGGACGATCTGGGACCCCAAATCCAATCCTCGAACGGCAGCACTAGAAGAAAAAATCTTTAGTGCGCGCTCGGGTTTTGAACCTGGTCCTCCAGTTCATTAGTCGAGTGCTCTACCACTGAGCTAACCTCGCCCCCGATTTTTGTGAAAACTGAGAATATTTTTCCTGCTATTTTATATTCTGCCAAAATAAAGAAGTTCATTTTTAAGCTTATACAAGGATCTATCAACCTTAATTGGCACAATGCACATAAAAAATAAAAAAAACTATTTTCATTGTTACTGCATTAAATTATCCCTGTGCTAATTTTAATAACTTATTTTAACATGTGTTACAGGAAACAGAATAAATTAAATGATTTCTCTCTAAATTTAGATAATTTTGGTCATGAAAATGTGATATGGGATTGTTCATTTACTGCATATAATCTATATATATAAAAATCACGTGTCTGTCTGTTTATCTGTTTGTTCCTTATACAAATCCACACCGTTTGACCGATTCTGACCAAACTTGGAACTCTGGTAGGTCTTGATCCGGGAAGTCTCGTAGGCTAAGTCAAAAACATCTACCAGTTGACTGTCTGTATATTCGTTCACTAGGCAAATCCACACAGCTTGACCGATTTTGACCAAACTGGGCACACATGAAGGTCTTAATTCCGGGAGAGTCATAGGCTAGGTTAAAATCGTCTAGGACTCACAGTTCGGAGGTCACGGGTTCGAAACTATGAACCCAAGTATTTACAGATTTGCGTTATTAGATTTTAATATTACTTATTTAGTTTCTAATTTATTTTTGCTTTTCAAGATGCAGAAAGTAGGTGTAGCACGGCACGCCGGGTAGTGATTAAATATAAATCGATTCCCACTAAATCATGAACTGCCTATAAAAACTACTAACGTTATGTTTTGAGGCCCCCACCCATATGAAACTTCACAAAGAAGATTTTATTGACCATAACGAATAAAGTGGACTGCCCAAGTATAGTTTCTTGGTTCCTACATACCATGCTTATCATTCATTATGAAATTATGTCTAATTTTTTATTTATTACAGAATATTTCCTAATTTGGTATTTATATGTTTATCGAATAGGTTGAAATAATTCGTGTGGAAAATAAATAAAATAAAAAAAAAGGTGTGATTCCGGCTTCTAAGAGTAAACTTGCAGTATGAGTTTGTTGGAAGGCTAAATAGTATGAGGTATCATACACATTTGTCTTTGTTACATTTCAAATAATTCGTCGTCAAAAGTCGCCTTGTATCGTTTAAACTAACTTAATGTCCTAAATGTTTTCTCGTCTATAATGAAATAAAAGCCATAAGCCTTCTCATATTTTAATACCTTTTAGGCTATTAAACTTTTTGTAGGCAGCCAACAAGGTTCATTTTATCCTTTTTTTATACGAAAAAAGAAGAAGAACGCTGAAGGTAGCCATTCAAAAGGAATAGAAAAATGTTTACTCAACAAGTTTCGATATGAAAATCTCACCCTGTGACTGTTGTGCTCAATTTTTTTAAATATTATGGATTTCTTCTGTTTTACAAGTTTATCGCCGCGTTTTTAATATGATTTCAGCAGTAAAAAAGAGGGTGTCAAGATAACTAAGCTCATAAAATAAGAAATAATTCAGCATATTTTTGAGCGATGACTTGGTGGAAGTCAAGATAACCGGGAAGGGGAGAGTTATATGAGCTATCAATTGATACAGTCGTATTCTGATAATAGACACACCAGGCCTTATTCAGCACAAAAAATCTCTCTTTTATTGAGAATTTTGTTCCAGCAGTTAATTACATTTGTTTAACCTTAAAGATATAAAATTGACTAATAATATAATATAAAGTTTCCAGGCGCCTTAAATTCAACCAAAAAAAAAAAAAAAAAAAAAAAAAAAAAGTTTCCAGGGAATATAACAAGAAGTTTAAAATGGAAAATATGTTTTCACTTTCTATTCTATTAAATATTTTAAGCTATATTTAACCACTTATTGAAAGTTAAAAAGAATAGCTGGACACAAGGTCTAATAGAAAAAAACATTCCGTGATCTGATAGAAAGTAGAAACCATAAAGCTGCAAAAATTTTACTTCTGTCCTACTTTATCGAACCTATTGACGCAGTATCGTTACAAATTTGACCCAATTGTACTAAAAGTGGAGTCGAATGTTATTTTTAACGGGCGTCCTCTCTTTAAATAGATTCAACGCTATGAAACCCGCGAGTTGTCCGTTATGTTTTGATTGTTTCACGTTTATTGGTATAAACAAAACAAGAAAGTGATTGCTAATTTTTTTTCCGTTTTTTTTTTAACTATTACACGAACCCCGACTATTTTCTCACTTAAAAGAGATAATTGTTTATTTTTTTCAGTAAACTTCAAATGCTGACTTTCTTTCAGCAGGAAATGTTAAGGGTTATTTTTGCCTGTATTTTAGAACCACTAACAAGAAAACGTGTCCACTACTGCTACGAAGTAGCAGCGAGAAACCTACAGTCTTAAATTCAAGTCTTACAGCCAATTGCTTATTTTTTTGCATGAAGCCGTAACGAATTCACATTATAATTTGGCCAAAATCAAGTGCGGTTTTAGTCTTAAATATTTCAATGACGGGGGACGCTTGTCTACGTTTATAAAAACAGAGATTTACAAGCTTGCAAATAGATTTTACCAATAGCATGATCTAAGTTATTTTAAATAGATGTGAGATTTCATTGAAATAGAGTTAGGTTTCAATGAAAATTATCACGACCATAGCGAAAGTTTATCCTCTGACATTAGAAGATATGACTTGCTTGAACACGAAGTACCTTATAATCGCAACCCTCCTGAAAGGTTACTTACGAACTGTAATACTAAAATGTATTGAGTTGACGATAGTTGAATAAATTGAATAGGATGAGAATATCGGATATTGTTATGCCAACAACACTAGAAAACTAAATATCGAAATACTGTTTGAAAAATGGTAGTAAAACTTCAGAAAGGCAACGATAACATTTTGTTTGTTTGGGTCAAAAGTCGGACCCAACTATACTAAGGATTAAAATTTATACAAGCAGTAACAAAAACGTGAAAAAAGTACGAAACGATATTTGTTTTTTTTTT
Source organism: Gonocerus acuteangulatus (assembly GCA_946811695.1). NCBI lineage: Eukaryota > Metazoa > Arthropoda > Insecta > Hemiptera > Coreidae > Gonocerus > Gonocerus acuteangulatus. Next base: position 36,530,059 of record OX328132.1, on the reverse strand, counting down.
AAAGCTTTTTACAATTTTTAAAATTTATAGGCTTAAGTAAGATCGATTGATCACACTTTAGTGCACAATATAGTCTAACGATTGAACGATGTTCCTACATCAAAAATATTTTCAAAACACATGCTTTGAGTAAATTCAATTATTTGTGTGTATGTTTAATAAATGAAGCGAGTCATTCAGGACGAGATATAAATTTAAACTGATGAAACGATTACCTCACAAGTAATTAATTCGAAAAGTTTAGTCTTAAGTTAAAGTTTAGCCATTTTATTTACTCACAGGAAAATGTAAACAATGTGATGACTTTACTGATTCACTACTCCAAATATTAGTTTAAAATAATCCGTAATAAATATCGCTTTATGAAATATTTCGATATTTTATTTGTGTCGGTTCAGAGCACAACTAGACCAAGACCATGTTATACAGTTTTCAGAAAATGAGTATTATGCGTTTTAATTGCAGAAACTTTGTATAAATCCTATTGAACAGTATAAGTCTTGAAAATATTTGAACTTAAACACTGACATTATTTATGAATAGCCATGTTCATAAAATAGTTATAACTTGGACTTAGCTTACTTCTGCTCTGAAAACAAATGAGAATGTCTTCCATAATGTTATTGAGAATAACTTGATAATGTTTTCCATTAAAAATTTCAATAAGTAAGTACAAAAATGAAAACTTGTTATGTTTCTTGTTTTGCATTTTTTTCCAAAACGGGAAAATCTCCAAAGGACTTTTTCTTTTAGTTTTTTGGTCCCCTACACGCTCCTGACGTTTTGCCATTTAAAATCGGGACACCCTGTAGATTTATCAGAAAATCTGACTGTTTTTCTTAGCCGAATTCAAACTATTCCTTGACTTATTTTCAACACTTCCGGTAAAGAAATCGTTTTCATATCATCCGTATGTACTTTCATCGAAAAAATGTTCAGTAAAATGGATTTGAATAGGTGCCAACGATCTTGTTCAGAGCTTTCTACATAAATGCTAAATAATATTGATAAAATTTAAAAAAAAAAACTTGGATTGGCTTATTGGTAAGAGTATTGGACCCGAGGTACTGTTGAGCCTCAGATATGGGGGGTGGATATACCTCGTTTGGTGATAGGTTCTTTGAAAAAGGTTCTTACTTGGTTAGTAAGATAGTCCTGTGCAAATATTCTTGGCAGTTGATGCAACAAAAATAAAATGAAATTACTAAACAAAAACAAGAACACCCAGTATAATTTTGGCCCAACTCGTCAGAGAGATAATGGAGTCTATTCAGAAATCTATTTCTGGATTCACACCCCCTTCGCATCGATGTTTGGTATGTTCGACGTTTTTGCCGGCGAATACTTTTTGGCCTAACCCTGATTTATTTTTAAATATTTAAGAAGGGAGATTCGCTTGCAAGTGTTATAAATAGTTTCGTTCTTTATAGAGGTTTAGAGATGTGATGTTTGGACAATTTAGGATACTTTTGGCTAAATAAGGCTGCAAACCTTGCCTCTTTAAAAAAAAAAAACATTTACACTTTGGAAATTTATTGTATTGATGAAAAAGAACAAAACATTCCCCTAAAGATTCTTCGGTCAAAGGCGGACTACTGCCGACTAGAGAAATTCCCTGCACATATATAAAAATGTTTCGAAAAGGCCACAATTTTCATTTTATAACAACATAGCTCAATATATATCCAAAACTAATAATACAGATATTTCGACTTTAGTCTAAAGTATTAATGTGGTCCTAGTGGCCGTATTTTATGTTTCGCCCTTTGAAACTACCCATCAAATATCTAAAATTAATAGAGAGATGTATTCTGAAAACCTTATAAGCCAAAACGGCCAACAAGAACTGGAGTAATTGTTTCATGTAGATTTACATGAAACACTTACTCCAGTCCAAATTATATAATTGCTCAGAACAGATATAATTTTTAATTTCATCCTAGGAAAGAGGCTATTATATATATATATATATATATATATATATATATATATATATATATGTATATATATATATATATATATATATATATATATATATATATATACTCGTGTACTCGCAAGCATATGAACGCAAACTTGTTCATGTTACAAATTGTTTCTCGCGAATTTCGGAGTGCAAACGTTTTTCTGCTTGGTAGATTTTTAAACAGTTTTTATTAGCACGTTTCCTTCCATAGGGAGGAAACCCGTTTATGAGGTTGACCTTATCATGCATTCTGGAAGGAGCAACTGGAAAATTTCACCAGCAGAATCCGTCTACCAGGACATAGAATTTTTGAACTCAATTAAAATAGTCTACGCATTTAAATTTTATCTAAACTAAGATTTTTAAACTTTTGTTACATTGGGATACAAAAAAAATATTTTTTTAATAGACTTGAAAAGTTTTTGGATCTATATTTTAGTATATATATCGAAAACGGTTAGAAAATCGTGGTAAGTGGAAGGTGACGATTCGGAATGTTACTAAATTCTCTGCAGAAAGGGTTCTGAAGATTTTTTTGATGGGCGATTTCAATTGGAGAAATGAGTGCTCAAAAAGTGTTAAAGTTAAGTGTTTAACTTTAATTGGTCGTTTTTTTTTCAATGACGTTTACAAATAAAATGAGTGTTTTAGTAAACAATGCAAAAAAATGAGATACATTTTGGTAATAGTGTTTTCCTACGACGAACGTTGAAAACGCTACTGTCAGTTTCCAGTTATGGCGCTTTGTTCAATTATTATTATTCCTTCTCTTTGAGATCTTATTCTATATTGTTCATGAAAGCTCAAAACCTACCAAGTACCGCTTCTATTCCTTTACTAATGCTACTAGGGATACAAACGGAAACGAGCTAAGATGACACAGTACCTGCGAGTGGGATTTTTAAAATTATGAAACGTCGCCATTTCTTGTCAGGACTTCAGGAATGCATAATGGGACCTCATAATCCGAGTGGTCTCCTCTCATTTGAACTCTCCAATTATTTGACAAATTTACATAAATCCCATTCTAATTGTATCAACATCACTGGTGGCATTTAATATTTTTACGGTTAATTTTGTAAATATTTCTCATCAATAGCAATCAAGACATTGATATATCTAATAAGGTCTTCATTATATTTACGACATAAATCTCTTGGTTATTGCTTTTAGAATGATTTTTTTTTTTTTCATTATTTACTAGGTAGAAATAAGTATAAATTCATTAATTATTCTTATTATCAACTTCTTCTATTTCTCTCTCTCTCTCTCTCTCTAAAAAAAAAACAAAAAAAAAAAACAAGAATGAAATGAAAACATTTATTTTATCTTTATAAAAGTACATTTTTATTACTAAAATATTTCATATTTATTTTTATTTTATGTGTAAGCAGAACAAATGAAATAGATCCAACAAATTATTATTTCTAATTTAATTGTAATCTTGTTGTTAAAATTTCCCAATTATTGTTTTTTTTTCAATATTTGTGAGCTATTAATACTATTTATTTGCCATGAGTGTTTTGCAAAAAAAAATAATTCTAATAAACAGTATTCCAACGAATATTTGCAAATTTTCAAGGAGAACAACATTTTTTTCGGTGTTTATTGAAAAAGATGAATTATTAATAATGAAGCTAAAAGGGGAAAAACAAATAATATAAACCATTGCATCTTGTTTTTTTTTTTTTTTTTTTTTTTTTTTTTTTTTTTTTTTTTTTTTTAACGGCACATCTACATCTTGGCCATTAGCGCCGGAATGGAATCTTGTTAAATGTAATTTCAGAAAAAAACTTGTTACATAAATAAATCATTTTTTATAAACAACATTAATCACAGAAATAAATATACCACTCTACTATCAAATAATCATAAATGAATTCACTGGAAGAAAATATTGTTTTAAATAATTCAACCGAAGAAAGGAAAAAAAATGATGGAAATTAGTTGTTTTTCTTTCATTTAAACTTAATAAATTAAGTACAACTTTTTGGGCAATAAAATCCTACCAAATAGATCAATTGCTAATTTTTTTTTGTTTTGGAAATATTAGATTTCTTTACTAAATAATTTAATAAAATTGAATGGTAGAAAAAAAAACAATTAAATTATTAAATTCTCTATTAATTTAAGTAATATACCTTAAAATTGTTTATATATATTTTCTTGGGTAATTAGTATTGTAAATTGAATATTGTGTCTGCGCCGATATCGTTGCCGATAGTAAGGTAGAAGGGGCGCGGTAGTAACTCCTTGCGTATCAGCCGATTTAAATCAGCTTACTATCGGATTTAAAATAAAATTTTAGATTCCTCTCATTTATCGCCTACCATCTCCGCCTGAGTAGGAGCTTTAATCTTCTTCCACCTTCTTTATTTAATTTATCGTTTCTTACAATCATGAAGAAAACATACTTTTATTTTTATACCTTCACAAGCATGGGAATGGTAACAAATTAGATGGTTGTAGCAAATTGGGGTGTAATTTATATTTCCCTACTTCTTGCCTTTATGGCTAATGATTTTTACTGAAACATGAATTATTAATTATAAAATGATAAGCGATTTGGTAATAAAGAATTAGAATGACCAGTTTTGAAACTATCCGCTTCTCCGTTTATTTCTTTGTTTTAAATTTCCAAGAAAACTTAAACAAAAGAAATGGAATGTAAATTGAATCTATAATCTACTCATTTAAATTAAATATTGATTTATTTAAATTATTCTTTACTCACATCCCTGTATTCTCCTTCTATCAAAATGTGGTTAAGTATTTTTCTATGACTAACTCAGAAGCAAATTATGAAACGTTCCTAACATAAATCATTTATTTATGGTAAAAGAGGACCACAGTCAAGGGGTAACAAACTGAATTTTTTGACGAAAATTGAGTGGTTATAGCAAAAACTAGATTTTTACACTCCCGATCTTACTTGACGAAACCTCAGGTCCTTAGCTGTTTATTATCGATTATACATATTAGGTACATCATCCGGTATACGATTAATATGCAGTAGAATTGGAGAATCCGCACAAAGACCCCTTAATTTCCTTCTGGACTTAATATTACAAAAGTTACAATTCTCAAGAGAAAACAGAAAAAGAGAAAAGTGGTAGCAATTGTCAAGAAAATCACTTGGAGCTCTTTTACAACTCACAAGATTACGGTGTTCACAACTCATTCCTGTATCTAACTCATTTATTTTCTTCTGGGGCTCTCAAATATTTTATAGATATATAGGAACGATTTGTCATAATTAAATCGGAATAACATAATATTTAAAATAATACATGTACATTTGTTTATTTTCGTTAAATTATTAATTCATTTAATGACTAATTTTGTGACAATTTACTATATAAAAAGTCAGGAATACATGAATTGGCCAAATTTATTATTTATTATTAAGTTATTCCGGAAATATATATAGAAACATGTAAAACTAACTAAGGTTAGTTTAATGGCAATCAAAATCTTAATTGTGCATTTCAATAATTATTTTATTTAAATAGACGGTTTGTTAGCCATCTTCTGAGTATTTAATTTTGAGCTTGTTTTGACAATGTTTGGGAATACATAAATTGAATTAATCCCGGTAAAGTATTGACTTCTGTGAAATAATTTCATGGATAATTTCTTTGTTGGATATTTTAAATCAATTTTGTGTTTCTCAAAGGCTAATTACTTAAATAATTAATTAAAATAACGTGAAAATTAAATCGACGACAATTTTGTTGGAGCTCTTATTTTAGGCTAAACTATTGTATTCGAGTGCATCGAATTCTGTAATATATATCGAGGGAGACTATCGGCTTCTTGGCTCATGTTTTACATTATTACTAGAGCCCGGAAGTTAGGCAAAATGCTTTTTTTATCTGAATGGATATATTGAAGAATCAGATAGAAATAAATATGTTTCCGTGCATTTAGGAAGTGTAGAGACAATCTTTATTTCGCCTATTTTGGCTATTTTAAGATTTAAAGCCTTTTTTAGCGCGGTTCCTCCCTCCCCCATAGGGAGGAACCCCGCTTATAAGGTTGATACAATGAAACAATCCGGAAGTGCCGACTAGAAAATTTCGCGTTTCAGAACCCCTAGAAACCGAAAATAACGGTGGTTCAAATTTGTATATATATATATATATATATATATGTGTATATATATATATATATATATATATATATATTTGTCTGTTCGCTCATTTCTGGCTTCCCTAATGGTCCGATTGTGATGAAATTTGGTACAAAAATCCGTCGTCCAATTTGAAAGGTCAAGCCCGTTAACCAGCAGAATCTGCCCACTGGAAGATGGCGTTTGGGGCGAAATTCGCGCAAAAAAAAACGTAACGCTTACGTTTTTGGCTTCATAAGCTTGTAAGTACTCGTTTTATAGGCTTCTTGGGCTAGGAAAACGAATGAAACCATTTTCAAGGCGATAGCTTTAACCGTTTTCGAGAAAATTGGAAAAATAGTTTTCGAATACCGTTTTTGGTTTGGGTACTTAGAATCATGGGATTCAGTTGAAATATTTTCTGCATGTTCTACTTTCATTAAAACTAATACGTTGAAATTTTTGTTACGTTTGGAGTTAAGGAAGGGTTAGAATAAAATATTTTATTAACAGACATAAAAAGTTTTAGTAACTTTGTTTACTTTCCTTAATATCTCGAAAAAGGTTGAGAATCTTGTTAAACGGAAGAATACCATTAGAAAGCTTATTAAATGCTCTAAAAAAAAAGGTTCTAGTGAAAGTTTTGATTAGGCGATGTCAATCGGAGAAATAAGAGCTTAAAACTTTAAAGTAATTGATTTCGCTTATTCGAACTGTTCTTTTTGTCTGTTTTTTATTCCTTGTTATTTTTTAATTGCTTATAGTTGGATAATGTATTTGAAAATAAAACAGGTTAAGAAAAATAAGAAAAACAATTTAATGTTAGAGATATGGATTTCCAAGATATAGCTTTTCAACTGCCTAGCGTCCTTCCAAGGGAGGATTGTTTGTCTTTGATTTTGCTTCTTAGAATTATGGGATACAGTTGACAAATTTTCTGCATGTTTGAATTTCATCAACACTAATATGTTGAAATTTTTGATACGTTTAGAGTAAAGGAAGGGTTAGAATCAAATATTTTATTAACAGACAAAAAAAGTTTTGGTAACTTTGTATACTTTCGTTAGTATCTCGAAAACCGTTGACAATCTTGTGAAGCGGAAGATTACCATTCGAAAGCTTACTATTCTACTAATTCTCTACAAAAAAGGTTCTGAAGATAGTTTTAATTAGGCGATGTCAATCGGAGAAATAAGTGCTTAAAACTTTAAATTAATTGATTTCGTTTATTCGAAAGGTTCTTTTTGTCTGTTTTATTCCTTGTTATTTTTTTTATTGCTTATAGTTGGCTAATGTATTTGACAATAAAACTGGTTAAGTAAAATAACAAAAAGAATTTATTGTTAGAAATATAGATTTCCAGGATTCCAAGACCTTGTCACTAGCGGGTCCGTTTCTAGTGTTTCTAGTGTGTTCTAGACCCTTCCAGGTAAGATTGTAAATCATGACCGTTCAAGACTTTACTACACACAGGAATGGCGTTAGTGACATTAAGGGTTGACACGCCATTATAATAATTAATTAAAAAAAAAAGACTGGTGGAACCAAAATAATAACTGCTTCTATTTTAATCTTTCCAAATTAGACTAGGGATATGAACGGAACCGCACTAAGATGACGCAGTTCCTGCGAGTTGGACTTTTTGCCTTTTTCGCTCGTTATGCAATTTTTTTTCTGCGATTTAAACATTTTAAAAAGCACATAACGAATTTCGAATTTCAGTTCGTCGAAAACAAAAAAGGTTTCACAAATTAAATTACATTTTGCCGTCACAAATATCAATTTGAAAGCTTATTTCCCCAACCCGTGGATTGACCCTCTGTAAATAACAGAGCCTTCCTTGTTAGAAGGAATGCAGAGCAGGAAAGAGAGAGGATGAGAGAAGTACGTCTCCTTCCTCACACCCCTTTTGCTGTGACAATGTGTAATTACCTGGTATTCAGGATTTAGAAATTATAAGATAATGCAGAGGAAGTTTTTCCACGATGGAAAACAATTTTTCTTAGAAGGTCTATGAGAGTTGATACTTTGAAAAAGCATCTTGTTGTTGCTTGTTTGAAGGGAAAGTAAGAGTAAGTAGACTAATTCTGTGATAAATTGATAATAAAGAAATGAATGAGTATTTAAAATACATATTTCCATTAATGAGTGAGATTCCTCTTTGCCTTCACTCCTAATAAATGCCTATTTTAATTACAATACTGCCTATTTTAGTATTTCAAGTGCCTTTTTGCCTGCCTATTTTAACCAAAAATAAATCCCTATCTTCCGGGCTCAAATTATTACTATTGCGATCAATTATTCTGTGAAAAAAATAATAATAAACCTTTACATTTGAAAGTTCTTATTTTTGAACAATCAATTTCAAGAATAATACCTTTAATTATTACTACGTTAAAAAAATTGCTTTGTAAACGAAATAAATATATAAACTCACGATTATAACAAAGACAATTACGATTAGGTATTTACTCAATTGGAACCATCAATTTATTGAAAAACGTCGTTAAATAAATATTTATATTTTTTGTTTATACGGCGCATCGACTTCTGAGCCATTAGCTCCGCTCGTTAAATATTATTACACACTATGAGTCATTGTTGTTTCATGAAAATGAAGAATTCAGAAATCTAATGAAGGCAATTAAGATTAATTATTTATCCTATATGAACTATAAATATCTAGAAAAATGTATTATATTATTACTATTATAATCCTTGTTTTTTTAAAGAAAAAAAGTAACTCTCAAATCAAATGAAGACATTTACATACATATTCTATGGACCATCGTCCATTATTGACCAACGTATTTATTACTAGTATGACCCATACTTGTAATAGTTTTCCTTAAAAAAATAAAGGCCTTATAAATGGAATGCAGATCAACGCTTAAATAATTGTTCTATTAGAACCATCGATTATTATAATAAAGTCTTTAATTATTTTTAATACGACCAATCGTTTTTTTATAATTAAAATAAACAACTAAGAAATCTAATAAAGGCAATTACGATTAAGAAACTATTCCATTTGGAGCATCGATTTCTAGTATAATTTATTTAATTATTGTTTTTGTGCCTAATTGTTCTGAAAAGAGGAATGTCTATTAATTATAACAATCAAACAAGATCGATAAAGCTTTTATTTCAATTAAATAATTAATTTTGTGATTACAAAGTTTAAAAGCATCTCTCTTATCACATATTAACTCCGCCTCGAAAGTTTTATCGTCATCCATTTTATTTATTGCTTTTCACGGTGAAATCTTTTTTTATCAGAAGCTCAATGTCTTTTTTTCAGATAACAAATGTCTTCCGCCTGCATGACTAATAATTTGGTGTGATATATATTATTAGTACAAAAAAAATATATATATATATATTTGAGGGGTCTTCTTTTAAGTATGTGCTTTAGAAGAGCGACTCAAAATGTTCAGTCTATCTCGGTTATACAGTAATCAGACTGATTTGGGTTAACTTCGCTCTTCGAAACCAATTACTAAAAATTACAGCGAGCCATCACGACATAATCGAGTGACAAACGATGACTTATGAAGAAAATCGTATTAAAGATAAAATATTAAAATAAAAAAAATATATGCTTTTCTAAATTAAAAAATGGAAAAATTTCAAGATGTATACTCATAATAATAATTTCGGTAACTGGTTTTGTCGATACATATCGTTAACATTTTTGTCTTAGTTATAGTTATTTTTAATATATGATGTTTGTACCAACAACAACATAGAATAATTTTCTTGAGACCTATAAACTAAACGACGTTGTTGTGATATTATTAGTAAATTATTAGTTGTATTTATGTATTATAGATTATTTCATAGCTATTTTTACAATCGTTAATTTCATTCTGATATTAGTATGTAAAATCTGGTTTTTAACATACAATATAGTACGCATTCACAACGCCAGTCCTTGAGAATTAATGGAAAACAAGAAACATGCCGCCCTATTTAAATTGAATAAATAAACAACAAATTAGGGAAAAGAGCATTAATTATTTAATACACAGTTAACAATCATTAAAATAGGGGATTCGATGTTTTTAGGGAGCTATAGTTTCGAAATTTTTGTTATATAATTCGAAAGATTATGATGGACGGAAATAAAATAAGTACTCAATTAATATATCTTTAGTTTCCTTATTGAAACTCTACATCAAAATGTAATAATCAAACGATGGACCCCTTTATATGTTTTAAATTTGCTATCGAATTGGTATTTCTATTTTCCCATTAAAATTCATGGTTATATAATTTACAAATATTAACCTGTCTTCATCTTATTATTATAGTAATATTTATTTTTTTATTATATTAGACACAATAATAATATGATTCTTATGAACCAAAACATTTATATTCATCGATATACTTATTTCCTTATTTATTTTTGTTTTGAGAATTTTGTTTTACGTTATAATAAAGCAATATAAATAACACCTGGTGTGGATTAAAGGACATGTAAATATGTAGTTATGACTAGCTGTCATGATTACTTTTTTCATCGCTTCATGTTTTTTTATCAAGTGGCAATGCACGGTGGTACAAGCTCCGTTCATTAGAGATAATTATGTATCGTTTCTACTATCATAACCTATCTATCTATATATATATATATATATATATATATATATGTTTCTTTTTAATAATTATATTTTAATATGTTTTTTTTTCAAAACGAATGCTAATATTTAAATGTTATTGGAATTTGAACATCAATCCACTCAATGCATGTCGATTTTATCTTTTTATGTCAATCCTTGTTCATGTTGAGATGTTTCCATGTTATGTTGAGATGTTGATGAAATTTATGCTGATATTTGAATACATCCCTGGATCTATCCTAAACAAGGTTTCGCTTCAAATGAGCACTTAAAGTTTTAATAACGACAACTAAAGTTTGCACGAGCTGACTATACGGAAAGATATCGGCTTGGATGGTGTTTGACTTGAGGACTCCTAATTTTTGTAATAAAATCTTCTTTAGACTTTGGAATGAATTTGGAACTGCCAGGAAGTAGGAATTGACATTTCATTATTGGCTTACGAATGAGTAAAATATTTGCATATTCTTTACCCTGATAGGCAGGAACTCCGGCATGATATGAAGCATACCGGAATAGCTATTAGCCAATGTTGTATGACATTTTATGGTCGTTGGTACTTCTACTAGTAGGAAAATACAGTATATTTAGGATTTTTTTTATCCTCCTTCCTCAGCAATATTTCCGTCAACATTTGTTTTGCTAACTGAGGATTGAGGAGTACTCAGGATAAAGGATACCAACAACCTCCAAGTTTAGACAGACGATGGCTTTTAAAGAATATATGGAATAGGTTTTACTTCTTGCATTGAGGTGGTTTGCCCTGCAGAAGATCAAGAAGTGTATGAAAGGAAACAACAACAGCCAATGAAGAATACAATAAAGTATTTTAACGCATTGCCACTCGGAGACATTAATCCGAGTATGGATACATCGGTTGGCTCTTAATGTCTACTCCACGTTTTAGCGAAAATTAAAGGAAGACATTTTATTTCACCTTCAATTTATTCAGGTAAGATAAAATGGGATTTGTATAGGATTCAGTTATTAAGAATGTTATTTATTTATACTATTTCTCTAGCCATTCTCAACGATAACGCAGAAAGCCTACCTGTAAAATAATCTATTCTCAGATGAACAAGTCCACACAGCTAACTATCCGGTTTAGTGTCTATTAATGATTACACATAAGGGTAATGAATTCTATTCATTGTGTCTTCTTTGTTGTTAATAACTGTCAAGTAAAATATAATTAACTACCGCAAGAAGTACATATATTTTCAGTTTTACTTACCCTTCTTTGTGTTCTGCAGCCCTGTCTCTTTGCCGCCTATTCTTGAACCAATTCGAAACCTGGGTTGTGGTGAGACCAGTCGCCTCAGCGAGTTCTCTTTTCTCTCGAGGGCTTGGATAAGGATTGTGTGCATACCAATCCCTAAGGACTGAGCGGGACTTCTCCTTGAAACAGTAGGATGTCTCCTCACCGTCCCATATAGTTCTAGGTAGAGGAAACTTGCGACGGACGCGATATTTACCCACTGCACCGAGCGGTCGTCCTCGAAGCTTTTCCGCTTCTACGTAGTGAGCTTTCAGCCAGAGTGCCTGAAGCTTGGCGTGATTGTGCACTGAAAACTGGTGGCTCTCCAGAATCCTGTAGAGCTCTTTGAAGTTACCCCTATGGAAGGCGACCATAGCCTTCGCCTTGAGGACACTCTCGTTGCTGTGGAGTTTTTCGCAAGCAGGAAGGGACCAGAGGAACCTGCCAAGGCGGTCCATGTTCCCCGCTTGCTGAAGGACCTCGCAGACACATGCTACTTGCTCCTGAGTGAAACCAAAGCTCGGAAGGAGCTGAGCCGAGCCACCTTGCGGCGAGTGCTGTGCGCCCAGCATCGATGCCTAGTTCACACACCCTCACTCAAACACCGCTCACCCTCGACTGACCTGCGCTATCTCTCCTCGCCCTCCCATTGGTTAATCTAAGCCCCGCCTACTTCCCCCCTCCCTGTCCTATAACTCATCCATGGATCCAATCCCCCTTTCAAATATTATTCCTTTCATTTAATGAACCTTTTTTCAATTGGGAGGTAAATACTAGGCCGGCCCCCTCCAAGCCCCCACCCCTCCTCCCTAGGACAATAAAGCCTTTATTTACTGCCAGAGACTCGGGCCGGGATACCTATTCATTTTCCTATTACACTTACTATGCGATGATCTTTATTTACAATTACCGTACAATAAATACAATAGATTTATATTACAATCACAGGGGAGTGTTTTCTGCCACATGTTCGCTAGAAGGGTAGGTGCTAATGTAATGTATTAAAGCACCCTGTAATTCTTTACTTTGTACACGGATACGGTACATACCTTACTTGGTTCAAACGGTGGATAATATTTGCTCAGTTTGAGGTTGTCACGTAATGAAATGAACTAAAAATGTTATTCTTATTGTGGAAAACATGCCCCTTAGCAATATTTTTGATTTTCGCATAATTAGCATAAGATAATTTTAAATATAAAATAAAATTGTTACAGCTTGAATAGATACATGACATGGGATATAAAGGTTTCTCTGTTGATAGCATGGCGGACTGACAGTGACAAGGAATTACATAGCGAGGTGGCACGGGCGACAAATGATTTTTTGACTAACGCTGTACGGTGGGAAGATCAGAAGGACGAGAGCGAGTGTTACGGGAGTGGACAGAGGATATAAATTTAAGGAATTTAAAGATATAGGAAGGTCTTCGGGATTGCATTGGTAAAGGACTGAGCAGGTCAATAGGAAATTCAACTAGTGGTAAAAGTGCAGATATTGGAGTCTCTGGGGATCCCGAGGATAAAAAGAATGGAACAGTTCACGAGGCGTTTTGAGCTCTGTGTTGAGATCGCCAGAAAGCCCACCGTACACCAAACAACCATAGTAGAACTGGAGGAATATGAGTGAGGTAACAAGGAGTTGACCAGTCTTTGTTGGAAGCAGATTGCGGGAGATTTTGAACTGTCTGAGAATAAATATGGATCGACGATAAATTTGAGAAATATGTTTTGCCAGGAAAGGATTTGATGAAATATGATTCCAAGTTTTTTATCCCGTGTCCAATATTTTATAGGGATGCTGTTGTGGTAAAGGGATGAAAAAGGGAAGATGGCACTTTTGATGGATTGGGGACCTATTTCAATGGCTTTGGAGTCAGGGAAAAGTTATAAACTGCTGCACACACATTGATAATATTAAGGTATAATTGAAGAAAAATTCGATAGAAGGGATTGAAACCAGCTGACCACACTGTTTGACATTGAAGAGTTTGGCGAAAAGGATTTTATGGTCAACGGTATCAAGTGCTTTGGAAAAATCTAGGAGAACTAGGATAGTGAGTTGTTGGTTATCTGAGGCAGTTGGAATGTGAAGGGGGATTTTCATGAGCGTCGATTGGCTGGAGTATAAAAAACGGAAGCCAGACTGAAGAGGATTAAGGAAATGATTCTGTTCAAGATGGTTTGATAGTTGGGATTGTACTAAACCCCCTAAAGGTTATAATTTAATGATTTTTAGCATGATATATTCAACCCTGAAAAATATATTTAAGTATATATATATATATATATATATATATATATTCAAGCATCAAATCTTTTCTCATCAGTGTCTTTCTCATACAATATTTCACGGAAGGGCCACAGTAGAAAAAAGTGGCACACAAATTGATTTTTCACCCCTTTATCGAAATATATCCTCAATACACGTTTTGTGGTCTTGGTTTACCACCTCACCAGATACCGCTCCCATCAGCACGAATTTTTTTTAAACAACAAATAATCATGAATAATTAAAAATGTCCACCAATGTTTAGTTCATGTTTTATAAAATACAATTTATAACTATTTAAATTATTTCATTATTCATTATTCTACACCATTCAAAGCAACATCATCATCATTTTATATTATTATTGACAACACTATTGATTTGACAGTTTATTGAGTTTTTTTTTTGTAATATTTCCTCCAGTGGTTTGTTTTATTATGTAAAAATATTTAACAAAAGAAACAGGTAAGATTATATATTTACATTATAAGAAAATATATTATATTTTGGGTATTAATTTGTCCTAGTTTCTCCAGCGGTACAGACCTCCCCCCCTTTTTCAGTAAAATGAGCTATAAATAAGGCCTATATACTGCACTGTTCTTATACTGCATCTAATGTACTCGTCTATTGACCATTAAGATAATGAAAGTACCAGTAAGAAAAATTCACCCGAAACATTGTTATCTTTCATTAGTTCTAAAATATTTTAATAGCAGTATAATTTCTTAATACATATCGTGTTGCAACCGTAAATATTTCCAATTAAAATGAGTAAAGAAAGAGGAAATCGCTAAATTGTGGTCTGGATTGTTTCCACATCTTATTTCTCGCTCAAATCTCCTGAGAATTATCACACAATCGACCGTTGGGAAAGGGGTGGACACCTCGCATGAGAATATTAAAGATCCCTAGAAGACTTAGGGTTCCTTTTCTAGCTACGAAACTCGCCACACAATATCTAAAAAAAACAAAAAACAACGTTTTGTGAAAATAAGCCTAACAGTATCGTCAGAATTCCGGAACACCTCCTTGAAATCATAAAGTTTTGTCTTTTGTGTAGTATCAAAAGACGTTATAACATTCGATCTGAGTAAAGCAATTCTGATATATTTAGAACTATTTGAATCTTCATCTGGATCTAGAAATCTAAAATGGAACTGTGTGATCATAGCACACTTACATGCAATCCTTGTTCAATTACTATATTGAGAGGAAATCGTTGACCGTTGGTGATGAGAAGGTAGAATTGGTCAGGGTTTGGCCGTGGTATCTTAACCCTTTAACGCACAGAGATTTAAGATCCTCTGACTTTGAAGGCTGTGAAGGGGCTCAGAAATTAGTGAGATCTGTCAGAGAGACATATATGACATACCCTATTTCTTGGAACCATATTTTTTTCAATACAAGAAGTTCAGATTGGCAGGTATTTTGCAGTGCTCTAAGATAATAACAAAACATGTTTTTTAAAGAAAAGTTTTGTTCGTTAAAGGGTTAATAAAACTACATTTTTTATAAGAAAATAAGTTTATTATTTGCCAATGATCGGCTTGAAAGCTCTAGCCATAACACACACTTACCAAAAGTATCATTCGCCCTCTACCATGTGTAATGTTTCTCTGTTATTGACATTTCTTTTGTATATATATCAGTATTAACTCTGCCCTTGTTTTACAGCCCTGATGAAGACTTGAATTTCAAGCCGAAACGACGGCAAATAATAAAACTCATTTTATTATCAAAAATGTAGTTTTATTAAGATATCACAACTGAACGCTGACAAATTGTTCCTTCGCTTGTTCAATTACAATTTCATAACGTCAAAGATTCTAGGAGTTGTTCGTTGTTCCTTGTTGTCATTCAAATTGACAAAGTTTCTAGCCTTCTGTCGGTTTGTTTACAAAGGCTCAATTACTGTCTTAAATTCCGTTGATTTTGTATGCATCATGTAAGTTTTAAATATATTGTAGTTTAGTACATGTAATTGTGCTTCTAATGATAGAAAAGAGTATGTTTAGCAAGTTTGCCGTAGCACCTTGTAGCAGGCATTTGTAGCTACATTCCTCCACGCAATCTCTATATGTATAATGCATTTATCATAAACTATTAGATTGATCAGTAATTTTCTTAAATAGTTTTTAATGATATAACCAAGAGGAAGCAATAATTTACGGTGTTTGATAGGTTTTTCATTGCATAAAGCAGACACACCGAGCTTCGCTTAAGGCCTCGCGTATGCTGGGCGCTAGTAGAAATAAAATTTGCGTCAAATGGGACTCGTAGTTTTTTCGCTTGAATCCTAGGGGATTATCACATGATTTGCCATAGCTCTTATGCAGCAGGCGTTAGATGCTTCGAGTATATTCGTCCCCTCACTTCGGATGAAAAAGCTAATAAGAACTGCAATATTATGATGGAAATGATGAAAGAAAACGTTCAAGCGTGGACTAATAGTATTTCGGTTCTTCTTTCGTAGCTTTTCTCGCTCGTGTTTCTACAGTTCAGGGCGCATCTGTTTTGATTTCGATGTTGAAAGAGAGTACGCTATTTTTGAGGGAAAATCTTCGGAACAACTCAAATCAAAATAATTGGGATATGCGTAATTCGAAAAAACTTCTAGGAATAGTTAAACAAAATCGAAAAAAAGTTGAAAAAAGTCCAACTAAAACATTCGAAAGCTTCATTGTGTTAGTACTTTTTTGCATTTATTTCGCTCATATCTCTAATAATATTCACGCTAGAGTCCTTCGCAAGGCGATAACTACTTGAAATGAAATGTCCTATAATTTTCTATTATTTTAAAATGGTGAAATGTAATTGTTAATTTGCAAAATAGCAATAACTATGAAATAAGGGAGAAAAATGGACATTTTTTCATTTGCTTAAAATATATTGACGACCTCCATATTCCAGAAAGAAAATATTGATTACCTTATAAAATCACCCCCCCCCCAAAATAAATTGTTTATATTTTTTTTATAGCGTTTGCATAGTAATTTTGAACTTGAGGTGTAGGCGAAAAAATTTATATTTTTCATGTTGTCACAAAGTTCTTTGCATATTCGTAATACTGTTTAAAAAAAAAGTCCGACTCGCAGGAACTGCGTCATCTTAGCGCGGTTCCATTCATATCCCTAGTGTTATTTTGTAGACTTAGAATAGAAACAGTTATTACTTTGTTTGCATCATTCCTAATGTAAACAAATATGAAAAAAAAAAAAAAAAAAAACATGACTTTCGGCTAGGGATGAAACTATCCTAAGCAGAAATTACTCTTTCTGCCGTCCCAAGTTTCGGTCTATGAAGACTCTTCTACGAATATATTTCTAATTTACTTAACTTGCAGTGCAAACATATCCATTTTACTTTTAAATGCAATTAAACAAAATAAAATTGTGCATGAAAATGAGAAAGTAGTGTTATTTTTTATTGAACTACGGCCACATTCAACCGCAAAATATAATTATATTTCTAGTACAGAATTTGGCTGCATGACTTCCTACAGGTAAAGGTAACTGTCAGCTGTCCTAGAATGCTTGATGAGAACAATGAATCTTGATTTATGAAGTGCAATACCAGCCACCTGAACCGGCCTACTACCTCGACCCGGACTGACTCTACACAGAGAATATTTACGTTTTCAGTTCTGTTACAGGTTCAAAGCATTTGTATTTATTCCCCTGTTTTATTGAGAAATACATCCTCCTCCTAGAAGCAATAACAAAATAACAAGAAATAAAAACAGACAAAAAGAACCGTATAAATTACCGAAATCAATTATCGTTTATCAAACTTCTACGTTATATGTACTTATTTCTCCGTTTGACATCGCCTAATCAAAACTTTCTTCAGAACCTGTTTTCTAGAGAATTTAGTAAGCTTTCGAATGGAAACCATCCGTTTACCAAGATTCTCAACGGTTTTCGAGATACTAACGAAAGTATAAAAGGTTACCAAAACTTTTCTTGTCTGTTAATAAAATATTTTATTCTAACCCTTCCTTTACTCCAAACGTAACTAAAATTTCAACATATTAGTGTTGATACAATTCGAACATGCAGAAAATGTTTCAACTGAATCCCATAATTCTAAGTACCAAAATCAAAGACAAAAAGAACAGTTCGAATAAGCGGAATCAATTACTTTAAAGTTTTAAGCACTTATTTCTCCGATTGACATCGCCTAATCAAAACTTTCATCAGAACCATTTTTGAAGAGCATTAAGTGAGCTTTCTAATGGTCATCTTCCGTTTCCAATGATTCTCAACCATTTTCGAGATATTAAGGAAAGTATACAAAGTTACCAAAACGTTTTATGTCTGTTAATAAAATATTTTATTCTAACCCTTCCTAAACTCCAAACGTAACAAAAATTTCAACATATTAGTTTTAATGAAAGTAGAACATGCAGAAAATGTTTCAACTGAATCCCATGATTCTAAGTACCCAAACCAAAAACGGTATTCAAAAACTATTTTTCCAATTTTCTCGAAAACGGTTAAAGCCTTGAAAATGGTTTCATTCGTTTTCCTAGCCCAAGAAGCCTATAAAACGAGTACTTACAAGCTTATGAACTCAAAAACGTAAGCGTTACGATTTTTTTTGCGCGAATTTCGCCCCAAACGCCATCTTCCAGTGGGCGGATTCTGCTGGCTAACGAACTTGACCTTTCAAATTAGACGACGGATTTTTGTACCAAATTTCATCACAATCGGACCATTCGTCTTCTATTTAGAGAGCGAACAGACAAATATATATATATATATATATATATATATAAATAAATATATACATATATATATATATACAAATTTGAACCACCGTTATTTTCGGTTTCTAGGGGTTCTGAAACGCAAAATTTTCTAGTCGGCACTTCCGGATTGTTTCATTGTATCAACCTTATAAGCGGGGTTCCTCCCTATGGGGGAGGGAGGAACCGCGCTAAAAACGAGCGGAATTAAGCTTCCGATTGAAATTTCCTATAATATTTTAGTTATGTAAAATGTTTTTGAAAGCTTTATTACATTCGTTTTAAAAAACATAATTAATTATTAATTAACCGCTTGGAGTTATGAGCGAAGAAAGTACAAAACAAAACGTATTTTTTTTATTTTTATTATTTCTTTTTGTTTCAGGAAATTTTCGATTTACGCATATTTTCAGTTTAATTTTAGTTGTTCAGAAGATATTCCCGCAAAAATAGCATGCCCCTCACAACTTCCAAGTCTAGCTGCAGTTTAACAAATTTACTCTGGACTACTTGGAAATTTCCGCAAGATCGGCCATAGGTCCTGTATACCAAGCGTTACAAGTTTCGAGTATATTGTCCCCCGCAGTTAAAAAAAACATAAACATGGGCGTTTTTTTTATGTTGTCGTTGGAGAAAAGATAAAAGAAAGCGCTCAAGCGTAGATTTATAATTTTTCGGTTCTTCCTAAATAGTTCTTTCTTCCGTTCTAGTCATCGTTTTGTGTAAACATACTGTTAGATTTGTGTTTCTTACAAGATATATTTATTGTTTCACTTCTTAGTGTTGTTTGCGTTGTAGTGTTCTTTGTGTCCTTTGTGCTGTTCTTTCGGCTAGGAAAATGAGTATTTGGGATTTACCAACGACTGAAAAAGTACTCTTTTGAAGCAATGTTAAATTGTATATCGGCCCATTTTCCACCAGAAACTAGTGATCTATATTACCAACGAGTTGGATTAACTATAGTTTCAATATAACATTGACCGAGCGGAAACACTTAGCAATTATGCAATTAAAATAAGTGATAATGTTATATATCCCAGGAAACCAGTAGCACTTATGTTAATGGCATAATTGCTATGCGTTTCCGCTCGCACAAGGTTATATCGAAACTCTAGTCAATCCAACTCGTTGATAGGGTCTGTTTGCGAATAGCACATCCAGTTACTTTGAAGTATCTGTCGTGATTTTAAACAGTGATTTTGGAACTTACTGATTAGTATACAGGCTCTTTGCAGGTTATCTATTATTTCTTTACAGGTTATCTAAGGTTAGAAACCATATTATATAAATTTAGTAATGAAAAGTATTTAAAATCTCTGCAATCACTACTAAAAGTAACTTCTTTTGACTGCTATATTTATATAATATGGTTTCTAACTAACCCTTAGATAACTTGTATTAGTAAGTAATACTTTTAGGTTTGTAAAGCATAAATTAAAAGAAGCAGAATATATTTCAGCAAGCAATATTGCTTAATAAAAAGGTTAATATTATAAAAATCATTGGTAATTGTGAAGTTTAGGGACCTCCTCACCGATTATTTTGTCCGGTGGTTATATCAAATATTTATATTTTATATTTATTTCCCAATATGGGCATATGCGCTATGCGTTTCCGCTCGCTCAATAAGATATCAAAACTCTAGTCAATCCAACTCGCTAAAATTAATAGAATTCTATTAATTGTTGCGAGTTGGACTGTCTTGATGGTTACTTTACTACTAACAACAACCAATAGAAAATGAGTTATGCGCACGCGCTGAATCACTTCTGTAATCACTAGAGATACTTCACAAGTAACTGAAGAAGTAACTGGGTGTGCTCTTCGCAAACAGACCCCTTTGATAATATTAATAAATTGCCTTTCGGTCGCCATATTGCCACAACTTCAATCGAGATCTCATTTCATGATCCGGATCCCTGAACGAGACCCACATCTCAGTGCAACTAGTACGTAAGTAGCGAAAACCCCATTATGAGCGACTATCTTAGGGCGTGTAAGGTAAAATGGAGAGGAATGCGCGCGACAAAGAGGACCGCTGTAATATATGGACGTAGCGGGTAACTGGCGAGGCGGTGGCGAGGGGTAAAATGGAGGCTTGAAGCAGGGGTAGCTTAGCGAGGGCTACCACCTCCCTTACAGCCCTCCCTACCACCCCTGGCACCTGTGCACACATCGCTCGCCAGAAACCCTAAAACAACTTCCTCCCCCTTCATTACTCCCCTCCTTACCGTTATCATATGTCTAATTAGGCTCAAATGTAACTTTACATCGACTACCGTATGCTTTCTTTACAAACCTATGTATACTGGCTACTTATGCAAAAACGTCTGAATGAATCATGTCCAAGTGATAGCTGACTATATTTGGACTCAACGTTCCTATCATAACGAGAAAACTCGTTTTTAAAATTTTGAATCTTACAAAACGTACCCTCTTTGATGGATAATATGTTTCTGGCTTAATCGGCATCGTAAAGATGGCGCAACTAGCTGCCACCAAATCTAGTCCACCCGCTAAAGCTTCATTCAGTTGGCTCAGTCAATTTCAGTAGCTACAGTTCAGTATTTATCGATGGGTCACTCACATTCGGAGAAATAAGTGCTTAAACCCTTGAAGTTGTTCGTTTCGTTTATTTGAATGGTTCTTTTGTCTGTAACCCTTAGTTTATTATCATTTTTTATTGTTTGTTATTTTTATAAATTGCTTATAATGGGAAAATATATTTGTCAGCAAATCAGGATACAACAACTGAGAAATAATATTTTTTTGTTAGAAATAGAGCTATCCCAGCGAAATTCGAAAATGCCGTGTGAGTATTTTGCACTGCTGTTTTATTCTATAGAACGGGGTTTCATACCTTTTTACCTTACTTTTTACCGGATTTTTTTTTAAAATTGCATTTATTAGTAAAATGTGTATTCTATTTAAAAAGGTAATGTTCTAAAAAGGTAATGTTCTTCGAAATAGAGCTTTCAGAGCGGAATTCGTGGATGCCCTGTGAGTATTTTTTACTACTTTCCGTTTCGGCCTTCTAAAAGTTTTGTTTCTCTGTTTAACTCACTTTTTAATTGGTTGGTTTTTTCAATTGCATTTAACAGTAATATGAGTATTTTGGCATTTTTAATTAAACCCTAAAATTAATATTTTAGTAAACAGGAATCTAATTGGTAATAGTGTATTCCTAAAGCGAACATTGGAAAGGAAGGAGTAATTTCCGCTTAGGATACTGTTTTCTTTGCCTTCCCAACGATCTTGCATTTCCTTGAGATTTCACTGGAATAGGTTTTCTCATTTTTCACGAAAGATCCAAACAAAATAATAACCGTTTCTCTTCCACGCTTTTCAAATGTCACTAGAGATAAAACGGAAACGCGCTAAGATGACGCAGTTCCTGCGAGTTGGACTTTTTAAAATGTTTTTCTTGGCATGAAAAACTCTCAAAACTCAAGATGAATGAAGAATTAGCTACCGTCCGCCGTTGACTTGACGAAAAAGAAGTCCAATTTGCAGGAAGTGCGTCATTTTAGCGCATAGGGTTTGAGCTTTCGTGAAATATATAAAATGAAATCTCAAAGAGACCTCAAACTTTTGCCGCCACGAGAGAAAACTATTTAGAGAAACAGGATTTTAAGCGGAAATTATTCCATCCTCTGTCTTAACGTTCGGTCTCGGAAACGTTATTACCAAAACATTTCACATTTTCTTGCCTTGTTTAATAGTTTTAATGGACTCTTTAATTCCACTCAATTTCCCGATTGAAAAAGCCCCATCGAAAATTGCTTTTAAACCTTTTTTTGTACAGAATTTAGTAACCTTACGAATTTATTCTAACCGTTTTCGAGATATATACGAAAATATACGAAGATCCCTAAATGTTTCGTGGCTATTAATAAATATTTTTTTCGAATACTTCCTTAACTCCAAATGTAACCAAAATTTAAACATATTAGTTTAGATGAATTTAAAACTTGCAGAAAATAGTTTAATTGAATCCAACGATTCTAAGTACCAAAGCCGAAAAACTATTTGTATCGACTTTAGTCGTATATGATTTCAGATATTACCTTGAAAATATTTTCATTTGTTTCCCTACGTTGGGGAAGCTATAAGAAGAGTATACTCATTTTACTGATGACACCCCCACACAATGTACCGACAGAGATCCCAAAGAAGAAGTCTTCGGAAGGGGATTAGGGGAAAGAGGGAGAATTAGGGGGAGATGAAAAAAATATCCGAATGCTTTAAAAAATAAGAATACAATAACGAGAGATAAATATTTTAAATTGGGAATAACCTGAATAACTTATAACAATTATTCTAACAATTATTCTTTATTGAATAATTAATTTTTTTTTTTTTTTTTTTTTTTTTTTTTACGGCGCATCTACATCTAGGTCATTAGCGCCAACATCCAGGGTGGAGCGAGGAATTTTACCAGCGAGCCGTGGGATGATAAAATTCCTGCCGGAGGTTGGGAATCGAACCCACCATCTCCTGCGTATGAATCCAAGGCGCTAGCCATTAGACCACGGGAGACCCCTGAATAATTAAATAAATCTATTATTAATGTAGACTTTTATTTGAGCAATTCAAAGAGTGTATGCCTCTTTGGATTTGGACTCAGTAGGGGCATATATCAAGCCAGTAGATGGAAAATTACATTATTTATTGGATTTTCATAGTGGTGTTTTGAAAATAGATCAGTAGAAGTGAAAATATTGTAATATAAATATCTGGCACATGAGTATTTAAAGTGAACCTAAACCCATTGAGGGGAACGGTCGTTCATGAACGACGCTTGTTGGCTATCGATATATGCATAACCTATACAGGTCGTCGATCAGAGCTCCACTGCTCACTTGATCTAAATCACTGCTCAAACGATCAGAATCAGTCTCCTCAAAGCTTATATTAAATATAGATGTTTATAAACATTGCTTGATTAGCTTTAGAAAATGGAATGTTCTTAGATGGAGAGGTATTTCCAGAAAGTTCAGATGAAGTATTATTTTTTAGTTCAGGTGAAATATTATTTTGAGATTTAATAATTGTTTCTTTTTTACTGGGAATTTGAAAGTCGTCAACTGTTGTATTATTATCTAGTATTGTGGATTCTAATTCAGTGATTTTAGTGAAGACTATTTCAACTACTAATGTAAATTTTTCAAAATTTTCTAATACTGCAATAGTGGAAGGTGGGCTAGATGTGGCCTGAGAGTAGTTAGGGGATAGGCATAACTATTATAACTGACTTAATCAATTAATAACATCAAGCAAATTTGAAAAAGAAACCACCACAAAACATTATGAAAGGTTCAGTCGATGGCGTTAATGGCCCTAAGGCCATAAAGAAAAGTGGAAATAATGGATGATATGGAAGCTATTTTGACAATGAATAATTTTGATCAATCTGTCATTTGTGTTTGTTAGGTTGTTGAGCGACTAATCCATTGAACCCTATGCTGCGAATGTTTATGGGGAGAGTGAAATGAGAAGCCCCCAGAGACCTGGCGATGGTTCTATATCCCCAGAGACCAACCCCTGTCCGAACTTTTAGCACCCCAGGCGATATTCGCTGGTAGATCCTCTTAGTAGCTTTCTTGTCTAATTAATACAATCAACCGACCGACCCTCTCCTCTCACATCCCCGTGACAAATTGCTTTAGCGAATGCGCCCTCTATTTGTTAGCATATTTCTTTCTGTCCTGGGTACAGTTCCTCTGAAAAATTAAAGGAAACTCTAGCTTGTTCAGATAAACGTAAAAGTTCAAGCAATCAGGAATTAGTTGGGATGCGGCTAAGAAAACATCAATACGATTTTTGTAATCAAGTTATACAATTAATTATACAATACTTGTTTTTACCGGGCGTTTTATGCTACACGTACTTTCTGCATCTATAAAAGCAAAAATAAATTAGATAACAAATAGATAATATTAAAATCTGATAACGAAAACCTGTAACTGTTCGGGTTTACAGTTTCGAACCCTTGACCTCCAAACTATCAGTCCTAGACAATAAAAATTTATAAATTTTACTGCAAAATCTGTGGTTGATGCAGATACGAGAAACTGAATAGATCATTCGAAAAATATTTAAATAATAAATGGTCATAATATTGATTCCTATACATTCGATCATACTTAAAATTTTGGCAACCTTAGCATTTCAGGAAAATAAACAAGCACCATGAGAAGATAAGTCCGTCACGCAACGATTAACGAACTCGTTCAATCGTTTGATGGGGAATACTACATACCAAGTTTCGTGACGAATATATATATATATATATATATATATATATATATATATATATATATATATAGGGGAAGGTGTTGTACCTTTGACCACTTTGCACAATTGAATTTTTTTTAGCTTGAATATTAAGGCTAAATTCATTTTTTTTTTATTTCATCGTAATTAGTATTCTATTGTTTATCATATTTAATTTTTTCAAGGTTCTAACTTTACATTTAATATTTTTTATTAATTTTTAAAAAAATAATCGTAGTGGTCAAAGTTACAACATGTAGTTGTACCTTTGACCATGGGGTGTTGTACCTCTGACCACGTAAAAACAACACAGCAGTGCAGAAAAAAAATTGTATTGAGTAATATTATAAGTAATTGTAAGTTTAATAAATACAGGACAGGGATATAAGCATAATAAAAAGCTATTATTGATATTATTTTATGCTTAATATGCTGAAAAATCCAGTCCAATCGATAAACGTTTTAACTGTTAAGCAGATCCACTAGCAATAGCAGGGTATGGGAGTTTAGCCACAATGTCTTCAACATCAATATCATACAAATTTTCATCTTCTCTCATAAACTTGTCACTTAAAGTTTGTTTTTTCAAATATTGGATCATATATTGGACATTTAATACCACAGATCTCTGCGACTAAATATGTAATAGTCTTTTTACTTTAATTTTTAACAAGTATAAAATTTCCTTTTCCCAAATCATATTTTTCAAATTGTTGCTGGTTATCGACTTAACTCACGACATTTATCTGACAGATCAACGTCACTTTCCCCTGAAGAAATTTCCGTGTCAGTATCAGAATCTGAAATGTCATTAGAATAATTTTCTTTTTATTTACCACTTTTTTAGGAAGGGGTTTATTTGTATGTGGTGTCTTACATTTAGGGGGGTGATTTCGTTTTTTTTCACCTTCAATAATTAGCTTTTCAGGAATATCTGCAGGATACGATGTTTCCCTTTAGGCCGGCCCCTATTTGACATTTTCCTTGCCTCCGCTTTTCGGCGAGGTCTTACAACTTCAAGTGGAACGATAAGGGGCGATAGGTTCGAACTGCTAAACTGAGGATTAATAAAGTCGGTTTGAACTTATTTAATTTATTATTTTTTAAATTATTTGAACAATTGAAGAAACCAATATTAATTTTTAAAAAAAATTGTAGCAGAAGAACATAAAAGTTGAATTCTGTAAAAATTACTCAGGTGTGTTGTACCTTTGACCTGGTCAAAGGTACAACAACTAGTCATGGTCAGAGGGGAAAATTTTAGGGTTAAGATAAATCAATTTCAAAAGCTACACCATGTTTCTTATTGTAATAGCTACTTTGTCAAATGATTTCCATCTAAAAATACTTAATACAAAAAATATTATGAGGCAAAACGTCATCAATAAATAACTTACATTTTTATTATAGAAATGGATAAGTATTGTTTGCAAGAATCCTCTTTGACTTGAATAATCCAAAGTAGGTTACACAAGCCCTTTAGTGAAGGAGCTAAACACTAATTACACCAAAATTTATAAAATGTTGCTACGTGCCGCGACAGCCTCGGTGGTCAAAGGTACAAGATGGTCAGAGGTACAACACCTTCCCCTATATATATCTTCCTTCGGAGGAAAGTGCTAATAAATGAAAGAAAACATTCACATAATTAAATATAAAAATAAAACTGAAATACCACTGCCAATGAGCCAAAATGTACATCAGCATTCCAGCTTACAAGAGAACGTCCCTAAGTGTCCGGAGCCGATTTTTATGAAACTTTGTATATTTATTAAACACATGAAAATAATCGATACGTATTTTTTTATATCGGCCCGATCGCACGAGATAATCACGGGGTGAAACCAACCTTCCAAAGTACACCTCAAATATTCTAATATATTTTTTTTTTCCTGGTGATTCTACATCGTAAAATAATGGACATGTGTCCGGGCGATCTGTCCAATACGCCTTAGGAGCTGAGAAATAATATAAAATAGATTGAAAAGGCTTTATTTTATATATCGAGTTTAAAAATTGATTTTTTCTCCAATTCATTTATTTTAGAGAGTAGATTAAGGAACAAATACAATCTTACTCAATAATTTATATTTCGTCTAATAAATTCAAAAATATGCTTACGTTTCAAGTAAACTAGCATTATACATTATTTATTTATTTATGAGGTAAATATCATGGAAAACAAAAAATAATACTTTTTCCTCTAATGCCGAGCGATACCGGACATGGGCGTATATAGAAAATAATTTCGGCGGGGCTGGAAAAATTTCGGGGGAGGGGGGGCTACTAACAATTTACAACTTTTAATGGTTTTAGGCAACTAAAACGCTATTAAAATATAAATAAAATATTTTTTATGAACTAGATGATCTTATTTAATTTATTTTTAAGGGTTTTATGATACATTTTTACCATTAAATCAAAATTTCGGGGGGGGGGGTGCAGCCCCTCAGCCTACCCTTATATACGGAAACCACTTGTAGTAGTTGTAGTTTGAGATTGCTAGTTGGAAGAAATGAAGTAGAGGGTTAAAAGCCTCATCTGCAGAGGTTTATATTTGGCTTAATATCCCCTAAAAAACAATCCTAATTAAATTATTGAAAGATGATAATCTGTAAATGACATAAAACTTGCCAAATTTTGTAATTTATCATTTTTACAGTAATGTTTCTCTTTTTGCGTAATCCATTTCTGCAGCATTGTCGGTCCAAAAGCCACTCCTCTTATAGCCTTCCTGGAATCTCTAAGATTTAAATAAGTCAAAGAATATTAGTACGTTTTGGGACTTTCGCGTGTTTGAGCGACAAATAGACCGACATAAAAGATATTCAATACCCCCACAGGTCGACAACATTTTAATCGAAACGTTAATTTCGTGAACATACCCAAGGAACGCCGAGATCGCCTCCATCTTTGGTCATATAGATAGTCCTTCATTGGACATCTGTAGATTAAAGGATAAGCCATGGATTCAAACAAAAACCCCGTGGAAAGTGGAAAAAAAGTAAGGGGAAAAAATATAAGGCACCGGAGAATGTAGTAGATGCGACGGGTAAGGAGGGCCGTATTACTTACGGTTCAGAAGACAATTCGCCGACAACTCGCTTGGTCTGTGGAGTTTTTGCCCGGGAGAGAGGGACCCAAGAACAATATCCCACCCTACACCTGCCCCTGTTTTCTTTTCTTAAATTACTATTTAATAGATCCCCAGGAGAGCTGCTTCTAAAATATGGAATATTTGTCCAGAGTCTTTGAAATGTGAAGTTTTGGCTAGGAGTTTGGGATGTTTACTTACGGCATATGCCTGAAGCCACTGCCACCCTACTGACATCGATCTGAAAAAAAAAGGCAACTGTTTTTTTTTTTTTTTTTTTTTTTTTTTTTTGTTTCATTTTAATAACATGTTAACCCTTAAGGTCATTAACGCCGTTTTTTTGAATGGTAATTATTGTCTAGTGATTATATATATATATATATATATATATATATATATATATATATATATATATATATATATATATATATATATATACATATATATATATATATACATATATGCACACACACAAACGCGCGTATATCAGTATCATTTAGCAATGCTTAAAATGGTATTTTTAATTCAAGTTGTAACTGAATTTTGTTCTATTGAATTTTTAAAGGTTAAATTAAATTTTGTCTATTAATTTCGAGGCGTTTAAAAAGTTTGCTCTAACAAATGCTTTATAAAAGAGTAACATGCATGTAAGGCCATTACCCCAAGAAGTAGAGTTGATTTGAGTAAGTCTAAATTTCTTAGGCAACTAGCTCTTAGGGTCTTGATATGTGCTGTCCAATTCAAACCCCTATCGCAGATCAGCCCAAGAAATTTAGCGAACTCGGCAGTTTTGACGGGCGTGTTATCTATGTACAAACTGACATTATTGTTTATTTCCCCGCGGGAAAATAGGACACTAATGGTTTTATCGGTGGAGATTGGAAAACCGTTTTGTTTAAGCCAGATGTTGACTGTATCTAATGTTTCCTGGATAGTTGTGTGGAGCAGGTCAAAAGATTTATCTGCATAGTACTGCATAGCAAATGGTTTGAAGGTGATAATATTGTCCTTTGAAAATAAAACGTTGGGTATTAAAAACTCTCATTTATTTTCTAACTCACCTCGTTTCCCTCCTAAGACCTACATGTACCATACATGACATGACTCGTAATATATATTTTTATAATTGTAATTTATGTATTATAATTAATTCTTTCAAATAGACTATACAAACTAAAAATCAAACAAAAACTATAGCATTATAAAATAAATTAAAGTCTTTTTTTCTCTCTGTAATGATTCCTTCAGTATTCCATTTTATTACATATTATTATATGCATTCTTCAGTAATTCTTTTGCAATGCCAAATTACATTATTATAGTAAAATTGTCCTCCCGAGGCATATGTCCCATGACTTTATCTTTAATCAGAAGTCTAGAGTCGTATTAGTAAATGCTCATAAGTCACAATTGCCGTATTCCTCTCTTTCGCTTTTTCACTTTCTCTCTCTCTCTCTCTCTCTCTCTCTCTCTCTCTCTCTCTATATATATATATATATATATATATATATATATATATATATATATATATATATATAAGGGCATCATTATTCCTGTGGGAAGGCTGTGGGAACATTTAAAATTTGAAATGTTTGGCTGATCTGCCAATCCTGATTTACTCTCTCTCTCTCTGTCTCTCTCTCTCTCACTGTGTGTATATATATATATATATATATATATATATATATATATATATATATATATACACATAGAGAGAGAGAGAGAGGATAAATCAGGATTGGTAGATCAGCCAAACTTTCTTGCTTTTCTAATTTTAAATGTTGCCTCCCCACCGAAATATTGATGCCCTTTACAATGGATTAATCGAAATTTCTATAGATCCAATATTTTAAAGCCAGAAAACCTGACAAATGCGGAACTCGAATATGCATCTCCCGCATGAGACTCCAGCGCGTTATCTACTCGACAAGAAGGATCAACTACTTATTAAATAACGAATTGAAGGTCACCAACCACACAGAAAGACTTTTCGTAGATACTCGACCGTAGAATCGTCTCCACGGGATTCCCCCGCCCCTGACATACCTAATTCACCCGGGGATGGAGTGAGAAAACTGAGACACTTTAAAAATAAAAATAATATAATATTATTTTAGGTATATTTGAAGAACATTCTACGAAGAACTGAAAATCTACAATACACGGGTAAGAAACCAAAATATTCATCATATGGCTCATGGTTTTGACACAAAAAAACAACAAAAAAAACAGCCACATCCTTCGGGCGATCGAAAGGGTGGTGAAACCCGAGCATCCAGCTAGGAATCGGGTATCCACAACCCACCCCTAAGCCACTACCTTAATTGCTCCCTTAATTGGCGGTGAGTTTACTAATTGTATCGGGACATACCTTCCACTAAAATGTGTGCAAGATATGTCCGGTCCTGAAATGTAAACCAACCCCTTCAAATAATTATTCATGTACATAATTAATTGGTAACCTGATATAAAACAAGTCATTTATTCGGGAGAGAATGCATGAAATTCATGCCGATGTGAATATTATTTCCTGCAGATAGGTGGGGTTTTAGATACTCTTAAAAGGCTATGTATCTATGCTCCAAACCATTAAAACTAATATTTCCCCATACAAGATCACACCAACTTCCCCTACATTTAATGTTACTTATAAAGGTGCTTCTACAGCATAGAAAAAAACACAAAATATATCATTTTAAACAAGGAGACAAGTTTATCAAGCAATAAAACCATTATAATAGTCATATAACATTAAAAATAAAAACAAGAAGTTACAATTTTATACTAAACCTTAAAAACCCACACAATCACACATGCATTCGTACTAACATATAAATTAAAACCTGTACAAACACACCGGTTTATGTACCGATTGTGATATACTTTTTTTTTTTTTCTTTTTTCGTTTTGTTTTTAATTTTAACGGATGACTGTGTTGGTACTGGTTTTAATTTATACGTGAGTATGAATGCATGTGTGGGTTTTTAAGGTTTAGTATTAAATTGTAACTTTTTTTTTTTTTTAATGTTATATGACTATTATAATAGTTTTATTGTTTAATAAACATGTTAAAAAGTTATATATTTTGTGTTTTTTCTATGCTGTAGAAGCACTAATGATGGAGCTGTAGTCTCTGAAAGCATGCTTTGACAATAAAAAAAATCATTTGTGGTGGAGACCTGTAGTTGTTGGTGTTTCTATTTGATGCAATACCATATATATATATATATATATATATATATATATATATATATATATATATATATATCCCTTGTCCTTATTTATTTCAATGGCACGGGTTCCATAAAATAGTTCGTTCTGTTACTACTTTATTTAAAATATTTGCCCGACATGTTTCGTGCTTTATCTGCACCTCATCAGAGGCTTACCTTTACAAATATTCTTCTTCTTATAAATCTTGAAATATACATGTTTATAATAATATATTCCTTCCCTAAATCAATTTTAACGAATTGTTTTAAATGTTTAGTCTTACCTTGTGAGGAAGTCCTCTCGTCATGTTCTCATTTGCGCGCCAGGCATAATACTCACATTTCATCTGTTCTAATAAATATGGCCGTATATTATCGATTATTTCAGATGTTTTGATTTCTTTAAAATCATCTTTTAATCTTTTTAATTGAATGTTTTTTAACTAAAAAATCAGTCCTGTAACAGGCCACGAGGGCCCTGAGGGGCAGATACTATAGAGGTATCTGATTCACGACCATACGGCACACTAGGGAGATAGTGTGGTCAGTACAATGCTCCGGTCGCCTCATTTACCCTTCGACTGCTAGGGTCATTAGCACCAAGGTACCCAATCATAAATTAATTAAAGGCTTGGTTGGCCTAGGGGCGGCCGAATTTGACCCTTGAACGAAGACACTGGAAGATAAAAATCGTTAGTGCTTTCTTGGGATTTGAATTCAGGTCCTCCAACTTATTAGTCCAGTGCTCTACCACTGAGCTAACCTCCGCATATATATATATATATATATATATATATATATATATATATATATATATATGTCTAATAGCACTGCTACTGTATGCCAGACCACTAGCCATTTGGAACCATGAATCCATCCTTTTTTTTTGACAATTATTATCACTTCCTAGAGTTTGGCTACATAGACCTGGATCAGCCTATATATATATATATATATATATATATATATATATATATATGTGTGTACCTATATATAATATCGCACATTGCAGAGGTTATATAGGAAATAATTTGGTGGGGGGCTGGAGAATTAGGGGGATATAGAATACAAACAACCTAGAACTTGGAATAGTTAGCCAACTAAAACGCTATTACACCCAAAAACATTATTTGTTCTGAACAAAGTGATCTTATTTAATTTATTTTCAGGCTGCACCCCCCCCCCCTTATATATGCCAGTGTTAAATTGGCCTCTTCCATAGCTATTTTCTTTTTGTAAAGGCCTTAAAAGGGAAATAACTTTTATTTTTATAATATTTTTTTCCTCATACTTTTCTGGCAACTAGGGCAAATAAAATATAATAAACTATGTCAAAAGATTATATCTTACTACAATTCATTTTTTTTATCCCCTCAAGTTATTTTACATAAATATAGTATAATTTAATTTATAACATTTATTTATATACATTTTAACGTAAATTATAACTAAGAATTTTAGGACGGGTTATGTATAGGTTACCAGCCTTTTCTTTTTTCTAAAGAAAAGCCTTAATACTCACGGCCACCGGGCCTCCTTACATAATTTAGATTTTAATAAAAACAATGGTAAAATTGTTTGACCTATGTTTCGGGCGTACAGAGCTATTTACAAGTTCCATTTTTCCTCTCCTCTGAATGCTTGCTGTCAGGTGTACGGAGGTGTTCAAAGTGATAAAAACAATAATACTCCAACCATGTCCTAATAGTCCACTTATTTTCACTACAATTAGGAACAAATAAACGTAGGGCGGACCAGGATTGGGGAAGGAGTCTGGAGGAAGAGACGGGCCAATTTGTCGCCGTCGTGTAATTAGGATGGTGCAGACAGAGAGGGCTATTGCAGGGAGAGATTGCATCTGCTAAGTGCTCACTACTTCGAGATGCATTGAATCCTAGTAAGAAATCTTGCCTGCTTCGCCGATATCCATCAGGAGCTTCGGGATTCTTTTAAGGGACGCTGCTTTTAGAGAGGATCCTCTTAAGATTACAGGCTTTTTTTTCCGTAGCAGTAACCCTATTGTTTACCTACAAGAGGATTTTGTTACCTGAATTGCTCTATTATCCGGTTTAATATGCTGTTTTTAATGTTTCCTCAAAACACAGGAGATCGTTATTGTATTTACACATTTTATTCTGATTCGTAAATCGTAAGTGTTGATGTAATTCTGTACGTTTTAAGTGATTTTAAAGCATTTAAACAAATTGTTTTTTACAAATATTATCAAAACTCCATATTTTTACATATTCTGCCATAAATACAAATTTTGTAATTGAACAAATAAAGAGAACCTAGAAAGAAAATAATACTCTACCCATGGAGTCTACGTCACTTTTCTAATTAAAAAACATATATATATATATATATTAAAACTACACATTTATACTGTACTACCATCTCACTGACTGACACACGACCCAATTAAACACAAACCTATAACTTATCAAAAAAATTTCACAATACATAACTAAGAAGTTAAAATCTGTTAATTTGTTATTTTATAAAATTTGTTAGCATATTTGACTATTTGTGTGATTAAATAAATAAGTAGAATAGTATGTCCATTATACATTATATACTCTCGTATATTTGGATGTAAAATGACAAAAAAAAAAAATCTAATTCCAAGAAGAAAATGTGGCGGCCATGCTTTCCCGGTGCTAATGGTCTAGGAGCAGATGCATTTAAAAAAAAATATATATAACCAATTATTGTTTAACAATTGTATTATTCCTTTAATCTGCTCTCTAAAACAAACGAATTAGTAAATGACTCGTGTTTATATCATTTTCCAAACTCGGAATACGAAATAATGAATTTTTAACCTATTTTATCTCATTTCTTAGCTCCTAAGGCACGTTGGTCGAAACTATTGGTAACATAAGGATTTTTATCATCATGGATAAGGATTAATACTACTATGGAATTGGCATTTAAATGGCCAATAACAATAATCAGTTTGTAACAAGCTTCTGTAGGGCTTTTGCAATGGAAATGCCTTTGCTGCCCGTCGTAAATATGCCAGGCGATTTCCAAAAAGACGATTACCAAACAAGTCTATCCTTAGCTCCACGTTTCACCGTCTTAGAGAAACTGATAAATTTGCTATAATAGCACGGACTAATGGTATTTTGCCTCTTGACGAAATGAAGAAAGGACACCAAATTAGAATATTTTTACGACAATCCATGTGGCATTGATCGAATAACTAGAGCAAAAATAAATATTACGCCATTGCAAATGTACTTCTCCCATATCAATATCAATGGGTAAAAAATTTATTACATCAAGATATTGCGGACGTACCTTCCGAGGAAATTGTTTATTTTTTTTAGAGGCCCTTAAATTGATAAAGTACTTTGTACAAATAAATAGGTTTTATTTATTCCATATTGCGCAAATAATTCATATCAATAAAAATCTTTAGGCGTGAATATCTCCTAGCGTTTGCGGACATACCTTCAGAGGACATTTTTTTTTTTTTTTGTTTTGAGGTCCTTAGTTCATATTTTTAGTTTGGCCACTTAACCCTGAACCACCCTGTAGGTATACTCTTGAATGTTTTCTCATAAGACCTACCCCACCGAAATTGCAGTAGGACCAGGATCTCATAGACTATTCATGAAAGTTTTCCCAACCGCCCTAAGCCACCTATATTGCTGACGGATCTTCACCTCAAAGGTATACCTACTCATGAAGGTTTTCCAACAGCACTAACCCACGATGGATCTGCACCTCATAGGCATACCTAATCATGAAGGTTTTCCAACAGCCCTAACACACGATGGATCTGCACCTCATAGGTATACCTAAGCATGAAAGTTTTCTCATACGACCTACCCCACAGAAATTGCTGTAGGACCTGGATCTCATAGTATATTCATGAAAGTTTTCCCAACAGCCCTAACCCACGATGGATCTGCACCTTATAGGTATGCCCATACTCATGAAGGTTTTCTCATCGGATCCACCCATAGTTAATCCTCAACCACCCACCCACCACTCGGGATCCTGTGAATCAAGTGGGGGAGTGAGGAGTACCACCTGCGGCTAGCACGTGCTTTCCCCTAGCCTAATCCTACCCGTACCTCGTACCCTTTGTCCTAGTTTGTCAACACCCCCGGATTAAGGATTTTATGCTCAGCTACTCCTATTCTCAATATTCATATCAAAACTCAAGATGCCCTTTTTGCGCTTAGAATATATTTTCTAGTATCGTGTCATTTAAGGGGTAATACGACCTTGTAACTTTTTTTTTTAATGGTGTAAAATTCTTCCTTAACTAATTCAAAATGATATCCAAGAGTGTTCATGTGAAAAAAAAAATTTAAATGGGCAAACAATATGATTTTCCGAGTGAAATCCCAATGCCGAGTGAACTCGGTGCTGATTTGAAGATAATTTTTTGAGCGAGTTTCGATTGGTCCCTTTTAGCGCGGTTCCTCCCTCCCCCATAGGGAGGAACCCCGCTTATAAGGTTGATACAATGAAACAATCCGGAAGTGCCGACTAGAAAATTTCGCGTTTCAGAACCCCTAGAAACCGAAAATAACGGTGGTTCAAATTTGTGTGTGTATATATATATGTCTGTTCGCTCATTTCTGGCTTCCCTAATGGTCCGATTGTGATGAAATTTGGTACAAAAATCCGTCGTCCAATTTGAAAGGTCAAGTTCGTTAACCAGCAGAATCTGCCCACTGGAAGATGGCGTTTGGGGCGAAATTCGCGCAAAAAATATCGTAACGCTTACGTTTTTGACTTCATAAGCTTGTAAGTACTCGTTTTATAGGCTTCTTGGGCTAGGAAAACGAATGAAACCATTTTCAAGTCGATAGCTTTAACCGTTTTTGAGAAAATTGGAAAAATAGTTTTCGAATACCGTTTTTGTATTGGGTACTTAGAATCATGGGATTGAGTTGAAATATTTTCTGCATGTTCTACTTTCATTAAAACTAATACGTTGAAATTTTTGTTACGTTTGGAGTTAAGGAAGGGTTAGAATAAAATATTTTATTAACAGACATAAAAAGTTTTAGTAACTTTGTTTACTTTCCTTAATATCTCGAAAAAGGTTGAGAATCTTGTTAAACGAAAGAATACCATTAGAAAGCATATTAAATGCTCTAAAAAAAAGGTTCTAATGAAAGTTTTGATTAGGCGATGTCAATTGGAGAAATAAGAGCTTAAAACTTTAAAGTAATTGATTTCGCTTATTCGAACTGTTATTTTTGTCTGTTTTTTATTCCTTGTTATTTTTTAATTGCTTATAGTTGGATAATGTATTTGAAAATAAAACAGGTTAAGAAAAATAAGAAAAACAATTTAATGTTAGAGATATGGATTTCCAAGATATAGCTTTTCAACTGCCTAGCGTCCTTCCTAGGGAGGGTTGTTTGTCTTTGATTTTGCTTCTTAGAATTATGGGATACAGTCGAAAAATTTTCTGCATGTTTGAATTTCATCAACACTAATATGTTGAAATTTTTGTTACGTTTAGACTAAAGGAAGGGTTAGAATCAAATATTTTATTAACAGACAAAAAAAGTTTGGGTAACTTTGTATACTTTCGTTAGTATCTCGAAAACCGTTGACAATCTTGTGAAGCGGAAGATTACCATTCGAAAGCTTACTAAATTCTCTACAAAAAAGGTTCTGAAGAAAGTTTTAATTAGGCGATGTCAATCGGAGAAATAAGTGCTTAAAACTTTAAATTAATTGATTTCGTTTATTCGAAAGGTTCTTTTTGTCTGTTTTATTCCTTGTTATTTTTTTATTGCTTATAGTTGGCTAATGTATTTGACAATAAAACTGGTTAAGTAAAATAACAAAAACAATTTATTGTCAGAAATATAGATTTCCAGCATTCCAAGACCTTGTCACTAGCGGGTCCGTTTCTAGTGTTTCTAGTGTGTTCTAGACCCTTCCAGGTAAGATTGTAAATCATGAGACTTTACTACACACAGGAATGGCGTTAGTGTCCTTAAGGGTTGACACGCCATTATAATAATTAATTAAAAAAAAAAAGACTGGTTGAACCAAAATAATAACTGCTTCTATTTTAATCTTTCCAAATTAGACTAGGGATATGAACGGAACCGCGCTAAGATGACGCAGTTCCTGCGAGTCGGACTTTTTAATTGTTAAGTTTTTTTTGTTGATCCTCCTTTAATACATTTCAAAATTGAAATCCATTTTTTTTAATCTTTATTAGGAGAAAGTAAGAAAAAAATTAAATAGGAAAGAAATGAACATTTCAGAACATTAAACTTTAAAGTCTTTTTCTCAAAACTATGTTTTTCAAATCGGGCGATACTCAGGCGTCTTCAATTTTTGCCCAATCAACTTCAAATTTTAACTGCAGCTTCCTCATGATATTTGCTAGTAAATTACGTAGAATTCTTCGATGTTCGAGGAATTTTTTTAATAGAAAATGAATAATTGTTCACCATTTTCGAAAAAATTAATATTTCATAACAATCCTACGTACTTTACTAGATTTAACCTTCTTCTTTCGAAATAATTTTATTTTTTCGTTCTAGATTTAAATTTGCCACCAGCAGACTATCGCCCGTGGCTTATAAAAAAAGAGGGTTTCCGTTTGTCAGATACAGTGACGCCATTATTTTTTTTTTCGAAGAATTGAAACGAATTTTTTGGATACATTGACATCTCATATAAAACTTTTTATATAAAGAATTAAAAAGTATTCATTTATTTCCTATTTATAATTTTAAGAAAATGACTTTGAGTTTGATCGCACCTTCTTACACATCCATATAATTTAAAATTACGACTGATAGGAACTCCCGTCCAATCTCCTAGGATGGCTAACTTGTCTTACTTCCACGTAGGGGATGCGAGTTGGCCCATAGGGAAGATACTGTTTAGGTATCTAATTCTTGAAAATACGGAACACTAAGGAGATAGTGTGGTCAGTATTATGCTCCGGCCGCTTGATTTTCTCCTTTGTGGGATACCCATTGATGAATTACTTAAAGACTGGGTTGGCCTGCCGGTACTGGACCCCGAATGACAAATTTAGAATATGAAATCGCACCTCCGAGTTTTGAACTCAGGTCCTCCAGCATATTAGTCGAAAGCACAAAATGAAACAATAATGACTACAAAGCATACTAAAAACAAAAAAGTAAAAATCTGCATTGGATCTCAACATGAATTGCTTCAAACTTATATTGGTCTTCTGCTTCTTAGTAAACATTCGCTGCCTAAATTGCCGCTAAATGTGCCTCGTATAGGAGTATCAAAACAATTTTCAGAATTTTATAAATAAATAAAAAGAAAAAAATCAGTCCCGTAACAGGCCACAAGGGCCCAGAGGGGCAGATACTGTAGAGGTATCTGATTCTTGACCATACGGCACACTAGGGAGATAGTGTGGTCAATACTATGCTCCGGCCGCCTGATTTTCCCCTTGGCTGCTTCGACTGCTTGAGACATTAGCACCCAAGGTACCCATTATAAATTAAATGAATTAAAGGCTGGGTGAGCCTAGGGACGATGTTGGAACCCAAATCCAACCCTCGAACGGCAGCACTAGAAGAAAAAATCTTTAGTGCGCGCTCGGGTTTTGAACCTGGTCCTCCAGTTCATTAGTCGAGTGCTCTACCACAGAGCTAACCTCGCCCCCATAAATAACAAATAAATCAATATTATGCAATTCTTCATATCAAACGTTTTATATGGGATGTTGAAGTACATATATATACATATATAAACATATATATATATATATATATATATATATATATATATATATAAAGTTTCAATTATCTGAAAAAAAAATGGTGGCGCTGTGTCTGACGAACGGAAACCCTCTTTTTTCACGGGCGATAGTCTGCAGGCGGCAATTTTTTAATCTAGAACGAAAAACTAAAATTACTTCAAAAGAATAAGATTAAATCTAGTAAAGTACGAAGGATTTTTAATATTAATTTTTTCGCAAATGATGAACAATTATTCATTTTCTATGAAAAAATCCGCCGAAAATTGGTCATAAAATCGTTATATTTCAATGAATCGAAGGCATCCTACGTACTTTACTATAAAATGTTATTGGGAAGCTGCAGTTAAAAATTGAAGGCGTCAGAGTATCGCCCGATTTAAAAAATAATGTTTTGAGAAAACGACTTTAAAGTTTAATGTCCTGAAATGTTTCCTATTTAATTTTTTTTTTTCATACTTTCTTGTAATAAAGATGAAAAAATGGGTTTTAATTTTGAAAAATATTGAAGAAGGAGCAAAAAAAACTAAACAATTAAAAAGGGACAAATCGAAGCTCGCTCAAAAAATTATCTTCAAATCAGCATCGCGTTCACTCGTTATTGGGACTTACCTCGGAAAATCGTATTAAAAAGTTTTCCGCCCAATTAAAACAATTTTCTTCACATAAACACTATTGAATATAATTTTTTATGAGTTAAGCATTAAACTAGGCGTTGACTCATTCTACTAGGAATTTATTTGGTATTAAATGCTGGAAATACAGCTTGTTATACCATTTCGGAATCTCTATGAAAGAGACATGTTTTTGCTTGATTTGGCCCTCAGGCAACACTTTTTTTCTTTACACCACGTTACGTTAAACTTAGGAAATAAATAAGCAAAACATGAAATCGGAATTAGATCTTTGCATCAAAAAAAGAACTATGCATGCACCCCAAAAACATGGTATACATTCGATAGCGCATTTATCCAGGAATACTATCCAGAAAAAGAGTGACAAAAGGTGTATTTTTGGGGAATTTTCGAAAATGTCGAATATCTCGAAAACCGAAGAACATTTACTACATAAAAAACATATTTTTCTCAACCGCCACAACGTCCTCTATCCGCAGGTACCATATTATCCATTCAGTAAGCCACACCCACATTTTTTTGTTGTTTTTTTGTGACTCTTTATGTAACTTATTTTTCAGTTTAGTGATCGCTAAGATTTTTTTTTTTTTTTTTTTTTTTTTTTTTTTTTTTTTATTTATGAGCATCCATGCGCATCTAAGGCGTTTCGCTCCAAACAGTTATTGCATATATACATCTAAAAACAAATGGTATACATCTAAATATATATACATATACACACATACATACACATACACATACATATATATATACATATATATATATACATATATACACATATACATACATATACATACATACATACACACACACACATGTATTTATATTACATGTGTGTGTAATATAAGATTTAAGATTTAAGATCGCTAATGCTAAGAAGTTACAAGGTAGTGTTACCGCTTAAGTCCTTGGAAAGAGACGCTTTTAATTGGCATCTACCAGAAGGAGATCCATACTCATTTCTTTAGACATGGATGAGATTTAGAACTCGTGGTCTGCTAAGGATTACTAATTTAATAATCGGTGTAGAAGAGGATAAGGCTTCGGCTTTCGTGAGCACTTGATGTAGGAGGGGCAACCGTTTGATTTACAACCAGCCAACACCGGCTCCGGAAATTACTTTCATGCCCCATTTGCTCGAAGAATTAACGGTAATGAAAACAATGGGGTAACTTTTTCACTGGCAGTCACTTACTATTATTGGACACTCTCTTAACCGGATGGCTTTTTGAACGAAATGAATTGCATTTTATGCTCAAATTATCTTCGGCTTGTGGTAAAAAAAACCGTTTTCAATACGGTAGAGAAACTTTTACATGGTTCATGGTTTTGATGAAAGGGTCGTTTAATGTAGGAAGATGGCCGCTTTCAGCTAAAGTTTGGGAAGGGGGTAGTTATATAACATAGACAAAAAAGTTTAAAAGTTTTAATTAATCCTTTAGTCAAACTATGCTAAAGCAAAGCCAACTGTGTTTAATTTATCTATTACGATTGACATCAATAGGCATACTTATATTGCCACCTTGATCAATAGGCATCCTTGAAAGCATGTTAATGGAAAATAAAACTCAAAATATGTATATATATATATATATATATATATATATATATATATATATATATATATATATATATAATGCAAAACAAAACAATGTCTAAAGCTCTACAAAATATTGAAAAGAAAAGCATAAATAATTAGTACGAACTTTATTATAAATGGATATTATAAATGGAAAGAACTAAAACTCTATAATGTATTGAAAAATAAAGCATAAATACAACTTAGGAACTCATTTTAAAAGGAGAAAAAAAGAAGTTGAAATTTCTACAGATGAACATTATTTTGGAAAATGTTTGCCGGTCTGATCTCATAATGGGAGTATACAGTGGTGGAATTAGCGAGCAGGCCCACTTTTGTCTGGTGATTTTGCTTCGAAAAATAATCGACAAGTGGAGCGTTTCGTCCAATGCGCTTTAGGAGTTAAGAAATAAAATAAGTTGAAAATTCATTATTTTATGTCTCGAGTTTGTAAAATGATATCGGCATGATTATTTCGCTTATTTTGTTGTTTTAGAGAGTAGATTAAAGGAATGATACAACCTGCAGCAGGTATTTTTTCATTCCCCACTGCACCATGGATGTCGGCGCTAATGGCCTAGACTTTGATGCGACGTAATAAAAAAACAAAAAAAAAAAAACGACGAATTGAATATGGTTATTTCTGTACGTAGGGCTCTAATACATATCCTAGAATAGTCCTACATACATATGCTCTCATATCTAATCACCCTGACGGTACAACACACGTGGACTACACCATCCTAGTCCGCTCCTATACTGACCTGTCCCTCAAAATCCATGAGTGCATAATCTACTTCTGTCAATCTCTGAAGCTTCTCGTATCCTCCTGGAACTACTTACAGAGACAATACTGCTTCTTCAGATGATAACCTAGGATGGTTCCATTCATCTTCAGATGATAACCTAGGATGGTTCCATTCATCTCCAGATGATAACCTAGGATGGTTCCATTCATCTTCAGATGATAACCTAGGATGGTTCCATTCATCTTCAGAAGGTAGTTTTATTGCATACGGAGACTTTAACGCCAAGCACTTAGAGTTTGGCTGTAAAACTACAACTCTTGGATACCTTTCCATTCATAAGTAAAAACAGCGTGTTTCCAAACTTCCCACTTCAGAATTTTGTGACAGAAGAAAGAGCATATTAAGAAAAAGTCCGTCACGCAGGAGCTGCATAACTAAGCACTTTCCTCAGAATTTGGGTAGTGTAGACTGCTTTCCAGAACAATTTGCTTAAAATATCCTACATAAATAAAATAAAAACATGAATAGTTCTCTTTTAATTTTGTAATGAGTAACTGATAAATTATTAATATGCTTCCAGAGTTATGTTTACACATGGTACCTACTACACTACGTAATAAATACAAAATCCTCATATTATCGTATTTTGATCTAACGCAGGAACCGGATACAGTCCCTCTCGCGCTCCTTGCGGCGCCTTTGTAAACCTATGTCTGGATGGCTTTTCTATTGAAGTATATTACAAAGTAAACCCCCCTTTCCGATTGACCGATTCAGCTCATTTTTACAACACTTTTTTCTCATGAGTTACGCACGACGTATACCGCGTTTCGTTACAATACAGCAGAAATTACGACTGGTATGAGTATATTAGGAATTTGGGTCCGGAGTAAACCCCCCCCCCCTTTTAATGAACCGATTTAGTTTATTTTTACAACACATATTTACCTGTAGATTACCACTACGAATACCGAGTTTCGTCGAAATGTACCAAAAACCACGGTTGGTAGTGGCGAATTGGTATTGTGGGTCTGGAGTAAACCCCCCCTCCTAATGAACCGATTTAGTTTATTTTTACATCACATATTTACCTGTGGATTACCACTACGAATACCGAGTTTCGTCGAAATACACCTAAAATCACGGCTGGTAGTGGCGAATTGGTATTGTCGGTCCGGAGTAACCCCCCCCCCCCCCCTCTGTATGAACCGATTTAGTTTATTTTTATATCTCACTTTTCTCTCTATATTACCAGTACGAATACCAAGTTTCGTTGAAATATAACAAATATTACGGCTGAAATGGTCAAATTAGTGTTTTGGGTTCGGGGTAAACCCCCCCTTCCGGTGGACCGATTTTGGTGGTTAATGAACTCGTTCAATCGTTTGCTAATTGAATGCTATATACCAAGTTTCGTGACGAAAAAACAAAAACTCTGGCCGCTATCGTGTTAACAGACACATATATATATATATATGCATATATATATATATATATATATATATATATATATATATATATATAGATATATATAAATTTTAACGGGGGTCATTTTCGGTGTCTACTAGGTAGGATCGATAAAGATTTGAAGAAATTTTTCAAAAATTCCGTCATGAGTCCAACCTCAATAGCTACTTTCCTTCGGAGGAAAGTGCTAAAACGTTTAGATAGACTCATTTAAAGGACGTCTCGAAAATGTGCCACATATACATTTTTTTTTTTTTTTTTTAATCTTCAATAATTAAAATCGAGATTAAAAATGTAATAGTTTATTTAACACCTACGCGGTAATGAAGAACGCTAGTTATTTGTGCTTATATAGTGGACAAAAGAGATAAAAAATTAATAACAAATACAGAAATTAATTACTAGGAAAAAAGTGGCAATTAAATACAGAAAATGTAATTATAAAAAAATTAAAATAATAAAGAAAAAATAATATTAAAAAG
The DNA here is from genome assembly GCA_946811695.1 of Gonocerus acuteangulatus. Lineage (NCBI taxonomy): Eukaryota > Metazoa > Arthropoda > Insecta > Hemiptera > Coreidae > Gonocerus > Gonocerus acuteangulatus. Next base: position 36,485,843 of record OX328132.1, on the reverse strand, counting down.
AGGGCAAATTATTTTTACACTTCCAAACTGTGAATATAGTTTCGCAATTCTCTGAAGTAACTTATTACAGAACTAAGGGGGCCTTACAGAAAGGAAAGGGCCTTGAGGTGGAAAGACAATTTGAAATAAAATGCTTTAAAAGGAACGAGAAAATTTGTATCCGCGAAATTTGCGCGAAAACATTGTAGAGCTAACGATTTTGAATTCATAGGCTTCCAGATACTCTTTCTAAGTATTTCGACAGAGCGAATCTAGTAAAACTACATCCAAATCTTTAATCCTTTTTCAGAACAGTGGACGAAATTCAGTTAAATATGTTTTTACACTTATGGTATTCATTTAAACTATGATATATAAATTTTTGATTAGGATTGAAGAAGGTGAATTTATAGAAAACATATTTACATGTATAAGCAGTTTCCTTGTGTTCTTAAATACTTAGAAACATTTGGGAAATTTCCTTATTCATTCTAAAATATCTCGAAAACGGTTGTGAAATCGTAAGGCAATTATTAGAAGGTCTCTTACATCTCTTAAAAAATAGAATCATGCTAAATTTCAATACAAACTGCTCTTATAATTTTGGAATTTCTTTCCATTGACGCCGAAATATTAGGAATTAATTATCCAACCTTCCAAAGCACATCAGCGATTAGAATTATATGAAAACACGCTTAATATTTCGCAATTTCTGTGATTATTTGAGAATATCTCTCACAGTATTTAAACCGCCCTTTCTCTAAGTTTCCTCCCATTTCACATATAAATTACAATTTAAACGAACAATTGTTAGGTTTTAAAATACTAAAATAACATGTTATATGTTTACTTCAAGTATGTAAGATCCTTGCTTTTACAACTTACTAAAATAGTCCAAATTTTGTATGGATCAAAATGTTTAGAGCCCCCTGGTGTCCACTGCCAACGAGAATATCGTTCTACAAAAATGTTTAGAGCCCCCTGGTGTCCACTGCCAACGAGAATATCGTTCTACAAAAATGTTTAGAGCCCCCTGGTGTCCACTGCCAACGAGAATATCGTTCTACAAAAATGTTTAGAGCCCCCTGGTGTCCACTGCCAACGAGAATATCGTTCTACAAAAATGTTTAGAGCCCCCTGGTGTCCACTGCCAACGAGAATATCGTTCCACAAAAATGTTTAGAGCCCCCTGGTGTCCACTGCCAACGAGAATATCGTTCTACAAAAATGTTTAGAGCCCCCTGGTGTCCACTGCCAACGAGAATATCGTTCTACAAAAAAAATCTAGTTTATTTTTATTTTATTTTTTATTTTATTATTATTTTTTTAAGGCGCATCGACATCTAGGCCATCAGCGCCGACATCCAGGGTGGAGCGAGGAATTTTCCGAACGAGCCGTGAGATGAGAAAATGCCTGCCGCCTGTGGGAATCGAACCCACTATCTTCCGCATATGAATCTAAGCCACTAGAACACGGGAAGACCCCAAATCTAGTTTATTATTGTTATTTATTTATTATTAAACCCGTTGGTAATTAGAATTGGTGTTTTATATCAAAGAATTTTGAATGAACCAAATCTTAAAAAAAAAAGAAAATAAACAACAACAGAAAAAAACAAGTTAAAAGGAAGACATGGTTAGTTGTGAGATACTCATTCAATAGTATACAAATCAGCTTTCTAATCAATCTATTTAAAATAATTATATCTTATCGAAATTTAATTAAGACGTATGATATATTTATATAGCGTCATATAGTTTGATTTATTTCAACTTCTGAAATGTGTTTTCTACACATTGGCTCTCTTCATTTACTAAGTCAAATTATCGGATATGTAAAAGGTTTGTCAAAATGTTTATAAAGTTTGTAAATATTTTAAAGTCAATATTGAGTTGCAGTATTGGCACTTTTAGCGCGGTTCCTCCCTCCCCCATAGGGAGGAACCCCGCTTATAAGGTTGATCTCATGACGCAATCCAGAAGTGCCGACTAGAACATTTTGCGTTTCAGAACCCCTCGAGACCGAAAATGATGGTGGTTCAAATTTGTATATATATATATATATATATATATATATATATATGTGTGTATATATTTATATATATATATATATATATATATATATATATATATATTTGTCTGTTCGCTCTCTAGGAAGAAGACTAAAGGTCCGATTTTGATGAAATTTTGACAAAAATCCGTCGTCCAATTTGAAAGCTCAAGTTCGTTAACCAGCAAAATCCGTCCACTGGAAGATGGCGTTTGGGGCGAAATTCGCGCAAAAAAAATCGTAACGCTTACGTTTTTGAGTTCATAAGCTTGTAAGCACTCGTTTTATAGGCTTCTTGGGCTAGGAAAACGAATGAAACCATTTTCAAGGCGATAGCTTTAACCGTTTTCAAGAAAATTGGAAAAATAGTTTTTGAATACCGTTTTTGGTTTGGGTACTTAGAATCATGGGATTCAGTTGAAACATTTTCTGCATGTTCTACTTTCATTAAAACTAATATGTTGAAATTTGAGTTACGTTTGGAGTTAAGGAAGGGTTAGAATAAAATATTTTACTAACCGACATAAAAAGTTTTGGTAACTTTGTATACTTTCGTTAGTATCTCGAAAACCGTTGACAACATTGGGAAGCGGAAGGTTACCGTTAGAAAGCTTACTAAATGCTCTACAAAAAAAGTCCGACTCGCAGGAACTGCAGCATCTTAGCGCGGTTCCGTTCATGTCCCTAGTGCCAATTGATAAGCTTAGAAAAGAAATAAACTTATTTTTTTTTATACATCTCGTGAAAATTGTCAAAATCCTCTCGAACATCTCGAATAAAAGTGATACTAAGGCGTCAGGGACACCGACAGTAGCTAACTTTTACACAGAAGCGGAAATTACAGAATCTGGCTCTCATTCTAAAGCAAAGGTCTATAAATCAATACAAAATATGCCTAATAAAGCCTTTCTAGTGGATACAGAAGCATGGGCGTATATGAGGGGGGGGGGGGCTGAGGGGGCTGCAGCCCCTCCCGAAATTTTGAATTGATGATAAAAACTTCTCGTAAAACCCTTAAAAATAAATTAAATAAGATCCCCCCCCCCCGAAATTGTTTTTATATACGCCCATGTACAGAAGGATCAAGAAGAAGTACACAAGATTGAGAAGAATACCCTGCCTAATATAGCCTATATAGAATAATATGCCGAATAAAACCTATCTAGTTAATACACAAGGACAAATAAAAGTCTTGACGAATAACAAGTCAAGAAAAAAAATTTATTTAACAAAATAAAACAAAGTTTAGTTGCCCAACTAAAATAGAATAATATACCTAATTAAGTCTATGGTGTAGACACAAATGGACCAAAAACAAGTCTTGTGGAATATTGTTTTTTTTTCTAATTAAATACTTTTTATCAATATGTAGTATATAACATTTGTTGAAAACTATTGATTGCTAATTGATGAATCGGTTTACAACTAAGTAGTCTTTATGAATATTTAGTATATAACCTATGTTTGGATCTGTGTTTTTGGGGTGCTCTCCGCCTAGGCTTTGTATTTGTGTCGGCAGATACCTGGGGTATATTTACAGCTCTTGAGGATTAACTCTTAGCAGGTAAATTTCCTGCGGACCTTCTGCTTCTACGGGCATTGAACAGCCATATTCGCTCATAGTATCTAACCGTTGTGAAGTTTATTTTTTGGATTTAGGACTTAATATACATATGTAGACTAAATCATAGCAAGAAGTAATCCTCCGTCGTCGGTTCTTAACTATGTAGACTCGCTAATGTTATCCAATCTTAGATACATCGTATTTAAAATCCACAGCAAAAACACGACTTTTTTGTAGAGCATTTAGTAAGCTTTCCAATGGTATTCTTCCGTTCCCCAAGATTCTTAACCTTTTTCGAGATATTAGGGAAAGTATACAAAGTTACCAAAACTTTTTTATGTCTGTTAATAAAATATTTTATTCTAACCCTTCCTTAACTCCAAACGCAACCAAAATTTCAACATATTAGTTTTAATGAATGTAGAAGATGCAGTAAATGTTTCAACTGAATCCCATGATTCTAAGTACCCAAACCAAAAACGGCATTCAAAATTTATTTTTTCAGTTTTCTCGAAAACGATTAAAGCTATCGCCTTGAAAATGGTTTCATTCGTTTTCCTAGCCCAAGAAGCCTATAAAACGAGTACTTACAAGCTTATGAACTCAAAAACGTAAGCGTTACGATTTTTTTTTGCGCGAATTTCGCCACAAACGCCATCTTCCAGTGGGCGGATTTTGCTGGTTAACGAACTTGACCTTTCAAATTGGACGACAGATTTTTGTACCAAATTTCATCAAAATTGGACCATCAGGGAAGCCAGAAATGAGCGAACAGACAAATATATATATATATATATATATATATATATATATATATATATATAAATATATACATATATATATATATATATATATATATATATACAAATTTGAACCACCGTTATTTTCGGTCTCTAGGGGTTCTGAAACGCGAAATTTTCTTGTCGGCACTTCCGGATTGTTTCATTGTATCAACCTTATAAGCGAGGTTCCTCCCTATGGGGGAGGGAGGAACCGCGCTAAAAGGTTCTGAAGAAAGTTTTAATTAGGCGATGTCAATCGGACAAATAAGTGCTTAAAACTTTAAAGTAATTGATTTCGTTTATTCGAGCGGTTCTTTTTGTCTGTTTTATTCCTTGTTATTTTTTAATTGCTTATAGTCGGATAATGTATTTGACAATAAATCAGGTTAAGAACCCATCCGGGTAAGATCGTAAATAAGACCTTTCTTGAAAGTAAAGATGGAACTGTCAACATTGGTCCTCCTCTGCCTCCCGGCACTTTCATTGCTGACGAAGGCTACCAATGAGTAGCCAAAACGTCCTAAATATAGATTTTTTAACAAAAATCGTATTGAGGTTTCTTTAGCCGAATCCCAACCATTCCATCTTTACTTATCACCTCGACGGCTAGCTATCTAATCTTCATGCTTTCTAGAAATGTGGACCCAAAATAATAACAGCTTCTATTTTAATCATTTTAAATGAGTCTAGAGATAAGAACGGAACCGCGCTAAGATGATGCAGTTCCTGCGAGTCGGACTTTTTGTAAGTTCTGATTCGCCATTAGAAGAGATTGCGTACTTCCTTGGTTGAAAATGACAACGTTGTAATGTACCTTAATTGTAATGTACTTTTAATTGTCCTTAGTTTATCTGTTGTGCACGATTTTTAGCGCGGTTCCTCCCTCCCCCATAGGGAGGAACCCCGCTTATAAGGTTGATACAATGAAACAATCCGGAAGTGCCGACAAGAAAATTTCGCGTTTCAGAACCCCTAGAGACCGAAAATAACGGTGGTTCAAATTTGTATATATATATATATATATATATATATGTATATATTTATATATATATATATATATATATATATATATATATATATATATATATATTTGTCTGTTCGCTCTCTAGCTCGAAGACGAATGGTCCGATTTTGATGAAATTTGGTACAAAAATCAGTCGTCCAATATGAAAGGTCAAGTTCGTTAACCAGCAAAATCCGCCCACTGGAAGATGGAGTTTGGGGCGAAATTCGCGCAGAAAAAATCGTAACGCTTACGTTTTTGAGTTTATAAGCTTGTAAGTACTCTTTTTATAGGCTTCTTGGGCTAGGAAAACGAATGAAACCATTTTCAAGGCGATAGCTTTAACCGTTTTCGAGAAAATTGGAAAAATAGTTTTTGAATACCGTTTTTAATTTGGGTACTTAGAATCATGGGATTCAGTTGAAACATTTTCTGCATGTTCTACTTTCATTAAAACTAATATGTTGAAATTTTGGTTACGTTTGGAGTTAAGGAAGGGTTAGAATAAAATATTTTATTAACAGACATAAAAAGTTTTGGTAACTTTGTATATTTTCCTTAATATCTCGAAAAAGGTTGAGAATCTTGGGAAACGGAAGATGACCATTAGAAAGCTCACTAAATGCTCTACAAAAATGATTCTGATGAATGTTTTGATTAGGCGATGTCAATCGGAGAAATAAGTGCTTAAAACTTTAAAGTAATTGATTTCGCTTATTCGAAGTGTTCTTTTTGTCTGTTTTTTATTCCTTGTTATTTTTAAATTGCTTATAGTCAGATAATGTATTTGACAATAAAACAGATTAAGTAAAATAAGAAGAACAATTTATTGTTAGAAATGTAGCGTTCAAAGAGAGAGATCCCAAGGCATTCCAAATGCCTCTGAGCGGAGGCCTTTCTGCCCGACTTATGGTATAGCTGACCCATACAGGTAAGATTGTAAATCAAGACCTTTCAAGACTGGTTTTTTTGAGATTTCATTTGGATAGCTGTTTCGCTATTGATCTAAACAAAGCAATAACTGTTTCTATTCTATGCCTTCATAAACACTAGAGATAAGAACGGAACCGCGCTAAGATGACGCAGTTCCTGCGAATCGGACTTTTACTATTTTGGGGGATTAACCTCATGTCTTCCAGGCGTATTTCTGGGTACACAACCTCCTTTTTTCGGGGTTTTGTCTTTTGGAGGCTGTCTTTGTGGCATTGTCGACTGTAGTCGTATCTTTTATTCCAACGTGTCCTGGGAGCCAACCTATAGTGATTTGTTTGATTTTGTTGTAGGATCCGTATGACTATTTGGTTGTGGATATAAATGTTCTGTAATGAATATAGCGCGCTTTGTGAGTCCTTAGATATTAAGGAAGATATTGTTATTCTATCAGAATTTACGCACTGCGCTATCTCTAAACCGAATGAGATTGTATGAATTTCTGCTGAGCATATATTCGTTATTTTGGAACTTTCGATGAGTCACTATGCAGCTCCACGTCCGTCCCCTCCTAGGATTTTGGGAGTGAGGATATGTCGAGGCGATTCGGCTTTCAACACCAGACCACCGGGAAGACTCCATTTATCCAGAGGCGGGTGCGGTCCCCAGCGTTCCGGTGGATACTCACCGTCAATAACCTCGTTAGCTTGCTCCTCTTGGCAACATGAACATACCTCATTTCTAGCAGACAGCTGCTCCCCTTTACGACAATTTCAACAAAATCTATATAACTTTTGGAAATGGGCTGTGCTCAGTAAATTTTATCTCTCCCCCCCCCAAAGATTTATCACTACATTTCCTGAAATTTATTATTTCAATATCACATACAAGGAGTGGTGTCTCCATTTGGATTTATCTGTTATTCTCCATTCCGTGTATGAAAATGTTGATAAAAAGCCCGACTATCACTTTGATGTTCAATGATTTTGATTTGCATGCATCAAAATCATTCGTAATTCGGAGTCATTAGCTGGTGTCCTACCGACAGGTAAATCAGCCTACACACAATTCAGGCAGGCCTGATAGTTAGACCTGAACTGTCCGCCTGAAGGCCGGTTGCCTGAACGTGTATATATTCCGGCCGCCTGAACAGTCTTAACCGACAGACCGGACGGAATATATTCACGTTCAGGCGACCGGCATTCAGGTGGACTGTTCAGGCCTGCCTGACCGTGTGTAGCCTGCTTTAAGGAAACGCGTTCAATGGAAAGAATTAGCACTTACGAAACTTTATGCTAATTTTACTTTGGTCGAGAGCATATGATCAAAATAGTGATAATACCTTATTCCTATGAAATAGACTAAGCTTTTGAATAATTATTCAAAAACGATCATAGATTGTCGAACATACCAGGATGGAGAAAGCTCGATTTCAATATTGAATAAAAACATGCTGAAACTAGTTTCTATAAGAAACTATTCCAACACTTCAGTATTAGGCATTATTCAATGAATTTCTAATTTAATAATAAACGTTCGATGACATCGCTCCATCGAAAATTGCTTCAGAACTTTTTTTGTACAGAATACAACCCAGAACCCGTTTTCAGGATATTTACGAAAATAGACGAACACCCCAAACATTTTAATGTCTATTATTAACATTTATTTTGTTTTTTGTTTTTTTCGAATAGTTCCTTGACTCCAAAAGTAACCAAAATTCTAAAGTCTTAGTTTAGATGAATTTCAAACATGTGCAAAATATTTCAATTAAATCCCACAATTCTAAGTACCCAAACCGAAAATGAGTTACAAAAATATTTGTTTCCACTTTTCTCAAAAACGGTTACATATATTGCTTTGAAATTATTTCATGTGATGCGTTGCGGATACGAAGGGCGAACTCAATAAAAGGTAGTGTGAGGAAACATGCTTTTGAACATTTTGCTTTGAGGGCGAACTCCACGAGAGTATATTCAAAAATTTGTTCATTGTGGGATGTCTGATTGTTTGTTTATTAATTTATATTAATAAACAAATTATGTAATAATTGACGAGGAATTATTGTGAACTTGATGTTGAGTTTGCCCTTCGTATCCTCAACGCCTCATTTGTTTCCCACGTTAGATAAACTATAAAATGAGTATCTGCAAGCAGATGGATCTACATTGGACCCGTATTTCTTCCGATTCGATCCGATTCCGTTTGACCGAAAGCGGCCTACGTAAGTGCCTACGTTGGTCTCGAACCGAACCGATTCGATCAAGTCACAGCTCGGTAAATGAACCCGTAGTGAAGTCAAAATGAGTGATTAATTTAAGAAATAACACCAAATAATCATAGAAACCTTCGATTAGGTTGAATGTCGGAAGTACGAAGGAGGAGTCGAGAGGCCAATCAATCTTCCGGAAGTATGTCAGTCCCGAAAAAATAAATCTTAGTGTAACAGTTAATTTTTAACTCTTACACAACGATAAGAGAACCATTAGTATTCATATTTTAAAATTGTTTATACTAAAGGTACGTAGAAGGTTATAAGTAATGGAAGGTTATAAACATTGGGTTTTTATAAACATCTTTCCATTTAATAAACAAGGTAAACAAAAATGTGAATTGACAAAATTGTTATAAATTTGATTAGCTTTCATTTACAAAAAAAAAAAAAAAAAAAAAAATACATTAAAATCGGTAGAGGCTGTAGACCTTTATGAAACACAATATGTCGTTTGGTGCCATTTTACGTCGTCGATCCGAAATCGGTCGAGAATTGGTGGCTATCGGGTCGGATCAGATCGGATCCAATGTAGGTGCTCCCTTAGGTTTCTTTTCTCGCGAATTTCGGTTCAAAACCCATGTTTCGGTCGACGGATTCTGCCTACTTATGGAAGGTCTTCCTAAGTTAGGGTTAAATGAGATCTACATAGTAAATTTGTGCCTAAAGAAACGCCCGGTGACGAGAATCATGTGGAGGACCAAATAGACGACATTATTTGGGAGTAGAAGTGTATTAACCCTGGATTGACACCGGCATTGACATCTACGTTAATGACACCGTGGGGTAAATTTTACCCCATACTTTTAAAATATATAAAATAATTAATTTTCAATTTTTTCTTTTGCTTTTTTATACAACAGCAACGTATAGAACAGGAACATCAGTAAATAAATTCAAACAGGAATAAATCTGCAAAATAATAATTAAAATTCACAAAATAGCTAGGAAATCCTAAAACTCAATATTTTTCATACAACAAATAATTATCCTGAAAAAAATATTACTAAACTGGAAATATTTTTTACGAACAATAAACTAGAATTATCAAAAGCCATAAAAATAGGAACTTTAGGAAAATACAATGTTCTGTTTAATTGAGACTCATTAACATTTGGTTAACACATTTGGTGATCGGTGTACATGGGCCTTCTACACACAAACCATACCGTTTTCGTCTTCCTGTCATCCTTTCTGTCACGAAATAAACATCTCACGGGTTTTTCCAAGGTAAAGAAAGATATTGAAGGCCCATCAGGAATTAATTCATCTCCCAAAACAACAAGCATCAGTGTCTTCAATTGTTTTTGTTTGTTCTCCAGTTAGGCACTGGCTGCCACCTGAACTTTCACCAGTTGGTAGTCCAAATCAAACAGAAAATCTCTTCTGGGCAGTTTTCAGGCCATTTTGTCACTTGGAAAGCCGTATTATAAAAGTGGTCGACCCGTAAAGAATTATCAGATGAGCGAAAAAGTCATACGTTAACCACACAGTGGGGTAAAAAATACCCCATAAACAACTCGCGACCTTCTCATGCAGCAATTAGCTGACAACTGGCTTTGTTTATATTAGATCATACCAGATAATAACTTCCGATTATTTAGGAAGGAGGAAGGAGTCTGTGTGATTTACAGAAATTAAGGAACACGCCATAGAACAAAGTGTGGGGTATTTTTCACCCCACGGTGTCAATCCAGGGTTAAATATATGATGTACTTACTTTACAAACGGTTTATCACTGCCGTTTAGCAGAGAGGTTTTGACTAATGATGCACAGCATTCAAACAGTAGCCGAGGATGAAACTACAGCGGCTGTATTCCCATTACGGGGATGCCAAAAAAGAAAACAAACACTGAACACAATATAGCTTTTAGCTGGTTAGCTTATCTCGGCGAAACGGCATCTTGTAGCTACAATTAGGGAGCTTTTAATTACTGCATTGTTGCAACTAGGTGGCGAAGAGGCAGGCCTTATCGCCAGCTCGAGCCCCGCCTTGCTCCTGTTCACGCTGGTTTGTAGCTATGTCCACCTTGGGATCCGCATTAGCCTCAGCGATAATTCTTCCTTTAAAGACGATTAATCCCAACCAAATGAACCAGGGTCGGTGTTTAGTATTACTATCAGGTGTAATTGTCAAACTAAAGTGTAACTTACTCAACAATTGTCCGGCTTACAAGAACTGCATGGAAAATAAAAATTAATTCAGACAGAACTGAATTCATAATTTTTACTAAGAGACGGCCGCCAGAATGTTCCCCCATTAAAATGGCAAACGGTACTGAAATATTGAGCAGAGATAGTGTAAGGTACCTAGGATTACACCTAGATAGAGGATTAACGTTTACCGGTCATATAAACAATACTTGTAACAAGGCAATAAAGGCAATGTTTACTATGTATCCCTATTTCACATAAAGTCCGGAGACAGTCCGCACTTTCCAAACAGAACAAAACTCTAATTTATAAATTATGCATAAGGCCAATATTAACATATGCTTGTCCAGTCTGGAGCTACGCTTCAAATTCCAATTATAAAAAAATACAAATAATTCAAAATAAATGCCTCCGAATAATAACCAACCAGCCAATATATACAAAAATTAATAAACTTCATTCGCTAGCTAATACTATAAGCTTAAAAACCTTTATTCATAACCTGACCAAACAGTTCTTTTTTTATAGATGCAAATTAAATAAAAATAATTTAATTAAGAATTTAGATAATTATAATAAAAATACATTAAAAAGATATGTCCATAAAAGGCCGAAATATATATTATTCAAATATTTATAACTATAATTTGTAAGTTTATCTGTGTATCATATTTTTCTTGTCTGTAACATATTCTCCATCTAGCAGTATATTTTTTTTATGTATTGTACTACAGTTATCACATGCTATGGTGTTATACTTTATATTAAATATGCATAGGTTTTATTTCATTTTCTTTCCCTATATTGTAAAAGTTTGTTAAATTAAAAAAAAAAAAAGAGTGTATCTGGTATCAGGTACAGATTGTTATATTCTTTTTGATAAATTAATAAATTAAAAAAAAAAAAAAAAAAAAAAAAAAACAAGAACTGCGTCATATCATTTCCACGAATACTTATCTCCGGCGTGATAAAGAAGTCCAACAATAACTTGCTTCTTTAGACGGAAATGGAATTTTAAAAAACTCCTTTCACTGTTAAACAAATTTATTTGACTAGAACAGTGAAATCTCAAAGAGAAGCGTAATTTTAACTTGTTTTAAGAAATTACTCCACCACCTCCCGCTTATGAATCCAAGGCGCTAGCCACTTCACCACGGGAGACCCCTCATTTTCTGTAATATACAATTTTTTTAAAAAAGAGATTAAAACAGAGACAAAAACCCACCAAAAGAACAAAACTAACACTTTCTTAAGCACTAATTTCTCCGATTGACATCGCCCATTCGAAAATTGCTTCAAACCCTTTTTTGTTGATCACCAAGTAAAACGACCATTTAAAACGTTAGGTAAACAGATACACAACCCCGTTCATAAGAGCAAAACTAACAATTTCAAAGTTTGAAGCACTTATTTCTCCGATTGAGATCGCCCCATCGAAAATTACACTAGAACGTTTCTTCTAGAGACTTTAGTAACCTTTCGAATGGTCACTTTCCACTTACCACGATTTCCCAACCGTTTTCGAGACATTTTAGAAAATCCCAAAAAAGGTCATTCCTGTTGAAGAAATATTTGATTTTTAGTACTTCCTTTACTCCTAACGGAACCAAAAATTAACTATCTTAGATTAGATGAATTTCAAACATCTGGAACGTTTCAACTGAATCAATCGTTTCTAAATACCCAATTAGTTAGGAAAAGTAGTTGTGTGTATTTTCTCTTAAAATCTTAGAGATATCGATTTAAAAATGGTTTTATTCTATTTCCTCGCAAGAGAAACCTATAAACGACTATCTAGAAGCATATGAATTAGATAACGTAAGCCTTACGATTCTTTTCGCGCGAATTTCGCTCCAAAACCATGTTACGGTGGACGAATTCTGCTGGTTAACGAGCTGGCCCTTTAATATTAGATGAACGATTTTTTAGCCCAATTTCATAAAAAAACGGACCATTTTTTTTTACCGTTATTTTATCTATGGGTTCTGATCGGCACTTACGGATTATGGTCAACCCCATAAGCGCTAAAAATACACTATCTTGCGATAAGTAATTGAAAACTACAGTCTAGGTAATAACAGTAAGTAAAAATCAAATAAATACATTCGATATCCGTAAATGTTTCAGCGCACAAGGTAACACGTTCACAGGAAAATGGAATTGGTATATATACCCATGTGGTGGTTAAGCGATTAATGAGATAAGCACTGGTAATGTAATTGCCTTAATTTTTAGAATGATAAACTTTTAAAAATTATATTTCGTACCGTATTCTATTTCTTTTCAAATTCATTATGTCTTATTACCTAACCTAAACTTTTTATTTACACATTCTTATAATGGTGTTCATAATGCTATTAGGGACGAAGAAAATACATTATTTATATATATAGGGGAAGGTGTTGTACCTCTGACCATATTGTACCTTTGACCACTGAGGTTGTGGTGCCATGTAGCAACATTTTATAAATTTGGGTGTAATTAGTGTTAAGCTCCTTCACTAGAGGGCTTGTGTAACCTACTTTGGATTATTCAGGTCAAAGAGGATTCTTGCAAATAATACTTATCCATTTCTATCATAAAAATGTAAGTTATTTATTGATGACGTTTTGCTTCGTAATATTTTTTGTATTATTTATTTTTAGATGGAAATCATTTGACAAAGTAGCTATTACAATAAGAAACATGGTGTTGCCTCTGAAATTGATTTATCTTAACCCTAAAATTTTTAGCATACTTTTTAATTTTCACTACCAGGGTGTTGTACCTCTGACCACGACTAGTTGTTGTTCCTTTGACCAGGTCAAAGGTACGACACACCTGAGTATTGTTTTTATAATTCAACTTTTATTTTCTTCTGCTACAAATTAAAAAAAAAAAATTAATATTACTATTACATATTTAGTCGCAGAGATCTGTGGTATTAAATGTCCAATGTTTAAGATCCAATATTTGAAAAAACAAACTTTAAGTGACAAGTTTACGAGAGAAGATGAAAATTTGTATGATATTGATGTTGAAGACATTGTGGCTAAACTTTCATACCCTACTATTGCGAGTGGATCTGCTAGACAGTTAAAACGTTTATCGGTTGGACTGGATTTTTCAGCATATTAAGCATAACATAATATCAATAATAGTTTTTTTTATTATACTTATATCCTTGTGCTGTATTTATTAAACTTACAATTAATTAGAATATTACTGAATACAATTTTTTTCTGAACTGCTTTATTGTTTTTACGTGGTCAGAGGTACAACACCCCGCGGTCATGCTGTTGTCATACAACTACATGTTGTACCTTTGACCACTGTACGATTATTTTTTATAAAATTAATAAAAAATATCAATTGTAAAGCTAGAACCTTGAAAAAATTAAATATGATAAGCAATAGAATACTAATTACAATGAAATAAAAAAAATGAATTTAGCGTTAATATTCAAGCTAAAGAAAATTCAATTTTGCAAAGTGGTCAAAGGTACAACACCTTCCCCTATATATATATATATATATATATATATATATATTTACACACACACAAACATATTTCAAAGAAGCTAATGCATTTACTAGAAAACTGAGAATCATTCAAAAACGATAAATCGGTTAGTTATTACTGTGAGTTTGAGTGTATTATGAATACATCGTAACACACACTCAATACAACACTGCACAAATATATTGAACACTATATTTAGTATCGTCTACCCAAGGAACTTACATTAGAGACCTGTTAGGCAGAAGTGACGCGCCAGTGAAAAGAGTCACTGACTTTCTTAAAGAAATTAAAATGTATAATCTTATACATATAACGGAAGAATGCATTTTTCATATTTATTCATTATCTTATGTACCAATGTTTATATTTATGTTAAATCAGAGAGTGTTTGTATCTTTGTATGTATGTATTTTTAATCTGAGTGAATGCTTTTGTATGATTATATATGACAAGTCAATATAAATATGTATTTAATGATTCTAGTTTCAAGTATAAGTTTAGGTTTAAGTTCAGGTTTTAGGTTTTTAGGTTAGTTCTTATATGTTTCAAATGGAACTAACGTCTGTGGGCGTGTTAATATTTAGGATTAGATTTAGATACGAATTTTTTCTTTAGTTTTTACATTTGTTAAAACCTAAACTATTACTAATATACACATCTAAATGTCTCTGTTTCAATGTTTAAAATGGACTACGGTATAAGAGTAATACATAGAACGTATTACGGCTATGTGTTCATAGCCTTGGCACCCACAAACAAAGCAAAAAAAGTATAACAAGAATGAGTATATTGTGTTATTTTTAGATCAACTCGCAAGATATAATCTTTATTGTATGTTGTAGCACTGGTGAGGAGTAAATTTACTAGAATATGCTACGATATAATGAATAAACTCGAAGCGTTCCTCATTGTATAATACGGGTCTGTTTGCGAAGACTACATCCAGTTACTTGTGAAGTATCTGTAGTGATTATAGCAGTGATTCAACGCAAGCGCATAACTCATTAGCTTTTCTATTGGCTAGTCGTATGGGCAATTCTAGTGGTTGTTGCTGGCAGTAAAGTAACATTTAGCACTCAAGTCAATCCAACTCGCAAAAATTAATAGAATTCTATTAATTTTAGCGAGTTGGATTGACTAGAGTTTTGATATCTTCTTGTGCGAGCGTAGCGAGCGGAATCGCATAGCACGTTCGCCCATAATGCGAAATAAATATAAATATGTTATAGAACCACCGGACAAAAAATTGGTAAGGAGGACCCTAAACTTAACAATTACCATTGATTTTTTTAATAATATTAACCTTTTTATTAATAAATATTGCTTGCTGAAGTATATTCTGCTTATTTCCATTTATGTTTTACAAGCCTAAAAGTATTACTTACAAATACAAGTTATCTAACGGTTAGTTAGAAACCATATTTTATAAATATAGTAGTCATAAAAAGTTACTTTTAGTAGCGATTGCAGTGATTTTAAATACTTTTGATTACTATATTTATATAATATGATTTCTAACCTTAGATAACATGTAAAGAAGGAATAGATAATCTGCAAAGAACCTGTAAGCTAATCAGTAAGTACCAAAATCACGACAGATACCTCTAAGTAACTCGATGTGGTCTTCACAAACAGACCATATAACACTTTTATCACAATAATTCATCATTGAACATGTATTTTCAATAACGTGCCCACCTCCTCAATCTTTAAATAATGGGTCCAAAATGTTCCAGAAGTATCAGGCTGTACCGTATGAAATGTCAGTTTTGGACGTGCCGATTTCCTTCAAATGTCTTGAAACTGTCGTGGCTCCTACTCCGTGTTCTTTGGCATATTCCCTAGTGCTTTTTGATGGACATGTTTCAACCCTTACTTCAGGTGGTCATTGTCAAGCTTGGTTTCTGGCCTTCCTCGCCCCTCTTTGTCAAGGTCAAAATTTCCACTTCGAAACCTGGAAAAACACCGGAAAATAGTTCGTTCATACACCGTTCCCTCCCCGAACGCCGTGTTAATGTTCATACACGCCTCAGCAGCGCTATGACCGAGCTTAAATTCATAACAAAAAATAATACGGATTTCCGTTGAAGTCATAACTAAAGTTTTATTTTTTTCTCCGAGGATCGTTCTCACAACACAGTACGCAAGTTACCGATTAAATAATAGGAATAAAAGAGCTTTAATTCTATATGAATAACAATGATGTTTGTAAATAATTAAATAAAAATGGGAAAGGATTAAATCGCAAAGTAAAAAAAACTGACATTTCATACGGTACAGCCTGATAGTAAGTCAAAATTACTCAAAGAACAATTTCAGCGAAAAGCATTTGTCTCAATGCGACTAGATCCATAGGACAGTTCCGCATCGTGGAGAGTGGCCGAGAAAAGAGAGGGTGCGGTTTACCTGTTACAATAAAAGATCGATAAGGTTTCCATAACAACGACCAGCCAACCAGAGCCCCCGTAGCCCGGGGATTAATTGAAGCCACCACCAATCCGGTGGGATGTCACCAAGCTCCCACCAACTACTGCGTTACACATGGATGTATTTACACATCTAACAGGCATTCGCTATCTCAAGTGCCAACCTATAGACGATGGCATTCAGTTATTCACCACTATAAGCAATTGTTAAATATTCTGTGCGTATTCTTCCCGCTTTTAAGAACGTAACCAATGAGAAGATGAGCAAATAAGGAAACCAGCCACCAAGTTGCAACAAGATTCAAGCTTAAACCTGGATATATTTATAGATCTTATAGACTTTCACTATATCACGTGTCGACCAATAAATTTCGACACATACTTATTCACTTCTTTATGCGATTGTATAATATTCTGTGCGTATTCTTCCCCCTTTTGAGATTGTAAGTAATAAGAAGATTAGCCAATAAGGAAACCAGCCACCAAGTTGCAACAAGATCCAAACTTAGAAATGGATATATTTACAGATCGTATAGACTTTCACTATATCAAGTGTCGACCAATAAATTTCGTCATATACTCATTCACTCCTTTATGGGATTGTAGAATATTCTCCGTGTATTCTTCTGGTATCTAAGCCTGTAACTAATGACAGGATAAGCCAATAAGGGGATCAGCATCCAGGTTGCAACAAGATATATTACACATTATATCCACTTGTGCTCCATTGTATGGATCTATTATATCTTATAGGCATTTGCTTTCTCAAGTTTCGACCAATACATTTTGACAAACACTTATAAACTTCTTTATAGGATTGTAGAACATTCTATACGTATTCGTCTGGCTTCTAGGACCACTGAAGTATATAGAAAATGATTTGGGGGGGGGGGGGGGAATGAGAGCATTTAGGGGGTATGGAATACTAACAATATAGATCTTGGATAGTTAGCCAATTAAAACGCTATTACACCCCCAATAAAATATTTTTTTCGGGGGGGGGGGGGGCGGCTGTAGCCCCCTCATCGAAGCTCACTCAAAAAAATATCTTCAAATCACTCGGCATCGTGGCTTCACGCTGAAAATCGTATTTTTTGCCCGTTTAAAAAATGTTTCTTTCCATGAACACTCTTGGCTATCATTTTTGATTAGTTAAGGAAGAAATTTAGCCCATAAAAAAACAAATATTAAGATAAAAAGTTACAAGGTAATATTACCCCTTAACGAGGTAGCACGAAACATGTAGGGCATACAAAATAAAGTGGCGTAATACAAGGGATTTCTACTTTACTGACCCTAAGCCTCTACACAACTAAAATGTATTAACAAATATTTTAAAGAATATTAAAAATAAAAAAACATATATATAAGTTAAGAAGGTGTGGTGGGTCGCTTATGATACTGTCAGTTTCCTGCTGTCACGCCTTAAATCTATTTTCTCTTCTAGAGTTTATTTTATATTTTTCACAAAAGATCAAACCCCATCAATAACTCTACTAATCCTTTACTAATAGCTCTAGAATATGAAGGGAGCCGCCCTAAGATGACGCAGTTCCTGCGATTCGGGCTTTATATATATATATATATATATATATATATATATATATATATATATATATAAATCACTTGTCTGTCTGTTTGTCTGTTTGTTCCTTATACAAATCCACACTGTTTGTCCTATATTGACCAAACTTGGCACAATGGAAGGTCTTGATCCTGGGAGTCTCGTATGCTAAGTCAAAAAACGTCTACCAGCTGTCTGTCTGTATGTTTGTTCCTTATACAAATCCACACCGTTTGTCCGATTTTGACTAAATTTGGCACAATAGTAGGTCTTGATCCGGGGAGTCTCGTAGTCGAGGTTAAAATCATCTAGGACTTACAGTTCGGAGGTCACGGGGTCGGAATCGTGAACCCAAACAGTTACACATTTGCGTTAGTAGATTTTAATATTACTTGTTTGGTTTCTAATTTATTTTTGCTTTTCTAAATGCAGAAAGTAGGTCACTCGCGTCACTTGAAGGTACGAGAGCACTCACGTCGGGTCATGGCAGACCCAAGACGAAATACATGTTTAAAATAAGGTAAAAAAGGTATTAATTAATTATAAAATCGCTTTTATTGAAAAAATCCCTAGCTTTCAAATAAATTGCATATTATTCCTTTAATTGGCCAATTGACAATAACCTTCACATCTCCATATATACACTTTTTGCCCACTTTTGATTAAATTTATGATTACATAAATTTAATTTCGTACGATTACTTACGAAATATTAAAACTTTATTTGCAGCTATATTTTTAAAATATATGTAATCGACAATCCGAAAATGAATCGATCACAATTTCCAGTAGAAGCTAAGAATAAAAATAGAGGCACTGCAATATAGCTCAATTAGGGTCTCACAAAATTGGAACAGCAGTGTATCTTTCTAAATATATGGAAAATTCATTTATTAGAATTCTAAATATTACTATTTTGAATGTGTAATAAGAATATGGAGAAGAACAAATATTAACAAAACGTATAATTCCATTAAATATAATAAATGTACTATCTCTAGGACATCGAAAATTAAGAATAGATCAACTTATGGAAAATTCCATTCATAGTATGAGAAGCGCTATAATTATTTTCCCAATTCACACATATTTAGGAATAATAAAACATATCTAGGAGCAGCAAATAGGCACAATAGTTCAATCTATAGATATTAAATCATAATGTTTTTAGGAACATATATACGGAAATTCTCCATAGGAACATAAGAGGAAAAATATTAGGAACAATACAATCAAAGATATATCAATAGCCAGCCATCCTTTCGCTCACCAGATCATTATTCTTTGCATTCTTCACAAATAATGGACGCATGAAAAGGACATATCTTGAACATTTGTAGCTCACTTTAGAATGCTTCAAATCCTTCGTACTGGGACAAAAATAGCACCGTTTGCATTTCTTGGGGCCTGACAAATTTTCAAATTTTTATGACTAACAATTAATTCAATTACTTCGTCATCAAAATTAGCCGAAGACATCTAACTCATGTTGTGTGCCACAAAGCCTGGGCGAACTCCAAATATATGTGTTATCAAATTTTCTCTATGGGTCCTCGCTAAAAGACGGGGGTCTCTTGTCCATTTTATATTGTTATTTCTTGACAAAATGTATCGGGTAATTTATCTCGTCATATGTATGAGATGCCTGCTGTTCGCTGCCCCATGTTTACTAACCTCTTCATGATCTATCCTCGTCTGCCGAATTACTAATAGAATCAGCATCACTGATTCTTCCCTTTTTGCCGATCAAATTCCCTCAAAAGCTCCTCATCTGACACAATCAGTCGTCGGGCCATGATATTTGACGTTGTTGGGAAATCCACTCGCGTCGGGTCAGTTCGGAGGAAAATCTCGTCTGTAAGTACTCGCGTCGGGTCAAAACAGCGATAACAAGGATGACGGCCTCCCGTGGTCTAGTGGCTAGCGCGCTGGATTCATAAGCGGGAGATGGTGGGTTCGATCCCCACCGGCGACAGGAATTTTCTCATCTCAGGGCTCGTTGGGAAAAGTCCTCGCTGCACACTGGATGTCGGTACTAATGGCCTAGGTGTCGAAGCGTCCTAAAAAAAGGCGGTGAGGGATTTTTTTTTATAATTTATTGTGCGTCGACTACAATGACCTTTAGCACAATACCCTAGTGTTTAAGTTAGCCGAATATTTTATAATATTTGAAATTTAAAATCTTTACTAATGTTTATATTTTACAATATTATATTTTAATCTAAATCTCTATATTTTTTTTTCGAGGGATGTTACATGATGAGGGCTTCTAGAATCTTGTATTTTTTCCTGGAAGAGTGCTTTGTAGTTTTACGGCGGGGTATCACTTTTTTTAAGCGCCCCTAATGAAAAGTCAATGTCTGGGGTTTTTAAAGTCCATGGGCTTATTGATGGTTTTAGAGTTTTTAATACTTCTTGAATGCTGCTTTCGTATTTTTCATATATTTCCTTATCACGGACTGCTAATCTCGTTCTAGATCTTAATCTTTGAAAATTTTCTATTGTAATAAGATCAGTAATGCAGGGATTGAGGAAATGGTCTCTCTTCGTCCGAATACTTGTCAAGTAGGTAAGTGTTATTTGCTCTCGTCGTAGGTTAGGAGGTAGATGGCCTGATTCCGCGTATATAGCTTCAAGTGGGCTGGTCTGGAAAGCCCCGGACCATCTAGCTAAAATTTTCTGTTAAAAGTAGCTTGGGTCTCTGGTGACCCGACGCGAGTGCCTAAGGGTTAAGTATAAATGGGTGAGATTTGTTTGCCCTATGCGTATTCTTGACCGAAATACCTACTCGCCCACCGTCTAGAGATGTTCTTATACTAATCGGTGCAGAATCAATAGTAAAACAGAGTATTAATATTTAAATAAAAGGATGTTACGGGAGAAGGAGTAGGAAAAGAGAGAGTAAGAGGGGAGGTTGTAAAGACAGAAGAGGAGGGTAGAGGTAAAGGAGGTAGAGGTAGAGGTAGAGGTAGAGGTAGAGGGGGATAGGAGGTAAGAGGAGACGCAACAAGCCAGCCCTACTTCCGGCCTATCAGATTACCTCCCAGTCACCGCTCGCCGATCCTCTTTGTTAGCATCAGCCATCCTCACCTGTTTAGTCAATACCTATCTGAGGCCCCTACCTCTACCTTTCTTCCAATTATCCTTACAGAATAGATTTATTCCCAGGAATTCTGTAATAGGTTCGCCCGACATCCTCCCGAAAGAGAAAATCCCCTTATTATGAAAACAAAGTTTCATCGATGGTAAATCTCGGATCTGTTTGCGAAGACCACATCCAGTTACTTTGAAGTATCTGTCGTGATTTTGGTACTTACGGATTAGTTTACAGGTTCTATGCAGGTTATCTATTACTTCTTTACAGGTTATCTAAGATTAGAAACAATCGTATATAAATATATCATGAAGATTAGATAGTTAGCCGACGAGGTGATAAGCAATCAGGGAATAGTTGGGATTCGGCTAAGAAAACATCAAAACGATTTTTCTATTTAAAATGAAGGCAGCTGAAGGAAATTAGGTTGAAGTGTTTGGGTGTAGAATATCACTCATTTGGGGAAGTTTGTGGTTTTTTAAATGGACGCAACTGGGAGAATATTGCAGGCTATGGTAGGGATGCTTGGAACAGGAGGAGTATGATATTAAAACAATAGTATGTACGTGTGTATTTTAGTAGTTTTAGTTTTTATGTTTATATTTTGGAAATATAAATTATATGTTAATTATTAGGTACCATAATTTACTGTTATGTAGCAGATATTTAATAAATAATTTTAGATGGTAGAATTATTTTAAAATTTGTTTGTTAGAAATTGTTTAGTTGTAAGCAAGTAGCTGGGATGTAAGTTTGTAAAACGTATCTTGTCTTTGCCTTTTTTGATTTTTGTTTTTATCGCATATTAAAACTATTATTATGGTTGGTGTTACCTCCCTCTGATGGCTGTTAGCCAAGAGTATTAGTCTTGAGAGTTATATGTATGTAGTATTATAGCAATTGTTTTGTCTACAATATATTTCTGTAGGCACGCTTGTATAATTTTTTAGAATTTGTTTTCTTGTTTGGTTATGTTTTTTTGTTGCCTAATAGAGACTATTTATCTGTCTATCTATCTATCTATCTATATTCCGGCCGCCTGATTTTCCCCTTGCTGCTTCGACTGCTTGGGTCATTAGCACCAAGGTACCCATTAATAATTTAATTAAAGGCTGGGTTGGCCTAGGGACGGTCAGGGAGGCCGAATTCAACCTATGAACGAAGACACTAGAAGAAAACATTTTTAGTGCTTGCTCGGGATTTGGACTCAGATCTCCAGCTTATTAGTCCAGTGCTTTACCACGGAGCTAACCTCGCCCCTATATATATATATATATATATATATATATATATATATATATATATATATATATATATATATATAGATGGAGATCGACTGACAGAAAGAGAGACAGACGTTATTATTAGGGTTATTTTCAGGAACTCTGAAGGTAAAATAGAAGAGCTTCAAAGAAATCTCTTTCATTAGTGCATTCTATCATAAAAAAAATTAATACTTTCTACTTTGGTAAAAACAGCAAAAGAAGAAGCTTCCAACTGCAGGAATTATTAGAGAGTAATAAAGCTACAGGAACTGATATTGCAAGAATATTTATCAGTGCACCCCAAACGTATTATCGCCAATCACTCCTTTTATCATTTGTTGACAGATTGTTGATATTCCTCCCCAAGATGTGCCACAAAAAGTGGCCCAAGGTAGTTAACCAATCTTCGGCCCCTATGCACCCAAGAAACCTGAAACTTACTCAGCTTCCATCCTGTTTGAGAACTCCCGGCAGCCCTTGTTGAAAAAAAGGATCGGACATCTCTTTGAAGCGATGCGAAGTTTAAGAGGAAAGTACGTCCTGTCAGATCACTGGGAGTCCGTCTGCAAGCTATGGTAGTGCGACTGAAGCCCCAATGTCTGTGGTAGGTGAAGGTAATGATCTCTGTGGCCGATGTTAGAAGTGGCTATTAACGTGATGAAGAGTAAAGGAGAAGTGTGATGGGGCCCCCGCCAACATAACCATAAATAAAACAATTATATATTCCATTTGGAGGGTCTTATTAGCCGATGATGAATGGGTAGGCACCCAAAGTCCGCACTAACGAGGTTCTTTACCTCACACTTCCTTGTTGAAATATATTTATTTTACCAGGTGGTCAGTGAACATAGATCCGAGTGATGACGGACACATTTTCTCGTAAACGAATACGTTCTATTTTTAGATTGTTCAACATTTTAAGGACTTCATACGCTTTTTGATGTAGCATGCAACTAAATTCGGCCATCGAATTATTATTATTTTTAATGCGTTTTTTTAACATCTGTACAATAGTAAAGTACAATGGTTAAGTGTGATGACTTTATACATGAGCTTAGTTACGATCACACATAATGAAATTAAGAAGTAAGTAAATAATATATACATAAATTAATTAAAAATAAAATAAATGAAAGTAAAAACATAGCTAAAAAGTAAATTTAAAAAAAAATAATATAAGCAAGAAAGGAAAAAAAATATAAAAAAATAAATTACTAATGATAATAAAACAAAATCAAACAAGGACTTTAGAAGAAGCCAATCAATATTGACACTTGAGATCTTCTATTTGTCCTTTAATTATATAGTTGATCACGAGGGCAAAATCTCTTTAGCCTCCTAGGAGGGTTATCGGGGTGGGATTGAGAGTAGAGGGATCGAGCTCTGGGATTGGGATGGGCAGATAGTTTGGAGTGAAAGGTTAGGAATCGGGATTTTGCCAGTTCTTGGACGAATGGGATGAGGTCATTATGAAGTGTTTTATTGGAAACGTAAACAGAGGCATTAACTGCTTTGCGTAGGACTTTCTATTGATCGAATTAATAATAACAACAATTCAAAAGTTCTTTTCTAGCCGAAATAAGATTCGGATAAGATAAAATCTATATTTCGAGCGTTTCGACATGCTCTTTGCCATCCTTCTTCAGCACTCATCGCATAGGTGAGGGAGGAAGGCCACGATAACTTTTAGGTGACTATGGGTTCTTTTTACTTTTACGTTTAATTCTCTTCTATCTGGTAAATAATTTCTGAGAGTTAGAAAATATCATTATTCAAGAGGTTTAATTTGTGAATTTATAATAATATTTAAGAATAAGTAAGTCGAATAATAAGAAGAAAAAAGAAACAATAGTATTTGTAAATTATACTTCTTATATTGTATACAGTCCTTCACGAAATAGTCAATGCTCCTTTCCCCGTTTCCAATAAAACTCTTTATAATGACCTCAATGCCCATTTCGTTCAAGAACTGGCAAAATCCCGTTTCCTAACCTTTCGTTGCAAATTGTCTATCCATCCCAATTCACAAACACTTTCCTCCCTAACCCACCCAAAAAAAGCTATTAGAGGGCTCAAGAGACATTGGCCTCGTCAACAGTTATCCGACTAAAGGACAAAAAGTCCGTCTCGCAGGAACTGCATCATCTTAGCGCGGTTCCGTTCATATCCCTAGTCTAATTTGGAAAGATTAAAATAGAAGCAGTTATTATTTTGGTTCCACCAGTCTTTTTTTTTTTTAATTAATTATTATAATGGTGTGTCAACCCTTAAGGTCACTAACGCCATTCCTGTGTGTAGTAAAGTCTTGAAAGGTCTTGAAAGGTCATGATTTACGATCTTACCTGGAAGGGTCGGCTAACACTAGAAACTGTCCCGCTAGTGACAAGGTCTTGGAATCTTGGAAATCTATATTTCTAACAATAAATTAAATAACAAGGAATAAAACAGACAAAAAGAACCGTTCGAATAAACGAAATCAATTAATTTAAAGTTTTAAGCACTTATTTCTCCGATTGACATCGCCTAATAAAAACTTTCTTCAGAATGTTTTTTGTAGAACATTTAGTAAGCTTTCGAATGGTAATCTTCCGCTTCCCAAGATTGTCAACGGTTTTCGAGATACTATCGAAAGTGGGGGTCTCCCGTGGTCTAATGGTTAGCGCCTTGGATTCATAAGCGGGAGATGGTGGGTTCGATCCCCACCTCCGGCAGGAATTTTCTCATCTCAAGGCTCGTTGGGAAAATTCCTCGCTGTACCCTGGATGTCGGCGCTAATGACCTAGAAGTAGATGCGCCGTAAAAAAAAAAAAAAAAAAAAAAAAAAAAAAAAAAAAAAAAAAAAAAACTATCGAAAGTATACAAAAATACCAAAACTTTTTTTGTCTGTTAATAAAATATTTTATTCTAACCCTTCCTTTACTCCAAATGTAACAAAAATTTCAACATATTAGAAGAAGAAGAAGAAGAAGAAGAAGAAGAAGAAGAAAGATTGTATTTGTGAATGTTTCACATTACATATTGGAGGTTATCATCTCTTAATACTAAAATATACAAAAAAAATGATCATGTCATTATACAAATACAAAAAAAAAGCAAAAAACAAATATAACCTAAACATAAATAAAAGTATTAAAAAATAATTATCAATCAATAATAAATGACATTCTTCCAATTTAAAACTGACAGACTTTTTTACTAAATTTTTATAATTCTTATTTTATAATTATCATCTTTTTTTTAATAAAATAATTTATTTAGTTTTATTATTATAAGAGGAAGAAGAAGATGAAGAAAAATTTGTATTTACGAATGTATCATAATAAATGGTGGAAGTTACCATGCCTTTATACATAAATATAAATTATACATTATTAGTATCTACGCTGACAACTGATGATGACCTGAAGTCATATGAATTACAACCAAAAAAAAAAAAAAAAATAAAAAAAATAAAAAAAAAATATATATATATATATATATATATATATATATATATATATATATATATCCTTAACATTAGTAAAAGTTATAAAAAAATAATTATCAATTAATAATGAATAACATTCTTCTAATCCCAAAATAACAGACTTATAAGCTAAAATTTTTTTTTTAATTATTATTTTTATTTACTAAGACATAGTCTATATACATAGATACATATAAAATAAATTTGTCCTTCTCCTCGATTATATATTAATATAGTTATATATTTAGTTTTATTATTAATTGATGAATAGCACCAAATTCCCGGAATATGCTGGAATATTTATTTGTTAAGTTTTATTCATTTATAAAGTACCCTTAATTTCTGAATTAGCTAGCACCATCAATATATCATTCATTTATAATGAAAGCTCTTATTTTTAATGAGTTTGTGATATAATAATAAATATTGTTAAGTTTTTCTATTGTGTCTATTGCTAGTATTGTCTTGATTTTCTCCTCGTCCTGCATCGAGAGGTCTAAGTACTTGTTGATAAAAGTGTTTCTAGGATCATTGTACATAGGGCACTTGAGAAGGAAGTGTTTCAACATATTAGTGTTGATGAAATTCGAACATGCAGAAAATGTTTCAACTGTATCCCATAATTCTAAGTACCAAAATCAAAGACAAACAACCCTCCCTAGGAAGGACGCTAGGCAGTTGAAAAGCTATATCTTGGAAATCCATATCTCTAACATTAAATTGTTTTACTTATTTTTCTTAACCTGTTTTATTTTCAAATACATTATCCAACTATAAGCAATTAAAAAATAACAAGGAATAAAAAACAGACAAAAAGAACAGTTCGAATAAGCGAAATCAATTACTTTAAAGTTTTAAGCTCTTATTTCTCCGATTGACATCGCCTAATCAAAACTTTCATTAGAACCTTTTTTGTAGAACATTTAATAAGCTTTCTAATGGTATTCTTCCGTTTAGCAAGATTCTCAACCTTTTTCGAGATATTAAGGAAAGTAAACAAAGTTACCAAAACTTTTTATATCTGTTAATAAAATATTTTATTCTAACCCTTCCTTAACTCCAAACGTAACCAAAATTTCAACATATTAGTTTTAATGAATGTAGAACATGCAGAAAATGTTTCAACTGAATCCCATGATTCTAAGTACCCAAACCAAAAACGGCATTCAAAAACTATTTTTCCAATTTTCTTGAAAACGGATAAAGCCTTGAAAATGGTTTCATTCGTTTTCCTAGCCCAAGAAGCATATAAAACGAGCACTTACGAGCTTATTAACTCAAAAACGTAAGCGTTACGATTTTTTTTGCGCGAATTTCGCCCCAAACGCCATCTTCCAGTAGGCGGATTTTGCTGGTTGACGAACTTGACCTTTTAAATTAGACGAAAGATTTTTGTACCAAATTTCATCAAAATCGGACCATTCGTCTGGGAGCTACAGAGCGAACGGTCTCTATGGGTTCTGAAACGCAAAATGTTCTAGTCGGCACTTCCGGATTGCGTCATGAGATCAACCTTATAAGCGAGGTTCCTCCCTATGGGGGAGAGAGGAACCGCGCTAAAAAATAACCCAAAGTAGTATTCATTACAAAATATTAAATATTCTTAAATTTGTCTATTGTGAATAGGATCTTGATTGCCTCTTCATCCTGCATGAGATCTATGAACTTCCTGATAAATGCTTTTTTAGGATCACTGAATATGGGTCACTTGAGAAGAGCATGTTAAATATCTTCCTTATTCGAATATGTCGCATAACGCACATAGCTTCTCTCCGCTAATTACGTAAGGATAAGAATGAATAATGATGATTGGTGTATTAGTCTTGAACGTTGTACAATTATAGTAATTCATTTAATTATATATGGAGTTTCTTATAGTGTAATTATAACAAATAAAACATTAGGACTAATTAATTGTGTACTCCCTCTCTCACACTAAAAGAAACACTTTGTAGGCATTATTTATTTTTTTGATTGAAGTTTACTTAAAATCTGTACAATAATTAATTGTGGTCGCTTAAGTACTATACGACAATTACAAAATTGGATGGACTAAATTGTTATTGACACTTCCTAAGTTGACATTTTATTCTCACTGTTTAACCGCTATTAGGGTAGCTGGTCGCGTGGCCAAAGTCTATTTATTAGTTTTTTGTTAGTGGTCCGCTTCATGGTAATGTACACGCTTATTAAGTACGTTATGCTTATATTATTACATTAAATTGTGTCGGTATTAATTGTGTATATGTTTACATTATTATTATAATATACATTATTATTATCAATTATACTTATATAACCCAGGTTAGTCTAGAGTCGAAGATGTGCCCTAAAAATTTAATTTTGTTTATCAGTTTAATTGGGACATTCTTAAATTTAATTGAATTTGTGGGGCCCGTCTCTTTTTGGTAAAAATGATACTAAGAGTTTTTGGGGTTGAAAAGAGGAGTCCGTTACTAACGCTGCAATACTCAAGTTTATCCACTATCTCTTGAATTAATGTAGAGGCATATGGGTCTCTTAAGCCTCCTGGGAAGGACTTTAGGATGGGTCCGAGTGGAAAGAGATTGACCTCTATTATTTGGTTGGGATGACAATTTGGAATGAAACGTTTGGAATCGGAATTTTGCGAGATCTTTTACGAAGGGAATATTTAGGACGTTATGTAGGGTTTTGTAGGATACATAAAAGGTTGCATTGAGTATTTTACGGAGGCCTTTAGATTAGAATGATTGTATTTGTTGTATGTTTGGGAATTTTTTGTTGTTGTTTTTTTACGGCGCACCGACTTATGGACCATTAGCGCCGACATCCCTGGTGCAGCGAGGAATATTCTCAACGAGCCGTGAGATGAGAGAATTCATGGGGCTGGTGGGACTCGAACCCACCATCTCCCGCATTAGAACTTAAATCGTTAGCCAGGAGACCCTTTTTGGCTGTTCCCCATAATTCAAGTCCAATATAGGTCTGATTATAGTTTTGTATATAGTGAGTTTCTTTTGTGTCGTAGGATTTGAAGATGGTCCAAGTAGTCTTTGTAGGAGTCCATATATTCTGTTCAGCTCTTGTCATATCAACCGTTTGTGAAAGGCATTAAATAGATAGCTAAAATAAATAAACGAAGTTGGTTAAAAAATACAATTTGAGCGGTTAGCCCAATATCCATCGTTTTACAGTTTGCTGAAATGCATATCGCCGCGAGGCTGTAGGAAATATGCCTTTTCATGGGAATATTAGTTCTCTCTGTCACCGATTAGGATTGTCATGACAGAGAGCACTGAGACAAGTTGTATCTTGGCACTGTGCCCGCTCCGTGACAGGCTCCCATAACAGCCTCGAATTAATAGTCCCTCGGCCATATCTAGATTTTTATGTCACACGAAAGTGAGGGCGACGAGAAGGTGTGAGCTCATCTCCCGATACTCCTTCCGAATATCATTTTTGGAGATAGCTCCGCACATTCCCAATATTTGTACCACCTTCTCTGAGGTAGTAACACCACTGATACAGTCTAATTTTAGATACCGTAAAATGGGGTCACATAAGTACAGTGTGGTGATATTGGTACAAACCTATATGCTTATATATGCTTATAAAGGGTGATTCAGGTCTAAGTAGCCGAACTCTAGGAGGTGATTCTAGATATAATTTCCAACAAAAAAGTTAATTTGAAGTATAAAAGTTGAAGTTAAAGAATAGCTCAAAAACTATCGAAGATAATTACATTTTAATTATGCCACCATAGAAAAGAAAAAAATACTTTAAGAAAACAGTGATTTAATTCACTTAACCTATTTATAGAAAAAACTTTTTGGACGTCCAATAATGCACTTCTGTTTCTTTCGATGAATCAGGGGTGTCTCACGAATTTTTTCCTCAGCCCTCTAACGGACTACTTCTTACAGGGAAACTTTTAAATTTATTATACATTAAATCTTAGCAAATGAAGTGAAAGTTCATAAGGAAATATAGGTTGAAACATTGACTACCTTTTGTCAAAAAAAATATAAAATTCAGTTTTGTTACTTTCAAATACCTTGTGTGAAGACATTTTGGATTACCCAATTTTTATTGGCCAAACTGTGGGAATCCACTATCCAGTCCGGAAGCAATAAAAAGTTAATGAAATTGTTGGAAAAGTTTTTCATTTGAGAGATATGTTATATATTGTGTTTTCCAAATTTTCATTGATTTATCATTTGCGTGGTGCAGTTGGCACTTTTTTTTTTTTTTGTTATCCGAAATTTTATTTGAAAAAATTTTAATTTGGATTTTAATCTTTAAACTTTTTTGGATACTACCCCCAAAACGTCTAGTCAAAACATGAGGTATTTGAATGTAACAAAACACCACATTTTTTGACTAAAGGGAGTCAATCGTTCATGCATCTCTTTATAAACTTCCACTTCATTAGTAGAGAATTAATGCTTACTAAACGTCGAAGCTTTCCTGTAAATAGTGAATCTGTAGCCAGTTAGGGGGCCGAGGAAAAAATTCGCGAGCAACCTCTAATTCATCGAGAAAAACAGAAGTGCGTTATTGGACGTCCAGAAACAATCTTCTATCAATAGGTTTAGTGAATTAAATCACAGTTTTCTTAATGGACATGTTGTCAATGTCAGGATGGCATAATTAGAATTTAATAATCTTGAATAGTTTTCGAGCAA
This sequence comes from Gonocerus acuteangulatus, assembly GCA_946811695.1. Taxonomy (NCBI): domain Eukaryota; kingdom Metazoa; phylum Arthropoda; class Insecta; order Hemiptera; family Coreidae; genus Gonocerus; species Gonocerus acuteangulatus. The sequence continues at coordinate 36,455,124 of OX328132.1, read as the reverse complement.
TCCGTACATCTATCTATATATATAAAAATCACGTGTCTGTCTGTTTGTCTGTTTTTCTGTTTGTCTGGTTGTTTGTTCCTTATACAAATCCACACCGTTTGACCAAACTTCGCACATAGATACGTCTTGATCCGGGAAATCTCGTAGTCTAGCTCAAAATCTTCTAGGATTCACAGTTCGGGAGTTACGCCTTCGAAAATGTCATTTATGAAGGAGTAAATTCTCCGAAATAGCCATTTTCTTCCAGTGTTGCAACTTCTTCAAAGAAGAACGGCAATATAGATGGAAATTAGCAAGCCAACAAAACTCATTTTTTTTTTTTAAGTTTTACTTTCTTTTTGTTTTTGTTTTACTTTTTTTTAAGTTATACTTATTTTTAAAGTTTTATTGTAACTTCTTTTAAAGTTTTACCTATTCTCAAAATAGCCTTATATTCTCAGAATTTGGAGAAAAATCATATTTCTGTTTAAGAAGTATATATCAAGTAAGACAACACTGGGCTCCTAGGTGTTATTCAGTTTTGCGACAGAATTAAGCTTGCAAATACATTTAAACGGTTTAAGTTTTTAACAAATCTTTTTTGAAACATTTCGTTAAAACTTTGTTTTAAAATATTTCAGTTTTAACCTTTGTTTGTTTAATTACAAATTACAATTTAAATTACATTACGTTTGCAAACGTGTGTATCAAACTTTTTAACTTTGAACTTTTTTAAGTTTGAACATTTTTTAAGTCTACCTTTTAGCCTTTTAAGTCTATCTTAAAGTAATAAAAAGTAAATATATCGTATAACATAAATTTATTTCTGTAGGACAACACTGGGCTTAGAAGCCATTTTTCTTTTGCTATAAAACATTTACGTTTTAAGCTTGAAATTTTTTTCTTTTTTTAGCCTTAGTGTTTATATCTAACATTCATACATCTAACTTTTTAAGTTTCATGAAACTTTTTTAAGTGTCTGCAAACTTTTTAAGTTTTCAAACGTGCGTTAATCAAACTTCATAAAGTTTGCAAAAGTGTCTGTACCAAACTTTTTTAAGTTTGGTGTTTTCATTTATCTTATAGCCTTAAGTAAGTCAAGTAAGTAGAACTATAAGTTTAACTTCCATTCCCTTTGTTTACTATTTTTGTTACTGTTCCATTTTATTGCTTATTAAAAACTATGCCTTTAATAATTAATTTATGCCTCCGTTTTATCACATGCATTTGCTTAGTAAAAGCTTGCAAATACATTTAAACGGTTTATGTTTTTAACAAATCTTTTTGGAAACATTTCGTTAAAACTGTGTTTTAAAACATTTCAGTTTTAACCTTTGTTTGTCTATTTTCATCTTTTAGTTATGTCATACATGGTGTTAATATAGAATATAGAAATGTTTAATTGCTTGGAAAATTAACAAATAAGAGAATTAAAATTATGAGATGTGACAATGGTAAGGAATATTTAAATAGTATGATTTATGCTTTTACAAAGAATAAGAGTATCTAAATTAATCCATGCCCTCATATATTCACAAATTAAAGAGAACTGCTGACCAATTTTATAGAACAATTATGAATATGTCATTGTTTACTGGCAGCAGAGTTGGGCAAACGTTAGCGCGCGCTAAAAGCTGATACCTTTTAATCGGGCTAAATTTTTTATAATTTAGCGAAACAGTAGAAAGCCAGCGCTAATAATTAGCGGTTAGTGGCGGCAGTGCGCTAACCGCTAATCTATTTATGAAATATCGTAATTGCTAATAGCTTAAGCTATAGTTACAAGTTGTAACTATAGCTTAAGCTATTAGCAATTACGATATTTCATAAATAGATTAGCGCTGGCTTTCTACAGTTTCGCTAAATTAGCGGAGAGGTATCAGCTTTCAGCGCGCTCTAACGTTTGCCCAACTCTGACTGGCAGAATCTATTGTTGTAAAAAAGTTTTGGCCAAAAATTGTTTGTGGAGCAACTTATTTGAAAAATCGCACTTTAGCTAAAACCATTGAGAATAAAACATCCTATAAAATATATTTAGAAAGAAACCAGATGTTTCTAAGTTACGTTTATATGGTAGTAAAGTTGTTCTTAAGAAACCAGAACAAATAACGACTTTTAAATGAGGTAAGAAGGTGAATAATTTGCATTTTAATCCGTTATAGTGAAGCTCGGGAGTACTTTTGAATAATAAAATCATAGTCACTATGCATGTTGATGATGATGATTAGTTAATAGTTAGGTTAGTGGGAACTGATGAAAAATTTTAATGAAGAAAAGGAACCGGACTTGATTAATTTTTAGATGAAAGCCTTGGATAAATACAAATGTATAGTTTTAAACAAAATAATACTTGGGATTTAGTTGAAAATAAGAAAGTTGTAAATGCAAAATGTTGAACAGTTGGGCATAGAGACTGCATTCTTAAATGTTAAAATCAATTCGGAAGTGTATATTTGAGGAGATTGGTATCAAAGTTGGACAATTCCATTTTTTTCAATTGAAAAAAATGGAGTTGTCTAACATTTGAGTCAAATGAATATATTGGAGACATGCTTACAAAATCATTGTGTAAAGAAACATTTGAGAAATTCACAAATATGTTAAATTTGATATTTTATATTTCATATATTGTTCATACTTCCTGCCTTAGGGAGGAACATTTTTGTCGGTTATACAATTTATAATGTGAAGTGATGTACATCTTGCTGTTTGTGTGTGTAATAAATGAATATGAACTTGACATGCTTTTATGAATCTCCCACACTTTTAAATCATTTCTTATCTCAACAATTTTAATTATAAAAAGGGTCAAAAGGCACATTTAATTTTAAAAATATGGTAGTAATACCCATTATGAATAACTTCCAGAAGGAATCAATTACATTCTCTTCTAGATTTGTACCAAAAATATTTACTTTATTATCATAAATTATTCCTCGAAGCCCTCAATCTTAGAACCTTTAAAAAAATATGTTCCATTAAGGAGAAGGCAGCAACCATGGAGTTTTATATCTAAATATGCCAAGCCTCTTTATTATTGACATATTTACACCCAGCTGTTTTATTACATTTTTATATCTGCTTTCTTTTGTCTGAGATATTTATATCCTCTGACTACTCCATTATTTAAATACGCTTGCAATTTGAGCACAATATTGTTGCAAAATCAAAAAAAAAAAAAAAAAAAAAAAAGCCACGAGGACCCTAAGTGGCAGATACTATAGAGGAATCTGATTCATGACTGTACAGCACACTAGGGAGATAGTGTGGTCAGTACTATGCTCCAGCCACCTGATTTTCCCCTAGGCTGCTTCGACACCTCAAGCCATTAGCACCCAGGGTATCCATTGGTAAATTTATTAAAGGCTGGGTTGGCCTAGGGACTGGCGGTGAGGCCAAATTCAACCCAAGAACGAAGACATTAGAAGAACAAATCGTTATTGTTTGCTCGAGATTCGATCTCAGGTGCTCCAGTTTATTAGTCCAGTGCTCTACCACTGAGCTAACCTCGACCCCTCGCCAAATCAAATTAATCCCCCATTAATTTATTTAGTATAAGTCCTTATTGAAATTCCCAAATAGCTTTAATTCATTGTTGTCTATAGCTGCAACAAAAATATCTAAATTTGTTTTTCTTAGATACCCCTATTTCCTATGACAAAAGGGCTATCCTTAAAGAAGAGCTCATAAACCTTAAGATTTGAAATATAACGGAAAATGTCAACAACAAAATGTGAAAGTTTATTTGGAACAAAAAGTTTTTAATACTTTCCTTTTGGCTCAATTACCATAAATCCTGCATCAATTACTTTTTCCATCATAGAAAAAAAAACCTTAGTTACAGATTATTACATGAAAAGGTATAGAACATAACATATTAATATTATATTTAAAAAAACAAAAACAATACAAATAAAGAATAGTTTCAGTTATGCTAGATTAAAACTTATAACTAAGTAAGTATAACCTTAATTAAATGCTTCATTTTGTTGCTATTTTTTAATATATATTTATATATGGACCACACATTATTTTCTTTAAAAAATTATACACAGGCAGTTTGGTTAGGATTTTCTTTAAAGTGGTACTACAATTACATGAATCCAGTATACTTTTTAAAATAAGGGTTAATTTATTTTCCACCCCACATTCAGTGAAAATTTGAAAAATAATTTTTTTAACTGAGCTCTCAATTTATAAACTTACTTTCTCATAATTTGAACAAGTGTCATATAATCATTCATTTTAATATATAATATAAAGTAGGAGTACCATGACATGCTGGGTAACAGGTATTTAATATGAAACATGTGTAGCATGCCACACCCGGTAACAGCTAGTATTCAATAAAAAATATACAAGTTGTATCGCAAGTTAATGAAAATCCAAGTTTTTATTATTATTATAAATATAGCCGAACTGGCTGCTTTTATCGGGAAGGGGGGGGGGGGTTCTCCTTTGTTGGTGTATGAGTCTAAGGCGAGGTAATAAAACCACATTGATAGGAAATTTTGGACCGATAAGAAGAAATATAAAACACCTTTCTTTTAGATAAGAAACGTGAAATCTGAGCCATAAGATAACCAAACCATTGTATCCTCCGATTAGATCAAGTGAAGATTTGCGTTACTTAAATGAGTTTCTTCTGTTAAATGTTTTTCGTTTTTATTTTATTTTTTAATTAATTCCTCATAATTTTTTCATTAGATGTTCGTAACCATTTGGTTATTTATTATTGTCTGCGTTTTTATTAATATTTTAGTTCATGATCAGTGCTTCTTCTTTACTGTGGTTTTAGGTTTTTCCCCCCACAGTGTAAGAAGGATATGCGTTTATGCCGAGAGAAAATTGACTATACATCAAAATTTTACCCTTTAACCGTTTTTTGTTTTTTTTTACTAATAGCGCCGCCGGTTTTAACTGTTACTTTAATTGACAAATAAAGTCAATCTGTTTTTGTAATTACTTATATATATACATATATATATCTGTATATATGTATATATATATATCTGTATATATGTATATATATAAATATATAAATATACAGGGCTAGGGTCGACTGCTAGGGTCATTAGTACCAAGGTACCCATTTAAAAACTAATTAAAGGCTGGGTTGGCCTAGGGACGGTCAGGGAGGCCGAATTCATCCCATGAACGAAGACACTACTAGAAGAAAAAATCTTTAGTGCTTGAAAAAATCAGAAGAAAAAATCTTTAGTGCGTGAAAAAATCAACCGCTGAGCTAACCTCGCCCCCCCCCCCCCATATATATATATATATATATATAGATAAAACATTTTAGGCTTGTCAGTGGTGAACTGCAACCCCTTATCAATCCACCATCTCATAACGGTGATAATATTAGTTAATAATAAGTGCCTACGCTCTTTCTCTTCTCGGTGCATCTTCCCTCCAATGATAACTTGTGTCATTTGCATACACTAATACCATCCTTTGGCATCCTTTATTCTTGTTTATATTTTTCCCATCGTCTATCAGAAACGCCACGATATATCGCTTTGATCCATCTTATGAGGACACCCATTTTTCTGCCTGCAGTTGTATATAAGACTAGCTGATCCCCGGCGTGCCATGCTACATCTACTTTCTGCCTATGACTCTCCCTGTATCAAGATCTACCTGTATGAATTTGTTTAGTAATTCAGAATTACTTGAATCTGTCAAGTAATTCAGAAAGCAGCTGGCAGAGGCCAGCACCACAGCAATTCGTAAAACAGCCGACAGAGGCCAGCACCTCAGCCTGCGAGCTCTTATCAAAGAAAGGCCAGCGCTCCAAAATCGATCAAACGACGTAGATTTGTATGAGGAACAAACAGACACACACGTGATTTTTACATATATACATAATATCGAAGGCGCCATTCATACCCAGGACATGACATAATGATATTTCCTTATTGCTATGTACATATTTTATTTTGCTCTCTGTGAAAAACAGTTTCTCAGGTTTCTATGGAAGCCATGTTCAAAAAAAAAAAAAAAAAAAAAATTGTGAAGAAGCTTTCGTTGGCCATCTACACATCATTTCTTTTTTTTTGTTATAGGAGTATTCTGCCTTTATATCGTTATTCTATTTGCAAACGTGTACATTTTTATTATCCACTATGATCAATGTGAAGTTTCGGTGGGTTTTTTCAGTCATTCATTAGTTCAGTTGAAGTTACGTCTAAGAAAAATGGTACAACATATATATTATTTTTTAGGCTTCTTCGCTGGGGAGAATTATTGATGTTAATACAGCATTCTCCAGCGGTCGGATTTCTGGGTGATATTTTGCAGAAATCCAGAATTATTATTGAAAAGGTTATTATAAAATAACAAACGACAACGGTCTATGATGGAGCAGAATGGGATTTCTGCGAAATATCACCCAGAAAAACCGACCGCTGGAGAATGCCGTATTAACATCAATATATATATATATATATATATATATATATATATATATATATATATATATATACATATATATATATATATATATATATACAGGGTGTAACGTAAATGTTTAGGCATATTGTGGGAGGTGATAGGGGACCCGTAGAGGAACAAAAAATGCTATGTGACGATTTTCCGAACCCTCACACAAAGGGAGAAAACGTCGTTTTATTGTTTTGGTTTTTTTTAGACAAACGTGGTTTTTAGAAGAATAATCGTTGTAGTTCCGTCCCAGATGGTTCTACGAGACACCAATCGAAAGCTGACTACATTAATGCCGAATCCGGCTTAGTATTGAGAGACTTTTAGTAGTTCTGCAACAAGTTGTTTTATTGTTTCTATAACTTGTTGCCAGCGTACTCGTTGAGAAATGTGAGGAGCACGTCGGTGATTATTAGTGGTACGTGGCTGGTTAGGCGGTGACACACCGTGTACTCAGCTCTATCATTACTTGCCGCGTTAGTACTATCGTAAGTACGCGAGCAATAAAACCTCAGATGACTGCGTTCCTACCCGTCTGTCCAATACACCCAGGCCCTAGGCGGGATCCGCTTTCATAACAATCCAATCTAGTATTATTCGTCACTCCGTTTCAATACCATTTGATTATCGATCGACAAAACTTTGACCATTGTCTTTAAATCTATTGGTACAAAATGCCTCCCTTCCCTCAGACAGTCTCGGAGAACAATATGTTCGCAAATAGTTCAGTTGAAAGAGATTTGATCATTGTTTCATTAATCAGTAAAGAGGCCATCCAGTTCCCGTGGAAACCGAAGAGAAGAAGTAGTTTTGACCCGCTTAAGGATTGGACATTCTCGACTTACTCACACTTACTTGATGACGAGACAAGAATCAATGTGAAATATGTAACACTACTCTTACGATAAAACATTTACTCACAGAATGCATGTGACGACGTCACCTGAACTTACCCTACAACTTATGCGTGCGTGCACACACACGCGCACAAGCACACACGCACACACACACGCGCACGCGCGCGCACACACACACACACACACACACAAACACACACACACACGCACGCACGCACGCACTCACACACAGACACACACACACACACACATTTTTTTAAATAATGCGCGCGAACACACACGCGCGCACTCACAAACGCGCGCGCACACACACACGCGTGCACACAAACGCGCGCGCACACACGCGCACACGCACACGCCGCGCACACACACGCGCACGCGCTCACGCACACGCGCACACACACACCATGTGCGTGCGTGCGTGCGTGCGTGCTTGCGTGCGTGCGTGCGTGCTTGCGTGCGTGCGTGTGTGTGTGTGTGTGTGTGTGTGTATAAATATGTCTGATGTTAATATGTAAAAAGTAAGGTAATATAAGGCAATGTAATAATATATACATAAAATAAATACGTAAACAATAAGGTAACATAATGTTTGTAATAACTATATAAAATGTAAGGTGTACATCGCCATAAAGCGAAACACCAACAAATAAAAAATAAAATAATCAGTAAAGATGATTTCTATTCAATTGTTTTTGTTTTGTTTTTTTTTTGTTTTTTTTTTTGTTTTTTTTTTGTTTTTTTTTTGGTTATTGGTTACTTTGTTTTTTATTTGTTCACATATTTGTGATGAATAGATGCTGAGGTGGAAATTTCTTGTTTAGTATTATTGTTTGAATAATATTGATATATCGTGTATTTTTCTTTATTCTTGTTATTTGTTAAATAACCCCGTGATAAATATCCTGCGACGCGACGCTATCCCTCTAAAGTTCGTTTCGACCTTACTGTATTCGAAAGTCTCAGGTCTTGTCCTACTTGCTTGGATAACGTTGGCAGAGATCAAAAGTGAGGAACTGCGTCATCTTAGCGCGGTTCCGTTCTTACCCCTAGTGTCATTAGCAAAGGAATAGAAGCAGTTATTGGTAGCGTTTGTTCTTTCGTTAAAAATGTAACTTAAATCTTAAAGAGAATGAAGTTTAAGACGCCACAACAGGAAACTGGCAGTATCCTAAGCGGAAATGACTCGCCCGCCATATCAACATTCTCTAAAGGAAACCATTATTACCAATGAGTTTCTCATTTTCTTGCCTTCTTTTACTCAAATATTCAATTTTCCCGATAAATGAAATTTAAAACAAACATCCACGACAACGAAAAGTTTTCGCTAAACAGAAGCTTTTATTAATTTATACTTTTGGGATTGATATTACTATCTGACTGAGATAATTGTGAAAATGTAATGTGCATTACGCTTAAAGCAAATTTAATGCTGATTTCAAAAATGTAATAAATTGTTGAAAACACATTTGTACAAGCAGAGAAAGTTGGAGTTGTACTCGTACTACAAACGCACGTTTTAGTGCGGTTCCTCCCTCCCCCATAGGGAGGAACCCCGCTTATAAGGTTGATCTCATGACGCAATCCAGAAGTGCCGACTAGAAAATTTTGCGTTTCAGAACCCCTAGAGACCGAAAATGATGGCGGTTCAAATTTGTATATAAATATATATATATATATATATATATATATATATATATATATATATATATATTTGTCTGTTCGCTCTCTAGGTAGAAGACGAAAGGTCCGATTTTGATGAAATTTGGTACAAAAATGAATGGCGTTTGGGGCGAAATTCGCGCAAAAAAAATCGTAACGCTTACGTTTTTGAGTTCATAAGCTTGCAAGCACTCGTTTATAGGCTTCTTGGGCTAGGAAAACGAATGAAACCATTTTCAAGGCGATAGCTTTAACCGTTTTCGAGAAAATTGGAAAAAATATTTTGAATACCATTTTTGGTTTGGGTACTTAGAATCATGGGATTCAGTTAAAACATTTTCTGCATGTTCTACTTTCATTAAAACTAATATGTTGAAGTTTGTGTTACGTTTGGAGTTAAGGAAGGGTTAGAATAAAATATTTTATAAACAGACATAAAAAGTTTTGGTAACTTTGTATACTTTCCTTAATATCTCGAAAAAGGTTGAGAATCTTGGTAAACGGAAGGATACCGTTAGAAAGCTTACTAAATGCTCTACAAAAAAGGTTCTGATGAAAGTTTTGATTAGACGATGTCAATCGGAGAAATAAGTGCTTAAAACTTTAAAGTAATTGATTACGCTTATTCGAACTGTTCTTTTTGTCTGTTTTTATTCCTTGTTATTTTTTAACTGCTTATAGTTGGATAATGTATTTGATAATAAATCAGGTTAAGAAAAATAAGAAAAACAATTTAATCTTAGAGATATGGATTTCCAATATATAGCTTTTCAAATGCCTAGCGGGGTCCTTCATAGGGCGGGGACCCATCCAGGTAAGATCGTAAATAAGACCTTTCTTGAAAGTAAAGATGGAACTGTCAACTTTGGTCCACCTCTGCCTCCCGGCACTTTCATTGCTGACGAAGGCTACCAATGAGTAGCCAAAACGTCCTAAATATAGATTTTTAACAAAAATCGTATTGAGGTTTCTTTAGCCGAATCCCAACCATTCCATCTTTACTTATCACCTCGACGGCTAACTATCTAATCTTCATGCTTTCTAGAAATGTGGACCCAAAATAATAACAGCTTCTATTTTAATCATTTTAAATGAGTCTAGAGATAAGAACGGAACCGCGCTAAGATGATGCAGTTCCTGCGAGTCGGACTTTTTTTTCTAAAGCAACATTAGAACGGCATATGTCTGGAACGGAGTGAGATAGAAATGTGTGGTTGGTGGTGTTGAACTACATTTTTTGTCTAGTTTCACACCCTGAAGGATTGTCATTGCCTAGCGGTACACCCTGTATAGAACATAGAAGATAAAATCCAACAATTCCACAAAATGGGCACTTAGTGCCTAAAATTGTGGGTTCGATTCCCTAGCGATGATGCCGTCTCTTTTGAAAAAATAAATGGCAGCCCTTTAGATAATCTATCCTAAAATTTTGTGTTTTGTTTTTAACATTAAAATTTGAATAAATAAAAAGTACTATAGCAGTTTATGGTTATAAGCAATTGAATTTAGCGACAAAAAAGATAGATATAATATGAACAATGCTTTTCTCAGCAAGTCACTTTTTCCTTCGTGTTTTTTTTAGCGTTAGAAAAAAGTGTCCACTGGCGTTCGCGCAGCGGTGGTCATGTACGAAACACCTGGCGTTCGCGCATGCGCGGTAGCCATGCACGAACATAAACATGCTTTAGCGATGACTAAACTGACAAAAGCGTTGCAAAAAACTGTCCACTGGCGTTCGCGCATACGCGGTGGCCATGTACGAAACCCCTGGCGTTCGCGCATGCGCGGTGGCCATGTACGAAACCGCTGGCGTTCGTGCATGCACGGTGGCCAAGTACGAACATAAACATGCTTTAGCGATGACTAAATGAAAAAAACCTTACAAAAAAGTGTCCGCTGGCGTTCGAGCATACGCGGTGGCCATGTACGAAAACGAAGACTGTATGTTATGCAGTACATTATATAGTTTCGTCGGGTGGACCTAAAGCATATTTATGTTCTTGAATTTCTAGCAGTAGGCTTTAAACGAATCTTACCACTTTTTTTTTTTTTTTTTTTTTTTAGACTATACTACAACAAAATCTTCTATCTATTTCTTCTGGATTTTTTTAAAACAAATTTGGTTTTTGTTTTAACTATTTATTATATCATATCTGTTGTACATACTGTAAGATACAAGGGGGAGTGGGCTACCGACGTAAGGGAGCGGGCGAGCAGGGAGGTCTCTAATGAGGCACTGATTTACAGCCGCTCCCGGGCCTAAATCAATTGCAGCCTCGAGGACCAACACATGTAAATGAGCCGAGCCAGTTAAATAACGAGTGGACAAATTGAGGGGCGAGAGCTGGGGTTATATAGGACCCCAGAGATTATCTCTAGCTCCGTTCACACTCGGAGCAGGTCGTTTGTCTCACCAGCAGGCCTGGTGGTCCCGTCTCACGCTCTGTTCTCCCTCCTCCCCTCTCGCTCTATCTCTCTCTCTCTCTTTCTCTTCCTCTCTCTCTCATCCCAGGGATTCTACAGCACCTTCCGTCGAAAATTGAATGCATAACTTAACCCCCCTGTAGCTGATATAATTCCGACGGGCTATCTAGGAAAAGCTATATTAAGGTCTGGAAATTAACTCTAATCATATTTCTGCCAGTTTGGACTAGTAATGGAGATTTCGAACACAGGTATTTTTCGGACTCTCCTTTATTTAGACTATTGGTAACTTAATGAGATGAAGGTATTTAGCCATTGAGGTGATAAGAAGTCATGGTATGGTTGGAATTTGTCTAAAGGAAAATTGGTCCATCTGGGGGGGGGGGGGTTACTCCGGATCCAATGTAGTTAATTGCCCATACCTGGTGCTTTTTGTTGTATTGCTACGAAACTCGGTATTCGTTGAGTTCTTCTTTATAGAAAAAAATATTGTAAAAGTTCACTAAATCAGTTTTTTAGGAGGTGGGGGGGGGGTTACTCCGGGGTTTAAACTTCCACTTCATTTGCAGAGATTTAATTCTTACTAAATGTAGAACTTTTCCTGTAAATAGTGAATCTGTAGTCCGTTTGGGGGCTGAGGAACAAATTCGCGAGAACCCTCTGATTAATCGAGAAAAGCAGTTTGTTATTGGACGTCCAGAAAGTATCTTCTATCAATGTATTAGTGAATTAAAACTCTCTTTTCTTAAAGGAAAGTTTGTCTATTTTATGATGACATAATTATAATTTAATTATCTTGAACATTTTTTGACCGATGCTTTCTTATTCAATAAAAAATATGTCTACATTACAAAATCAGATAATTGGACGTAACTGTCTAGAATCACCTCTTAGAGTTTGGCTACTTAGACCTGAATCACCCTGTATACCTATAATTATAATAAATTAGTAATTTGGGTCCGGAGTAAACCCCCCTCTTAATGGACCGATTTAGGTTATTTGTGCAATATATTTTTCTCTGTAGGCGACCACAACGAATATCGAATTTCGTTGCAATACAATAAAAATTGCGGTTGGTATGGGCAAAAACTACTTTGGGTCCGGAGTAAACCCTCCCCCACCCTCCAGATTAACCGATTTTCCTGGTTAACGAATTCGTTCAATCGTTTCCTAGAATAATACTATATACCAAGTTTCGTGACGAAAAAACAAAAACTCTGGAGTGTATCGTGTACTATTGCGTTGATAAAGTTCCCCAATAATATTCTTTATATCTTCAGTGTGCACACAGCGATCCGTTACAATTTTATGATATGTACATATTTGTATAGATTATAGTATACATTATTATTATCTACATACTTATATTATTCGTTATTATTATATTAAACATTATTTTTATCTATATACTAGCTGTTCCCCGACGTGCCATGCTGCATCTACTTTCTGCCTATGACACTCCCCGTATCTAGATCTATCTTTGTACCAAGTTACGTCAAAATCGGTCAAACGGTGCCAATTTGTATATACCTCACAAGTTATTCACGAAGCAGGTGACAGGGGCCAGCACCACAGCCTGGGAATAGATAGCTCTTATCAAAGAAAGGCCAGCACTCCTTAGTTAGACAGTGACTTTTGAAATAAAATTAAAATAAACTGCATTACATGATATAATGATGTAAAGTTACCAATGAGTTTGAGTTATTCTAATTATCAACAACATCAAGTGGGTTAAGGTTACGTTAAAGATTAAATAGACACATTAGATTCAAGACAAATTTTACTGAAAGCACTGCAACAGTGTTGATAACAAAATCTAGAAGGTTTTAATGGCTGTCTATTCAAAATGGCCGTCAGAATCTGAAAGGAACAGTGTAGCAAATTTTTTTTCAGCAAAACCTTTGACCTTTTGGCAAAATTTTGAAATTCGACTATTTTGACCTAGCCTACGAGACTCCCCGTATGAAGACCTACCCGTGTGCCAAGTTTGGTGAAAATCGGGCAAACGGTGTGGATTTGTATAAGGAACAAACAGACAGACAGGTGATTTTTATATATATAGATTCTCATCATTCATTATTATTATTATTATGTTTTAATATCCTTATTTGCCAATTATACAATACACAAAGTATTTTTTATAATTATTATGTTCATGAATAGATGATAAGAAGGACCGATAGGAAAAAAGCCCATTGGCAAAACCTTTTTTTTTTTTTATGTTTTAATATCTTTATTTGCCAATTATACAATACACAAAGTATTTTTTATAATAATTATGTTCATGATCACATTATTATATTATACATTATTGTTATCTATATATTGACATAATAAATTATCGTTATTATTATATTATACATTATTATTATCTATATATCCTCTAAAGTTATTAGAATCAGTTATATGAAATCATGCATATAACAATTTTACCCAAAGGCTGAAAAATATTCTTTCAATCGACTCGAACTGGATAATCGAATTTTATTTTCTGTCTGTATCGATTTTCATTAGCTGACTTCTCACAGCTAATTCAGATTATCTTCCTTCGTGACGTGGCCCTTATAGCAGAAGGCTTTTTTCTAAGTTTTTTTTTTTATTTATATATAATAAAGCGTTTATTAACATCTGCACAAATAATATAGTACATTGGTTAATTGTGATAAATAAAGACATTTTTATGATTTGACATAATGGGATTAAAGTAAAAAATAGTACATACTTAAATATAATTACAAATAAATAAATAAAAATCATAGCTAAAAGGGGAAAAAAGTAATAATAATAAAAATAATAAATAAAATTATAAAATATAATTTTTCTACAAGTAGGCTGTAAACATAAAATTACACTGTGGCGTCCACTGTGTGTAAAATAGTACAGCAATTTAGTGTATGAAGATTTATTTATGTTTTGTTATTTTGGTGAAAAAATAACTGATAAGAGAAGGAAAGTAAACGTAACAGTTCTACTTGATATTGGTATTATTTTTGTAAATGACTACAAGAATTCCTCGCATTGATTTGCCTTTTGTTAAATCATTTGTAGCAGGATTTATTTAATTGCTAATCATAAACTCAAAACTGTCGAAGGATTTTCAGAAAAAAAAAACTGTTTTAGGTTAAATAAAATTTATACGCCACATAATCCCTTGTTACTTGACGCTATTGAAAGTTTTATGAACCATTTCCTAAGACACCTTAAAAATCCCTACCTCTAGAGCTATCAAAGTCCTAAAATAGATTTCACAAGAAGAGTCTCTCGGGATTTGACCGCGAGAGTGTGTTTTATTCAGCCCAAAGTTTACGCAAGAACTTTAGGCTGAATATATTAGAATAAAAGTCCTAATAAGAAGGAACGAAAAAATGAAGAGATATTTATGCAAATTCGTTCTGCAGAATTTGGGAAAAAGTTTTTGTAGGGCGATATTTCCCAAAATGCCCATTATGGGTTTAATTTCCTTGGGTCACTGCCAATTATCCGAAGGTACTGATGGGTTTATCTTTGCGGCCGCATCTAGGCCCCACTCGCCAGCTGTTCTAGTTCATCCGAAGCCTATTTAAACACGACTCCAACCATCTGCCTATACACTCCCACTTATCCCTTCCTATTACAAAAAAAAAAAATAGTTGATGTACCCTTGTGCTTGAGTATATTTGCTTCCGCGTTTCAGTTTTTGGATAAACATGAGAAGGAAACGGCAGGATGAAAACATTATCGATGAACATCTTAAAAAGAAACCCCACAGCTATTTTTCTAAACTTATAAAAAATATCATATAGCTGATTGCATCTTCTTCTAAACCTGTTTTCGCAATGAGCCATCAGCTTGAATGGAACTCATGTGAATGACAAACAGCATTCACCAAAATTTTCCTTGTTAATGTTCTGCCATCTTCCACGAGAAAGGTATGTAGGGGTGAGCATTTAATATTTAGCAATAATATACAGGGTGCGTCGCAAGTTAATGACAGTCCTGCGAAGGGGAAAACTAGACAAAAAATGCAGTTGAACACTCACCAACCACACATTTCTATCTCACTCCGTTCTAAAGGTTCTTTCGTGAAAACCGTGTTTTGTGTAGTACAACTCCAACTTTCTCTGCTTGTACAGATTTCATTTCAACGATTTATTATTTATTTGCTTTAAGCGTAATGCACATTACATTATCACAATTATCTCATTCAGACCGTCATATCAATCCCAAAAGTTGAAATTAATAAAAGCTTCTAGTTAGTGACAACTTTTCGTCGTCGTAGCTGTTTGTTTTAAATTGCAATTATCGGGAAAATTAAATACTTGAGTAAAAGAAGGCAAGAAAATGAGAAATTCATTGGCAATAATGGTTTCCTAGAGCGAGCGTTGAGATTGCGGGCGAGTCATTTCCGTTTAGGATACTGCCAGTTTCCTTTTGTGGCGTCTTAAACGTCATTCTCTTTAAGATTTAAGTTATATTTTGAACGAAAGATCAAAAGCTACCAATAACTGCTTCTATTCCTTTGTTAATTGCACTATTATGTAATTCAGACCGTAATATCAATCCCAAAAGTAGAAATTAATAAAAACTTCTGATTAGCAAAAACTTTTGGAAAATCACTACTCTTCTATCTAATCCTGCAGAATGCCGAACCTTACAAATGTTGCAAAATTTAACCAGATTTCCAACGGTATACTCAGAACTCAGATCATCTCTCAATTTCATAATGTAATTGGAATTGAGAGATCCAGTCTGCATGATTTATTTTCGAAGAGTTGTGATTTTCGTCGCTAATCAGAACCTTGTATTAATTTCTACTCTTGGGATTGATATTACGGTGTGAGTGAGATAATTGTGAACATTGAACGAGATAATAGGGAACCATTAAAGATAATTTAATGCTGATTTCAAAAATAGTGATAACATATGATTTTCTAAAGAACCGTTAAAACGTTATATGCCTGGAACGGAGTGAGATAGAAATGTGTTGATGGTGGTGTTGAACTACATTTTTTGTCTAGTTTCGCCCCCTGCAGGATTGTCATTAACTTGATATACACCCTGTGTATACATTTTTAATTTTCTACTTTTTTCCCACTTAAATAAATCAGAACACCATCCCTTCCCGTCCCCACGTTTAAGCTGCCTTCTATCTTTAAGAAGGCATCCTCCAACGCCGCTGTAAAAATAATTATACCGAGCCATAAGATCACTAAACACCTACTTAATTTATTTTTTTGCGCGTTTCCTCCCTCCCACCACAGGGAAGGTTGGGGTTTAAAGGGCAGAAAACGTCTATTCCAAGGAAGTGCAAAACCAATGTTTGCGTTAGTGGAGTATTCTTGATTATTTTTAACAATACCTTTTATATTATTTAACAAGCTACTTAAAACAAAATACCATTATTTTTTAGCGCGTTTCCTCCCTCCCACCACAGGGAAGGTTGGGGTTTAAAGGGCAGAAAACGTCTATTCCAAGGAAATGCAAAACCAATGTTTGCGTTAGTGGAGTATTCTTGATTATTTTTAACAATACCTTTTATATTATTTAACAAGCTACTTAAAACAAAATACTATTGGTTAAAATTTGTGTATTTATAGATATTTATATATATACTAACTGAAACGGAAATAGTTGTTTTGACATATAAATTATCTCCGGTGATTATTTTGGTAACCAAATAAAAAATAACTAACTTATTGTAAGTGTATGGGGATGTGGTCTATGACTGAAAGAGGAATAGAGCGCTGTGAACGATGACGGCCTATAAAAATAACAAAACACCGAATATTCATTTCTTTGAATGTAATGCACCTTATTATTTTAACAAATATATTTAAAAGTGTATCTCTATCACTTATTATAACAATAAAAAAAAAAAAAATCAATCTCTTACTGAAATGGAGTTTACTATATTTTTGCTTAGTCCATCTTTAGCCAACACAAAAAAACGCGGTTAGGCAATTATATTAAGAATACATTAAAAAGATATGTCCATAAAAGGCCGAAAATATTTATAACTATAATTTGTAAGTTTATTTGTGTAGCATATTTTTTGTCTGTAACTTATATTCCATCTAGGAGTATATTTCTTTATGTAGTGTACTACTACACAGTTAACACATGTTATGGTGTTATACTTTTTATTATGTATGAATAGGTTTTATTTCACATTGATTTTCTTTGTGCTAAAACTTAAGTTAATACATAGAATAATGATTAAAAAAAAAAGAAAAGTGTATCTGGTATCAGAATCAGATTGTTATATTCTTCTTAATACATAAATAAATAAAACACACAAACAAAGTGGATGGTTTACCGTCGTGAAAACGTGGCATGTGTATTTTCACGCGTGAAAAACACGTAAAGCAATCTGCCCCTTAAGAATTCGGTAATCCCCCAACAAAACTGCAAGTTATCTCTCCGACATACAGTGAATAAGGCGTCAATCGGACAGAAAGCTGTATATCTGGCAGTGTTGGGCATTATTCGAATAAAGTATTATTCGAATAATTATTCAAATAAATGTTTAGTGAATGATGAATAATTCACTGAATTATCTTATTCACACGGTAAATCGTGAATTATTCACAGAATTATTCGTTATTCATCATTCATTATTCATCATTCGTTATTATTTATTTCTAGTTGGTCTACTGATTAATCCTACTCAAACACACACACATATATATATATATATATATATATATATATATATATATATACATATTTCCGGCTGCCAACATCATAATAAATCTATCATTATTCACTAAAATATGTTTATTCTGATTGATCATTCGAATAATTTGTGAATAATTAAATGTCATTATTCTTCATTCATGAATAAAATAATACATTTATTCATTAATCTTTATTCATCATTCTGAATAATTTTTGCCCAACACTGATCTCTGGTGACACTCACTACTAGAATGTTATTATTTTTCTGCGGGATCATCTCTTGGTTTCTTTTCCCAAGTTTTTCTACTACACATATTGTAAAAAACTCATTTACATCCTCTGTGAGCTAGTTTCCTATATAAATATGTTTCTTAGCTAGTTGCCCCAAGAATGCCCTATTCACAAAAATACAAGCTGTTATATACTTCACGTACCTAAACCGAATACTACAATTTTACTGTCCTACGAATAAATAAATGATGTTAACACTCTTACAAATATAAGATTGGAGTGCTTCTGCTCTACATACCGGCTACCCAAGAACCGTTTTCTTTAATGGGTCGTGAACCGCTTCAGTTAGGGCAATCCAGTTAGCCCATCGTCTCTATCCATGAACAGAGTTGTCCCTCCTTAAATAGATAGACTGCAATATCTACGGTTTACTTCATGAACTTCTGCGTCATCTTTGCGAGTTTCCGTTCTTAGCCCTCGTGTCATTTTGAAAACTTCGAATATACACAGTTAATATTTTGTTATGCTCATTCCTGAAAAATGTAAACGCCTAATCGAAATCGGCGAAAAGCATTAGGCCCAGAATCCAGAGGAAACTGACAGCATCCTACTCACTCCTTCGCTCAAGGAAAACACAATTACAAAAACGTTTCTCATATAGTTGCCTCTTTTAATAAAATCTTCATTTCACTGTGAAATGCAATTTGAAAAAAAAAAAAAATCGTGTGAATAGGTTTTATTTCCGAAGAGACAGACCGACATGTACACAGTGTAACACACCGCTGACTATAAAGCACATACTCACTGAATGTTTACAGCGACAAAATTATGACTTACCATACAATATGACTGAATTACTCGGTGATGGAAGCAAATATATCGACGAGACATTGCACTACCTCAAAAAGACCAACTTACTAACCAAATTATAGCATAAAGTACGTGAAAACAATCCACGGAGACTTTTTTATATATAGCATTATTATTTATATAAAAATATACCATTATTTATTTATATAAAATATATTTATGTATGTATGTGTTTATGTATATGTATTAAAACTACACATCTGTTCTTTACAACCATATCACTGACTCACACTAGACACAAGGCATATTAAACACTAACACAGATCTTCTCACAAAATTTCACAACACAAAACTAGCACAGTTTAAATCTGTTATTGTTAATTGTTAATTTGTATAATTTGATAGTATATCCCTCTATTTTTATGATAAAAGAAATATGTAGAATAGTATTCTCCTATGTTTAGAAGCAGTATAAACTATATAAATATAGTTTAAATATAATGTATATTTGTATACTCTGGTGTATATATATATATATATATATATATATATATATATATATATATATATATATATATATATATATAGAATAATACGTTTGCAATTGTACGTTAATATTATTGCAACTATGTATATATTTATGTATATGTGTATGCATGTGGGTATGTATATAAATATGTAATGATTGTTCTGAGCAAGTCGCTACAGTTGCGAAAAGCTCATAAAATAAATATATAAAAAAAAAATTAAAAAAAAATCAGGAACATAAATATGCTTTAGGTCCACCCAACAAAACTATATAATCACATAAGCGCATGCGCGAACGTCAGCGGGCACTTTTTGTGACACTTTTTTTTAAAGATTTTTATGAGTTTAGTCATCGCTTATTAATGCTAAAAGAATCTGAGATAAACGGAGACAAAACCCCCATCAAAAGAATGAAACCGTGACTTTCGAATTTTAAGCACCGATATCTCCGCACGAGGCCACACAATCAAATATTGCATAAGAATTGCCTTCGTAGGAAATAAGGTTTCGAATAGATTTACCATGTTTTTCCAGCCGATTTCGAGATATTAAACGAAAACTACGAAAATCCCAAGAAGGGTAGTTTATTCCACTTGACTAAAAAAATTGTTAAAAATATGGCATTGAAATGGGTCTCTTTTGATTCCCCACGACAATGTACCATTTCATATCAGGCAATGTATTTTTCTACCAAATTTGGATTTTCAAAGAAGAAGTTTAAGTAGAGCCAAAGTTAAGAAGGCGAGGGAAGAATTTCCGCTAAAGATCCTTTCAGTTTCCTGTTGTAGCGCCATTAATCTTCCTTCTCTTTGAGATTTTATTTTATTTTTTCAAGAAAAATCATACCCTACCAATAACTGTTTCTATTCCTTTAGTAATTGTATTAGGGATATGAAAGTATTTTTTTTTTTATTATTATTTTTGCCTTATGGGGACGATGTGGTTAGCTCAGTGGTAGAGCACTCGACTAATGAACTGGAGGGCCCAGGTTCAAAACTCGAGCGTGTACTAACGATTTTTTCTTCTAGTGTCATCGTCTGAGGGTTGGATTTGAGGTCCCAGATCGTCCCTAGGCTCACCCAGCCTTTAATTCATTAGTTAAATAATTAATGGGTACCCGCAAAGGGGAAATCAGGCGGCTACTGACCACACTATCTCCCTAGTGTACCGTATGGCCAAGAATCAGATACCTCTACGGTATCTGTCCCTCTGGACCCTCAGTGGCCTGTTACGGGACGACCTGTTTTTTTTGCCTTAGAAAATAGTTTAAATGTTCAGTGGAAATGTTTATTGTTGTGGAAATGTTTAATGTTTGCAGAGGAAAGCGGATCAATGGGGAAACTTTTGAAATCACTCTCGATAAGTAATTGACGGGCGTGCAGCAATATATTGTCATGAATATTATCATGTTATCATATTGTCAAAAATTATCTCTATCTTCTGGTACAAAAAGGAAGCAAAATGAAATGTTTATTGTTGTGGAAATGTTTAATGTTCAGTTTAAATGTTTATCCTTTAAGCTAATTTGGTAGAAACGTTTGCTGATTTTGCCAAAACGGCCAATTCATAATGCATGGAAAATTTCCGCGAAAAAAAGTTTTAAAATTTAGTTTCTTGATATTATTTCCACGTTCTTTTTCTTATAAACATAACCACCTACTTATGAAAGTATGTCCATAAGTGTCAGGTTTAATGATTTAAAAAAAAAATAAATAAATAACTTGCGACTTTTTCATCTAAAAATTAACAAAATTTGCTTTTAATAATATTTTTAATTTAATTAATGCAAAACAAAATCCATTAATGCAAATTTCAGTCATATTCTACCTCTATTTCTGTCAAATCAACATCGTCAGTGTAGCTGAAGACATATATGATAATGCATTAAAGAACGGCATCTCATTTTTTCCGACACATTTGTGTGCGAGGCTGATTACGACATTGCATTTCGCAGTTTTTAGAGGGGTTGGCAAGAGTAGGGGTTGGCTGTACGCAGATGAAAATTCAATAGTAGGCCTCAATTCAATTTCTTGTTTCTTGCTTCCTTTTTGTACCAGAAGATAGATATAATTTTTGACAATATGATAACATGATAATATTCTGGCCCGAAAATTCCCAAAAATGGAACTGCCTCCTTATTGCTGCACGCCCGTCAATTACTTATCGAGAGTGATTTCAAAAGTTTCCCCATTGATCCGCTTTCCTCTGCAAACAATGCTGAGAGCCAAAACGGAGCTTCTGGTTTGAGTAGTGACTCCCTTCCAGGGGTAGTAGCAGCGGTCGACCCATTGTCGTAGAGTACACGCGGCCATCACCTGGTTGTTGATTAGAGCTGCTTGCCATTATCGCCACGCTCCCTATAAAGGGATCCTTTCTCTACCTTTATATCTGGCTAATAGGCTCGGTCGGATCATGTCTATACCTTCCTTTCGTATAAAATTCTCCCAGAGAACGTGTGCAGGGAGGCCTCCCGAAACGTCCAACGAAATGGACAACCCTTGGAACCCCGTCGTCTCAGGTAATGAAGTGAAATGAAAAAGAAAGCCCGACTCGCAGGAATTGCGCCATCCTAGCGCGTCCCCACAACATTCTTATCCTTAGTGTCAATTGGAAAGCCTGTAATAAAATAGGGTCTCCCCACTAATTGTAGCCGAGATGAAGGATATATTCCATAAATTTTAGACGTATGTGCAGAGGCGATAAATCCTGGAGGGCTTCTTCATTTGATTCCGTACAGCACTGGACTCATATGCTTGAGGACCTGAGTTCATATCCAGAGCAAGCTCTAAAGATTGTTATTTTCGTGTGTTTTCGTCCATGGGTTGGATTCGGCATCCCTGACCGCCCCTAGGCCAACCCAGCCTTTAATTAATTTATTAATGGGTACCTTGGTGCTAACCCTAGCAGTAAAGTAGCAAAGAGGTCGTGTGCCGTATGGTCATGAGTCAGATGCCTCTATAGTATCTGTCCCTCAGGGCCTTACGGGACTATTTTTTTTTTTTTTTTTTTTTTTTTTTTTTTCAGATATATATGTTACCGGCAAAGTGTAAAAGCCAGGCATTCTATAGAATGCCTAGGCATTTTATTTAATGCCTAAGCGGTTTAGGCAAAGTACAGAAAGAATCAGTTTTTACAACATATTACATACATTGCCAAGGTATTCTATAGAATGCCTGTTGCTTATTTGGCATTGTATGAAATTAAAAAGGTTTTGAGTTTCCTCTATACGCTTTACCCTAAGTAATGGGGATAACTTTAAAACTTGGTTAAAAACTAGATTGTTATTTAAATACTTGGAGCTAATTGTTGAGAATTGGGATACTTAGAATTTCATTTCCTTTGCTCTTTAACACATTTACACTTTTTACTCTGGCACTTGTACACTCCTACAAGCTACTAATCTTGTATTTCATACTTTGCCTAAAGCAATATATATTGCTTTAGGCAAATATATATATATATATATATATATATATATGACAGTCAAAGATAAATATGGTCTTATTTTGGTTGTTACTTCGCGTTCTCCTTGTTTTAATATAGATTACAAATTATTAAATGTTTTCTTTATGAGCTTTCTAAGTCCATAAATTTGAAGAGAGCCGAGAAGGTAACTAACGCCTATTAAGGAACAAATGTATGCATTACTTTCTCATGTCCTGTAATACCCCAATCCTCAACGGCCTGCGCTCTATTATTATCTTCTAAATTATGACAGTCTATAAAGAATATTCAATTTTTTATTTCAGTGTAAAATTACACTTAGAGAGGGGGAGGCGGTAGCCATCAATTAGGCTATGATTTATTTGACATTAATAATGAGTCTGAGGGTCGGTAATCATTTCAGAGGCGATGCTATCGACCCGCCTTGGTATCACGGCCCGTTCACACCTCACCTTGTCGAGGCACTCGTGGTAGTCTATAATACCTTCTAGGCTCCTTTCAATTAACAGCAGATCCAGCCTACAATACCACTAACCATTCATGCTTTTAGTTCGTAAGGTACTGCCTCTGTGTCGATTCTACCTTTGAGGACGCTTTGAATTAACTGGAGATCCAGCCTACAATACCACTAACCATTCATGCTTTTAGTTAGTCAGGTACTGGGTGTGTTTCGATTCTACCTTTGAGGACGCTTTCAATTAACAGGAGATCCAGTCTACAATACCACTAACCATTCATGCTTTTAGTTCGCCAGCTACTGGGTGTGTTTCGATTCTACCTTTGAGGACGCTTTCAATTAACAGGAGATCCAGTCTACAATACCACTAACCATTCATGCTTTTAGTTCGCCAGGTACTGGGTGTGTATTGATTCTGCCTTTAAGGACACATTCAATTAACAGAAGATCCAGCATATGAGTAACACTGAGCATTCATGCATCTTGTTAGACAGATACTAGCGCCGTCTCGATTCTAACTTCGAGGACGCTTTCAATTAACAGGAGATCCAGCCTATGAGTACCACTGGTCATTCATGCTTCTAGTCTTATGGTACTTTTTTTACCCTGTTTGGCTTCTTTTTTTTTTTTTAGACCCTGTTTGGCTGTTCCCCGTAATTCAAAACCGTACGTCCAAATAGATTTGATTATCATTAACTGACCCTTTGCTCAAATTTATAGAATTATCGAATAAGACGGAAGGTCAATAACACTACACCATACACTTTTTATTTTAACTTCCCTACATGTTTAGCACCATTCTGGCGCCTCTTCAGGAGGAGATACTTTAAAACACAGCTTGTTCAGCCTCAACTTGAGGAGGAGAACCTTCCACAAGCAGGGCCACACCTAGAGACTCAAGTCAGGGGCCTGCTAGTGGAAGGTTCTCCTCCTCAAGTTGAGGCTGGAGTTGTGGTTTGAAGCATATTCTCCTGAAGAGGCGCCAGAATGGTGCAAAACATGTAGGGAAGTTAAAATAAAAAGTGTGACAGTGTGTGGAGTATTGTTATTGACCTTTCGCCTTATTCGATAATTCTGTAGATCTGATTATAGATTTGTATAAAGTGAGTTTGTTTTGTGTCTTAAGATTTGAAGAAGGTCCAAGTTGTCGTCGTAGGAGTCCATATCTCCTGTTCACCTCTTGTCATTTCAGCCGTTTGTGAAAGGCATTAAATAGACAGCTAAAATAAATAAACGAAGTCGGTTAAAAAACATTAGTTCAATTCTAAATTCGAGGACACTTTAAATTAACAGGAGATCCAGCCATTAGCACCACTGGTAATTTGCATTTCTAGTGTGCCAGGAATTCTGGCTTCTTAATAATTTCCAAGCGGCTAGCTCTACGTCCGAGGCACTACAATTCGTTTGAGAATATCTTCGAAATGCACCTGTGGTTTTCAATTGAATAATTGAAACCCGTTTCAATTGCATTGCTTACTATCTTTTCAAATACACGATCTAGCATATAGGTGTCGGGGCTCATGACAAAACTCAAAAAAAATTAATAAATTGCTCTTGAAAATTTTAATTCAATTCAATTTATTTGCTTTTAAGTCACAACTCATAGCACGTATGCTACGTAGCACTCTTGCTACTTTAGAAATATTAAGTAATTCATAGGTGAGGTTACAAAATTAAAAATGAAACAGTAATATAAAACAACACTATGTAAATTCTTTACTTCATATTGGGGAAAAAAATATACTAAGCATTTTATTACTTAAATTGAATAATAGTTAATAGGTTTTTATTTATTATATTTCATGATTAGTATATTATTCTTTATTTACATTTCGGTATTTCTGACCTTAGTTTTAATATATTCAATATAAACCTGGCAAATCTGACAAACGTTTCTCTGCTATTACTATTCAGAATTGAAAAAAATGTATTCTCTTCAGTGGGTGGAATGGTAGATGGGAATAATGTTTGTCGGATGTAGTCATAAGCAGGACAGTAGAGTAGGATGGGGTGTATGGTTTCTTCAAATCTATTATTACATAGAGTGCACGAGAGTCTGGGGTTGATGGTATATTTGATGGACTTGGAAGGGTATCTGATGGCATATTTCCTGGATGTTCAGAGTTGGATAATTATTTTGAGAATGGAAAAAGGCAAGTCTAGTAGTAAATAGTTTTGAGGAACACAGGAAACTATTGAGAGGTTTTTATAGAAACAACTAAAGTTTGAGTTTTGATAGAAAATTTTAATTGATACTCTCACATCATCGCCCTCTCAACTCTGTACTAATAGTCGTTAAGAGTTGTAAATAAATCGGGATTCCAGAATAAATAATAACATATCCCCTTTAAAATAAAATGTTTAAAATAACAAATGAGTGTAGTTTAACTCGTGGAGATGGGTGAGTATTAGGCAGGTGGATTTGAATAGCATATCTAAGCCCTTAAGTAAATATGACTAGAATGGTTAATGCTTGAAGAAGCCCATTGTGATGTGGGCTTTGTGAGGGCTTCCCTTCCCCCAGCTGACCTGGAAAAATCAAGTGATGGAACATCCTTTGTCTCCATTTACCTAAACCAAGTCTAAAGCTATTTTCCTCTTCTTGGTCGGCCGTCTCCACTTCCCCGGTTTTTTTTTTTTTTTTTTTTTTTTTTTCTCTTCGTCCTTTTTCAAAACAACAATACACGAAATTAGTGGTGGCTCGGGTGTTTACTTTCAAAACACCAAGATCATTTGTCAGTAATGGATTTCGAAGACTGCGGTATCGAATGAAGTTGTCCTCTATTCTTTCAATAATTGGTTTCAGCCTAATTGGATCCTTATATTTGTGAATATTTACTGTTTTTCACTAGAGCATGTGGACTGATTTATAAGGATTGATTTATTTATTACTACCTGTTACCCGGCGTGCGATGCTACACCTACTTTCTGCATCTATAAAAGCAAAAATAAAGTAGAAACCAAATAATTAATATTAAAATGTAATAACGCAAATCTGTAACAATTTGGGTACATTGTTCGAACTCTTGATCTCAAACTGTGAGCAAGCAGTGGGGATTTGTAAAAGGAACAAACATACAGACAGACAGCTGGTAGACGTTTTTGACCTAGCCTATGACACTCCCCGTATCACGACCTACCTGTGTGCCAAGTTTGGTAAAAATCGGACGAAGGATGTGGATTTGTATAAGGAACAAATATACAGGCCTACCAGTATTCCAAGTTTGGTCAAAATTGGTCAATCGGTGTGGATTTGTACAAGGAACAAAAAGACGAACGGACAAAGAGACAGACACGTGATATTTATATATATATATATATATATATATATATATATATATATATATATATATATAGATTACGACGGTTGAGCCAAAAATTATGGATCGATTTTTGATATGGATCGATTTCAGGATTACTTACAATTACCTACGATATTCGTATTTCATTTCGATTCAAATCTATTTACATTCGAGAATCACCCATTAATACTAGGAATCGACCTGAAAAAGTCAATTTAAATACTTTATAATATGAAAAATATACCTGCAGCCTAAAAGTAGAAATATTTAAGACTATTTTTCATAAAAAATAATACATAACGTACATATATATATATATATATATATATATATATATATATATATATATATATATATATATATGTTTATCAAGTGAGAAAAAATATAATAGAATAATAATAATTGGGAAAAATGTGCTCTGGTAGAATTGGAACATCCAAACCCCGAACAGGTAAGGTATTGTGCATTCTATTTCCAATTAAAATTAATATAATAGCAAAGATTCATATGCGGGAGATGGTGGGTTCGATTCCCACCGTCACGTTCATCTCGTGGCTCGTTGGGAAAATTCCTCGCTGCACCCTGGATGTCGGAGCTAATGGCCTAGATGTCGATGCGCCGTAAAAAAAAAAAAAAAAAAAAAAAAAAAAAAAAAAAAAAAAAAAAAAAAAAAAAATCCAAGATAATTAGAGTCTATTACTTGGAAAAATGTATCCGTAAAGTCCGATTTGAAAATTCGAAACGATAAATCTATTCTTGAAATGATCGGCACATGGAGATGGATTCATTAAAAGATCGGTTCTTTAAAAATATCGATCCTTGCAGGTCGATTCTTTAATAAGATCGGCAACTAAAGATCTATTTAAAAAAATCCATAAATCTTATAAAAATATCACACTTTTAAAAGATCGCCCTTCTCTATTTTTAAGGTTTTCTAATGGCCACCTGTCACTCAGCACGGTTAGCAATCGTTTCCGAGATATTGAAGTAAGTCCACAATTATATATATATATATATATATATATATATATATATATATATATATATATATATTAAAACTGTTTTAAGCTAGACTCCAGAGCGAGTACATGGTAACGAGAGGACTTCCTAGCAAGAAGCGCCCCTAAAGAGGTGCGAAAATATGCACGAAACATGTCGGGCCTATTAAATAAGGTAGTATGGAGACAGGATGACTGCTTTAACGACCCCATGCCCCCTAAGATCAAAAATAATTTATATACTTATATATATTTTATATATATATATATATATATATATATATATATATATATATATATACATACATACATATTAACGTTGTTTTTGTTGTAATTAATTGTTAATCGTTATATAATTTTTTTGAATTGCACATTTCGATAGCACAACAAAAATACTTTTCAATGATATATTTGTGTTTCCACTTTGCAATCTTTATACAACTGTATATATGTATATACACACACATACTAAACTGTAACGGATCTCTGTCTGTACATGGAAGATAAATGCGAAAAAATATTATTTGAGGCCTTTATCAACGCAATAGCA